>CM031575.1:6100150-6700150 GCA_018467065.1 Ephestia elutella
ACCTACCTACCTATTTGATTTTGATGCCGTTTAGAAACAATTCAGAGCAGTGCCGTGCGTGCCACCTTCAGTCCACTAGGTGACTCTTATTACCAAGTACGTAATTCTTCAATATCCAATTCCCACTTGAATAACAAATGATAACAGAGTCTGTGAAATCATTTCTTAGCCTTTTGATTTCGATATTGTAGTAATAACGATACATCTCTGAAGAAAGGCATTTTCCTTATTTGTTATAGCACAGTGTTGTCCTGGTATTGCAATGGCTGCCTGCCATATTGATAGGTTAGGTATATGGATTGAAATGGGTAAGCAATTACTGAGTTTTAACCAAAACTCAGGTTTTTTTTACCCGGGTTACCCATCACTAATGACAGTTAATTAAACCAGGTTGATCTCTAAAGAATCAAGGAGAAATGCTTTGGAACAGTGACCAGAAGATACAAAAGTAATAGAGGATGCATTTGAAATGCATAATACACTATGACACCACACAAAACTACTATTGACAACATGGTTAGGTACTGACTGCACAAAATTCACTTGGTTCCGAAAGATATCACTTAGAAATTTGATTGTCACTTTTAAGTTCATATAAGTTTCCTTGTAAATAAAACAAAAACGTAACACAACTGTTGTGTTTCTAACTTTTTCGCTTTGATAAAAATAGTGCTACAGCGAGAAACAGTGGTGTAAACAAACATCGATGATATTTATCAACGAGCAAAGGGTGATCGCACTGTACGACCGCGCCGTGCCTTTGCTTGACAATAAATAAATTTTATATGTACACTTAAACTTAGGCTCATAGGTACCTAAGTATAATGTGCTCAGCAAGCGTCTCTTTGTTATTCGTATGTATATATTCAAATTTGGCCATAGATATAGAATATACTAACTCGAAGGATTTACCTAAACGTTTTCCCTTTTTTTCCAGTGCGCACCGCATGTATGTATATGTTTAGCTTAGGCATTATGTAGGTATATCTACCTACAGGTACCTACTATTACTTATCCTATGCTTCAACTGATAAATATACGTATTACCCATTCAATAAAAATTGTTGGTAGGTACCAACAATTTTTATTGAATAGGTATGATCGTTTATTAGTTATGGTCATTGGTTGAAAGCTGGAAGTAAATAAATATAGGTTCATGTGACCGCATTTATACAGGGTAGTTAGGGTAAGGTTGCCTTAGTCGTACCACTTCAGGAAAAATCACTATAATTTCTATTATAATTTAAATAAAACAAAAATCTTTGCACATATAAAATCTTCGTTTATTATCGTAACAGAAAACATTAATAGACATTTAAAAATCTCTTAATAAAATTGTGTTCTTAACATTTTACAAAAACCTTCCTTCGGTACGATTAAGGTAACCGGTTGCCTTAATCGTACTACGTATAGCCTAAGTCGTACTTCGAGTAATTATATCTAACTAGCTTTTGCCCGCGGCTTCGCCCGCGTGAATTTCCCACGGGAACAGTGCTTTTTCCCGGGATGAAAAGTAGCCTATGTGCTATTCCAGGTCATTATCTACCTCTGTACCAAATTTCATCGAAATCCGTCCAGTAGATTTTGCGTGATTGAGTAACAAACATCCTCACAAACTCACAAACTCACAAATTCACAAACTCACAAAGTCACATCCAAACTTTCGCATTTATAATATTAGTATGGATTTCAAGTAAAAGACATTTGACAATTAAAGAATTGCGTAGACTTATATGCTACGAGATCAATATCAGTCTTCTTCATTATAATAATAATAGTTAAAAGTACTTATTATTAGAAAAATATTTCCATAACACCTAAGTCGTACCAGCAAGATTAGGAATTTTCTACAGGTACGACTTAAGCAGCGGGGTGCACAAAGTTATAAATCAAAATTAATAACATAACCTAAAAACCGTTTAGCGTTTGACCTTGCGCACATCAATCAGAAAACACTACAAAAACAGTCAGGAATGAAAAAAATAATTATTTCATCATAATATTACGTGAAATGACTTACGACTGACGTAAAAATATTAGTGAAAACTGTGCAAAAACTTACTTTTTCATTATTTTTCGATCGCGAAATCCAACAAGCCGCCGCGTGTTATTGTTTACCCGTGCGACTGAGTAGAACAATTTTGATGTGTACGACTTAAATATCGATGTGGTACGACTTAGGGCTCGTGCAGCGTGCCGGCGACTTCGCGCGACTTCTGTCGCACCGACTCGCGGCGACTTTCTGCTACTAATAAAACTTTTTTTCCAAAAAAGTGAACCGACTTCCATAATAAAACTTAAAATCATGAAATAACAATAAAGAAAAATGTATTAGCATGCTACCTACTGAATGAGGTGAAGTCGGTGCCAAGTGCAGGACTATGTAATTGTTTAGCTAGGCATTTTGTATATGTACCTACATGATTCTAATGTTAATTTATATTATTTAATACTAAATTTGGCACCGACTTCACCTCATTCAGTAGGTAGCATGCTAATACATTTTTCTTTATTGTTATTTCATGATTTTAAGTTTTATTATGGAAGTCGGTTCACTTTTTTGGAAAAAAAGTTTTATTTTATCATTTTTAGTGCTTCTACACCTTTTCATTTTCTTTAATAGAAACTTAAACTTTTCTTTCACTGGTGGCCGAAAATGAAGAATTAAGAATTCGAAACTTTTTATGTCTGTTTGATTTGAAATGTCAGAACATGTCAAATTGTCTATTATTTTGGCACATAAATAGACCGTGAGCACGCGACGACCAAACCTTCCTTATTTTAAAAATGCTGAATATTTCTCTGCGTGGTATATACGAGTAAAAAATATTAGCGACTAGGTATGAAGTTTGGATCTTAGTTGCTTATGCAGGTAATATGGATAGCAAGGATGATTTTTATAGGTATAAAAAGCACCCTTGGGGCCTTCCAAAGTAACACATATTAAATTCAGCTTTTATAATAAATCAAAAATTCGGCTTTTATAAATAACAAATTCAGCTTTTATAATAAAACAAATAATTTTGTAAAGTTACAATGTCTAGCAGGGGTTTATATCTGCACCAATTGCCTGATAATGGATGGCGTGATTTCTTATATTATTAGGAATAAAATCTTTAAAAATCTCAACTTCAAGGAAATTGAGTTACCACTTTAAATGTTATTGCTACAAATAATCTGCCTAAGTAATCATGATCCAACTTTTATAGTCACTAAATGTTTGGAACATACACAGAAAATCTTTAGTTTTAATAAAATAAGGAAGGGCATGCTATCGCGGGCTTTTGCTCTATAATGCAATGTTGGTATTTTTATATTTTGTTAGGTATCTTTAAAATTACTGAACAGATTCTGACGTGGTTAAAATGGGACCAACTTGGGTATATATCATTACGAATAAAAAAACAATTTCGGAAATCAGTCCACTGTAGGCGGAGAAATCGGCGAACATACATAAAAAAACATACATACATCGAAACATATAACCTCCTCCTTTTTGGGAAGTCGGTTGAAAACAGTACAGCGTGCGGGCGACTAGCGACCGTTGATTACTTGCGACCGATCAATAGCAATTTACAATATTAACTATTGGTGTTATTACTGAACATACGGCATAATGTTTGTCTTCGTGAATAAGCATATCATATAGTATATACAATTATAATTTGGCAACAAAATATCTATCTTGGTATTTTCTATGTTTTTGGTTCCAAAGCGCCGGGCGACTACGAACTGCATCTATTAAACCTTTTGCATCCATTATTATTATAAAATAGATATCAATTAAGTACTGCGCTGTGCAATCGCAAGCGACTGTGACGACTGATCGCTGCAAGTCGCGCGACCACTGGTCGCCAGTCGCGTGCACGCTGCACTCAGCCGTTTAGTTATACACGTTCAATCAAGTCGCCGCGAGTCGGTGCGACCGAAGTCGCGCGATGTCGCCGGCACGCTGCACGAGTACGACTTTAAGCGCACTACACACCTATGTCGCCGACCTATGTCGGCAACTTTTTTGTTTGTGTTGCCGATATAATTTTATTCATATAGGCCGCCGGGTTGTGTCGGCGGGCTGTGTCGGCGGGTCGGCGGCTTTGGTGTGTAGTGCGCTTAAGGCAACCTTACCCTACATTGCGCGTGGCCAGACCATTGACGGAAATTAGACACAAGCGAAATTTTTTTTTAAAGAATGTCAACTCTAAAGAATATACAAAATAGAGTTTATTGCTTGTAGATTACAGGAAAACCTATAAGAATTACATAGCTTTGTACAGAACCCTCTTCAAGCGAGTTTAACTCGCACTTGGCCGGTTATTTACACGACTGAACAAAAAATGACCAAAAAAGGAGTGTTATGTTTTCAGGGTTCATGTATGTATACGACTGACCAAAAATTACAGGGTTCATGTATATATGTATGTAACTTTCTTTATTCCACTATAAGTCCTGAACGGCTTAGCAGATTAGGATGTACGAAGTATTTTTGGATTCCTTGCATTCCTCCGACCTCCGAGTGACATAGGCTATGTGAGTTGCCAGTCATATTTTTTATTTTTAATAATTTGCTTGTTTAAAAAGACTTGTTTATTTTCCAGTGCGCTGGCAAGCGCGAGCCTGAGAAGGAGGCAGAAGCCCAAGCTTGGATTGAAGCTGTGATCGGCGAGAGGTTCCCACCTGGCGTGCCTTATGAATTCGCGCTGAGAGACGGCATAATCCTCTGCAAACTGATGAACAGGTTGCAACCCGGCATCATCTCCAAAGTCAACATCTCTGGTGGAGACTACAAGTTCATGGACAATATTAGCCAGTGAGTTTTTTTTCATAGTTGATCCGACAGACGATTCTTATTATTCCTAAATTACAAACTGCGAAATTCCCTGAGAATATTCTACAAAGTTTTGCAAAAAAATGAACACATTGATAACGTTGAAAAGAATAAACCATGGACCATGGAGTTAATAAGTACTTACGTAAGTAGATACCAACTTATTGATTCCATGGGAATAAACAAAATTATTTTTCTACTGTCAAATTAATTTATTACAACTTTTTGGTTTAAGTAAGAAGTTTTTTTTAATTAAATAAATTATTCTATATATAAAGGTTCTATTTTCTCCTAACTAAACGTAGGTACCTACGAAGAAAGACTTTTTATCCTGATAATCGGCAAAGTTCCTACGGGTCTAAATCTCACGCAGGCGAAGCCACGGATAAAAGCTAATAGATGCATGAAACTTGTATCCTTTTATAGCATTTTATTATAATAATGACACCTGCATAGCTTTTTGTGTGACTATCTTTATAGGTACTCTAGGCACACAAATAGTTACCAATAGTTTATGGCGACTTGCTGGCACCCTTTTAAAGACGGAAAATCTTAGAAAGCAAGTTGCCTTCTAACAGCCTGACCCAGTTACTGTTGCCAACTATAATAATACAATGGTTTGTGTTAGAAATACAAATTATTTTATTTCCCGATCAATAAATATTTTATTACTCCAAGGCTCCTGTCAAAGAAAAAGCTCATGTACCTACCTAAATGAATACATTTGGTTGCTATTATTAATTCGGTTATAAAATTTCGTTTACAGGTTTCAAAAGGCATGTGTCAAATACGGAGTGCCTGATGTGGACCTCTTCCAGACCACAGACCTGTGGGATCAGAAGAACATCGCGCTTGTCACACAGACCATTTTTGCTATTGGCCGAACTGTAAGACATTTCTTTTACTTATTCTCCATCAAGGTATTCATTAAATAAAACCATCTATCGTGTCTGCTATGCTAGAAAATCACTAGCTACCTTGCATTGACCGTTTAGAAATAGAGACTCCATTTGAAAACTGGCCAATTTTGCTTTGTCGGGATGTGGGTTCTGGTTTGCGGCTGCATTGTGGGTTTATTTGTTCTGGGAATAGAGTTTCGAAGTAGTTCCCCAGGGCAATTTCCTTAATCTAAGGTTCCGGGCTACAGTTAGGTAGAACAGGTAGAATTTCTGAACAGGTCCTTACAAAACTTGGAACACGTGTTTCTTGATTAAGATATTTGGAGGAACCATATGTGAAAGCACTTCAGGTTACAATAGGAAAGATATAAAGGGTATAAGGTTGGGAATAGGATTACGTTCGTGACAGTCAACAAGAAAATGTATTTTGCGCCCGGACTGTTGGTTATTGGCACATTGTGCTTTGTATTTGTATTTCTGAACGACAAATGCGCCACTGATTAATGCATCTTTTCCCATGGAACATTTACCTACCAAAATTGGCATTGTTTCACCACTCCCCGTTTTATTTTCAAGGCATACAAGCACCCCGAATGGCGCGGCCCTTGCCTTGGCCCCAAACCAGCTGAAGAGAACCGACGGGAGTTCAGCGAAGACGTACTTAGGGCGGGTGAGACCGTCATAGGCCTCCAGGCCGGCACCAACAAGATGGCGTCACAATCTGGACAAAACTTTGGCGCGTCGCGCAAGATTATCCTCGGCAAGTGAGGAGTGAAGAAATTCAACATTACTTATATATTTTTAATATTATAGTATCATTGTGATTATTTATTGTAGTTTATAATCTAAATATGATAAAGTTTATTGTACAAAAAGCGTTTGCACTGAAATCACGGAATGCGCTAGAGTAAATTATTTCTACATATTTTGTGTTGTTTTCATATCGTCATATTTTCACAATAGCAGAAGAATCTATGAATGGAAAAAGGTGGGGCCACGCAATTTAATCGTTGTGTACATGCACAACGATGTAGGTAGGTAAGATCACTTTGTTGTCCGTCTGTTTGTCATGAACATGAACAGAAAAAGGTGGGGCCACGCAATTTAATCGTTGTGTACATGCACAACGATGTAGGTAGGTATGATCACTTTGTTGTCCGTCTGTTTGTCAAACATTTTTTTCTCAGAAATTCATATCAATACTATAATCCAGTCTCATTCAGCTGTAAAATAATCAAAATTATACTTCTATGATACTATCGTTCGATGATTTTCAACCGTAAATGTTCGCATACATTGCGAACTTTCGCATATTTTGCGATTTCAAACAGTAATCAAAACCTATGGGGTACCAACCTACTTCCTGTTCACCTAGAATTATGAAATTTGGCATAAAGCAAGGTCTAATAGTGCCTACGTACAGGAATAATCTGAAAATTTAAAACTTTGGTTATGTTGGTTATTTTCTATTACAAAATCAGCAAGGGTATGATTCTGTTCATATTTGGATCAAGATATGACCTGCATCTTCTCTATCGGTATACCTTTTGTGAATCTTGTTGATTAATGCAGCAGCTATTAAAATAAACTTAAAATAGACTTTTTAGGAAATTACTTCATTGGTTAATAAATGTTTTACTTTAGAATGTTTAGGTTAGGTTGAACTAATATTTGATTTATTTTCAACAAAATTCAAAAAAAGTACAGTGGATTTCATTTATTACGCCCTTGGTAGTAGCGACCACTTTGATATAGCGACGTAAAATCTAATTCCCTTGAATTTAGTGCATACTTTAGTACAAAATTCATTTGGCAATAGCGACCTCAGAAGTAACGCCGCGTTCGGTTTTAGAGCCTGTTATTTAATGAATTATTTGTAACAATTCCTAGAAATCCCATTCAGATATTGCGTCCTTTGTGTACATCAGCACAGATGGTTAGCAATAAATGTGGAGACATTTTGTGTAAATCCACACAGATGGTCAGCAATAAATGTGGGGACCTTTACCTTTTGTTTATAGATATTAGTTACCTAAGCAGGTAGGTTAGGGTGTGCATTTTGGACACTGTGGTCTGTGATTTTGGAGTTGAATATCATCGAGGTATAAGTAGTGCCTATACCTCGATGCTGTCACAAAGTGATATTCTGAGTAGCAACTGTGGCTCCTAGACGCACATTCACTGTTAAAGAAAAGGCGGAAATTATCGGCCTTTGCCTGTAACGTCATCCGTATATAAAGTCGAAATCACAGCGGTCCCTTCATCGTCGTTATACCCGCATTTCACTGTACTGTGAAGATTGTTTACAGAATAGGACAAGTAAGAAAAAACGGAGTTTAGCTGGATAGGGACCTAAAACGTCAACAATATATCCATCCGTACAAACAATTAAGAGACTTTATTAGGTTCCTATATTTATGCAGAGAGTAAGTTTGTTTTTGATACATGTAATTTGAACTTTTTGGTACATATACATGATCGGAAACCAATAGTAATAATTGATGGCTCCAATTATTACTATTGGTTTCCGATCAGCTCCTTCAAATTATGTGTTCCAAACAAATAAGTAAATTATGAGAGGCAACTTCATCATTTGGCAAATTATTATTGGGTTGTTCCCAAAGTACTCCATTATTTTGTTCTAAAAAGATAAGAATCCCATACATGTGTTCCCAAGTTATTCCACGAAATTATTTTTATTTAAAAATACTTATCATTTTGTTCCCATTCTACTCCATAGGTATTTTAATGTATTCTCAATGTACTCCGCAGATTATTTAATATCAATTCTCAAACTACTCCATCTAAATAATTATAAAATATTTCACTATGTACAGTCAGTCACAAAATCGTTCAAACAATATCGTTCTGATTAAAGTTCTGAATAAGATTCTAAATTAAAGAGAAAAAAGTTGAAATCAAGTTTAAAATTGAAAATGTGTGCATGTAAGCTTTTTAAAATGGATTTACAACGAATGTGAGTCGCAACCTAGCCGCTAAGACGTAAATTGGACGTTTCTTTTTAGTAAATATTTTAAGTTTTTTCAAAAATATCATTTTATCAGTTATTCTCGAGTTTCCCTCAAGCCGAATTCCTACATTTACATAAAAATCATGAATCTCTTTTGTGGAAAATATGTAAAAAAAGCTCATTTATGAATATGTTTTTGATTGTTGATTTTTGAATGTTTGATCACGTCCGACATAGCCGTTACGTTAAAATCACGTCCGACATAGCCGTTAAATATGTAAAAATTTGACTGGGAAAAATAATCAATAAATTTGATATAAAAAAAAATTATAAATAATCATAATCAGTGTATAGCGAACCGCGGCCGCTGCATGGTGTCAATGACCGCGCGGGGCGGTGAATGCGAGCGGCATCAGCTGTGAGTGAGCGCGTTCATTGCTTGTATTAAACTTTAGCGTTAGTTTTGATGGGGAATTCTTTAAAATTTTAATGAGGTTTCTTAGTATGAAATGACGGTTACATGATAAATTTTACAAATCTGCAAAAAAATTAAAATTTTTAATTCAACTTTGAACCTCATTATCTCGGAAACTACTGATTTCCCAGGCATGATTTCTTGAAGAAAAATATTCATATTAATGGGGAGATTTTGTGGGTTTCGGCTATGTCGGAGATCATTTTACACCCTGTATAAATGTTGCTTTTATTTTAAACTAGCTTTTGCCCGCGGCTTCGCCCGCGTGAATTTCCCACGGGAACAGTGCTTTTTCCCGTGATAAAAAGTAGCCTATGTGCTATTCCAGGTCATTATCTACCTCTGTACCAAATTTCATCGAAATCCGTCCAGTAGATTTTGCGTGATAGAGTAACAAACATCCTCACAAACTCACAAACTCACAAATTCACAAACTCACAAACTCACAAACTCACATCCAAACTTTCGCATTTATAATATTAGTATGGATTGTCTTTATACATAAAAATATTGTAAGCTTTTGAGCCTGTCTGTACTATACGTCAGCTACCACAGATATAATATTACCTAGACCCCGCAAGTGTATGTACTTCGCGTGTAAAAAGGAAGATGATTCAACTTTATTTAACGCTCGTTCATTCAGTCCGCGGTCGAACGTTCTCGCAGTCAGACGTATTACAAAAAGTAAAAAATGCCTAATTGCGCGGTATTGAGTTGAAGAAACAATACACAAAAAGGGGGACGAGATAAAGGAAACATTTCTTTTCATCGGTAAGTAATTTTGTTTTAAAATGGTGTTGTTTTTAACTAAAAAAACAATTATTTTGTGTTCCCGGCACGGATTTGGCGATTTTACAAAGAAAACTATGTATGCGAGTGTGTATTGTTGATTTAAAATACATTGCCGCTTTTAAAAGGAGTGTTGTAGGACTTATCTTTAAAAACACGCAATGAATGTTAAAACGAACTATACGTTCACACGTCGTTTAGCTTAGTGGTACGATCACTAATCTCATTTTTCTGTCAAAAAAGGCAAATAGTGCTGTACCGCACAGAAAACCTAATCGATTCTAAAAGCCTAATCGATTTGGAAACAGAGGAATGATAATGACAGAGGAATGATATGTAGCAGAGTATATAGCAATGAAATTAAATAAAATATCTTGATCCTGTGGGATGTGCATTTATTGTTAGACAACACAAAAGCGAAGGTGTCAAACATTTTAAAAACAACATAGAACATACGTTCTAATGAGGTACAATTTACCATTGAAATAGTTCCTATTCAACACACCTCCTTAAATTGTACCGTAGAAGCTTTAATTAATACCTAATATAAAACTAACAGTAAGATAAAGTAAAATAATAACCAAAAAACATGACCAAAAAAAATAAGCACTAACAATATCCTAACCTATACCTAAACCGCTAACACATAAATAATATTTCTGCTTTGGCAGCGGTTTCGTTAAGATATCTGCCAGCATCAAATCAGTAGAAATAAATCTCAATACAATATTTTTGTTATTTCTCAATGTATCCCTTAAGAAATGATGCTTTATGTCAATGTGCTTACTGCGGGCATGAAAAACAGGATCTTTTGCAAGTGTAATAGCTCCCTGATTGTCCGCATGCAACGTCACCCTACTAAAGTTATGTAACTCTATCTCACTTAATAAGCTGTTAAGGTAAATAGCTTCTTTCATGCTTAAAGCTAAGCTAACATACTCAGCTTCGTACGTTGAGGTAGTAACGCACTTTTGTTTTTGTGATTTCCAAGAAATCGCAGCACCTGCCAATATAAAAACATTTCCCGAAAAGCTTTTTCGATCTATATGACAGTTTCCAAAATCGTTATCTGAATACCCTATTAAAGACTTACCTGTCTTTTTATAGATAAGACCATATTCCCTGGTTCTTTTAAGATATCTTAAAATCCGTATAGCTGCTTTCCAACATCCTTTATCAGTATTATCCACATACTGACCCATCTTTGCTACAGCATTGGCTATATCCGGCCTAGTACCTACGGATAAATAAATAAGACAGCCTATTAATTCCCTATACGGAAAGCTTTTATCGATATTTTCCTGCATGGGTTGTAACTTTAAACCCACCTCCATTGGCGTAATATGTATTTCTTTGCAATGTTTTTGTCCAAATTTATCAACAATTTTATCAATGTATGAAGTCTGTGACAACTTCAAACTCTTGTCACTCCTGACAATATCTATGCCTAAAATAAACTTTGCAACTCCATAGTCCTTTAATTCGAACTCCTTGGCCAATTCAGATTTAAAGCTTTCAATAAAAACTTTTTCTGACTTGCGATTAAAATATCATCGGTGTACACACAAACAAAGAGTTTGTTTCCGTCCTCAAGATTCTTGAAGTATAAACAAGGCTCGTTCAAAGATTGATTCAACTGCATTTTCTTCAGTTTTTCGTCCAATCTTATGTTCCATTGCCTGCCCGATTGTTTCAAACCATATAGAGATTTTGATAACTTACAAACGTTACCACCCGCCGCTATGTCAGTAAGCATTTGTCTAGCTCGTTCCCTGACCAAACTATCCTCTTCAGTTTTCAATAGTTTATTTAAACTGTCTTCTAGGAGCTCTGGAATTTTCATATACACCTCCTCTTCTAGATATCCATTTAGGTAAGCCGTATTGATATCTACCTGATGTATTTCCATATCTAGCTCCATAGACAATGCTGCAAGTAACCTGACTGTACTCAGCCTCATGACAGGTGCAAAAGTTTCACGATAGTCAATACCGTAGTGCTGACTAAAACCTCTTGCTACTAGTCTGGCTTTCTTCTTTTCAGTCTTGTCTATGTTAAGTTTCGTGGTGAGTACGTAGCGACATCCCACTATATCTCTATTAGGAGGTTTTTTAACAATCTTCCACGTATTATTTTTTACGAGACTTCGGATCTCTGACATGATCGCATCTTCCCATAATTTTTTCTCATTACTGGTCAGTGCTTCTCTCAATGTCACTTCTCCTGCAGTACCAACAAAGTCTTCACAATCGAGAAATTGTTCATGTGACTGTGTGTTATCATTGTTTTCTCTATTTTCACCTATTTCTAACCTATCCTCTTCCACTTCTTGCTCTTGCTCTGTTTGCACAGGAGCAATTTCCTCTTCCAACTCTTGCTCTCTGAGCACAGAAACATCAACTTTGTCGTTGGAAATCGCAAAAGCTCGAGCACATCGTTCGTTAACGTAATATAAATTACCCTGTCGATTTGCAACTAGCTTAACATCCCCTTTAGAATCTGTTACTATGGAACTGTCGTCTCTAAAAGTTACATAGAAACCCTTGTCAGTGATCCTAGCAACCGAGATCAAGTTAGTTCTCAAATCAGGAACGAATAACGTATTTAATAACTCGATTACGTACTTAGAATCATCGTTGCATGCGTACAATCTTACCGTACCCTTACCTTGTACGAGAGCACTCTGATTAGTAGCCAAATTCAATTTTCCAGAAGTAGGTTGTAAAGTATTTCCAAAAAATGATTTTTCACCGCACAAATGACTTGTACAGCCGCTATCTAAGATCCATTTTTCCTGCTCGCAGTTTGCAGCAAGACAGTTATCTGTAAAAGAGTTAAAAGCTACATCACATTTAGACACATACTTTACACTATCTTTCTTTTCTTTCTTGAATTTGCACTCCGAGGCTTTGTGACCAGTTTGGTGACATTTGAAACATTTCATTATGAATTGTTTTTTCGTTTCAAATTGTTTTTCGTCGATTTTTGTCTTTTCCTTATTATTTCGACCCTTTCCTTTTGCGATGAAAACCTTATTATCATTTCCCGCATTTCTTGCATTATTCTCCTCAATAATTTTAATTTTCAATACTTCAGGGTCCGGAAAATTGTCTCGCGACTCTATAGCACAGCGAAAATTTTCAAAACTTGGTGGCAAGCTATATAATAACATAATCGACGCTAAGTCATCATGAATATCGATATTCATATCATGAAGTTTATTTTTCGCATCGAAAAAATTAGCCAAATGGGTGTGAATATCATCACTTTCATTCATTTTGTATAAGGTTAGCTGTGTTAACAAGGACGCCTTTCTGGCTGGTCCTTTTGATGCATAAATTGCTTCCAATTTCAACCACAATTGACGAGAAGTCTGGCAGTCTCTTATGTGTCTAAGTTCACTCGGGTTCATCGTTAGTACTAACTCAGCCCTCGCTTTCGCATCCTTTGACAACCACATCGCTTCCTCTGCGACTTCTGCTGGTCTTGGAATCTTTCCGTCTACGTAATCCCACAGATCATTCTTGACCAAAATCGCCTGCACTTGAATCCGCCATGAGTCATAATTTTCCCTACCGAGGTTTTCTATCCTCATAGTATAGTCATTATTATCCCTCAATACGGCAGTACGGGCAGTCAACAAAAAACTTGTACTTTTTTCGTACTTACGTTTTTCCGATATTTTCTTTCTTCACGTTGGATGAAATATTTAGCTACCAATCCTGGTTTATGCGCCCATAACCATTGTAGCAGAGTATATAGCAATGGAATTAAATAAAATATCTTGATCCTGTGGGATGTGCATTTATTGTTAGACAACACAAAAGCGAAGGTGTCAAACATTTTAAAAACAACATAGAACATACGTTCTAATGAGGTACAATTTACCATTGAAATAGTTCCTATTCAACATGATATTCTGTGTCATGTATTTTTTTTAGGGTTCCGTACCTCAAAAGGTAAAAATGGAACCCTCGCGAAAATTAAAATAGAATATGTATTTAAATAAAAAATCGAATATCTCAAAAACGGCTGGACCTATTTAGATGCACAACAAACTTAAACATTCTATTAATAATTTCTATGTATGTTCCAAGTTTTATCAAAATCGGATCAACGGTTCGAGAGTTATCGCAGAACAAACATGCATACATACAAACAATGTACTTTTTATCCAACTTGATTAAAATCATTAACCTTTCTTTTAGCTTCGCAGTAGTAGAGAAAAAGACAAGTTATTAATGATTTATCATTTCTCTGCCGTTTTCTCATTCCTCTGTCGATGAACTCGAATAATCGATTATAATATCGGTATTGTAAAATTGCTTACAGTATCAATTTGGAAAGTAAAGGGCGGCGGCGGCGACACCTTTGAATCGTTTGCATGGATGGCGAGCGTTCCCATCACTAAATCGCTTATGTGACGTCACAGTAGGTAAAAAAATATTGACACGCTCGTTTTCTATGCAGGCGATGAGACTTGCGGGGGTTCTAGGTAATATTATATCTGTGTCAGCTAGATTTTTTATTCTAATTAATGCTTTTTGATATTAAAATCGTGTGGAGTACTTTGAGAACATTTTAATATTACAGCGGAGTAGAATGAAACTTAATTTAAAATAATATTTTTTTCATGGAGTAGTTTGGGAACATTTTTTGGAGTACTTTGGGAATAACCCAAATTATTTATTTAACCCTAAATTATTTGGAACAAAATCTTCCATTAAAATATCGCAAACATTATTTATTGACCTCCATAAAGTAATATGTGGCACATTTAATACGGAAGATATCCTCTCATCACCGTTACCTATTCTTAATTTAATTAAATATGCTGCAAGCGCTTGGTTCCCATTTTTCATATCTGAAAGCCTGGGTAGTGATGTGCCGCTGAGAAATTCTCGCTTTCCGAAAATTTCTTTCATGGAAAATTTCCGAAACTTTCCGGAAAGTTTCGGAAACGTTTTCGCTCAAATTTTTAAATTATATACACCTTTACTAAAATATGTAAAACACTTCATATAGCATCGTAGTATAGTCCTTGTCGCGAAACAATATACCTGGCAAGCAAAACACACTGATAAGGGATGCGTTAAGAACCACCTGTGGATCATTCATGTAAGCGGCATTTCTTTGTAATCAAGTAAACTCCTGACTTAATTTGACTCCTGAATACTCCTGATTGGCTTTCCTGCTTTGTGACAGAGGAGTGGGGTCAGATGTACACTTTTTAAGGACAGTATTTAGTTTATTTCACACAGTCAGGTGCAAAAGTGTTGTTATAAAAATGAAGCCAAAAAATAGAGTTTTTGAATATTTTGGTCAAAAAAATGATGAAAGTGGTCGTAGATTAGATACTGTTGTTTATTTTGTATATAAAATAAAAACGTTACACGATTCTAAAAATGTGAAAAATGTCTTGTTGAAGTGAAGACTAGTTTTTAAAAAGATGGATCATAAAAGGATGCTCTCGATGCTCTACCTGCCACTGCCAGCAGTTCTGGGACCACAGAACAGTTTAACGAGATATATTTGATGGGGTAAGCATATTATATTTTTTTTATAGATAAAGACATAGTCCATCTTTTCCAATTATGCGAGGTGTAATGTAGGGTGACCCGCTCTCTCCCAAACTATTCAACAGCGCCCTCGAGGAAGTCTTTAAAACGCTAGCTGTCCATTGGAAATCTAGGGGCATTGTCATCGGCGAAAAAATATTAACTAATCTTCGTTTTTCCGATGACATTGATCTTCTTGCATCCTCCGCATCTGAACTCGAGATAATGTTACAAGAACTCAGCATGGCAAGCCTTCAAGTAGGTCTCAAAATGAATCAAACCAAAACTAAGCTCATGACTAAAGGCACGAAATGTAGAGTAGTGGTAGATGGGGAAGTAATGCAATATGTTGACGAGTACGTATATCTTGGGCAACTAGTATCTTTCATCGACCGGCAAGACAAAGAAATCGATCGCAGGATCGAGAATGCTTGGAAAAGCTTCTGGTCGATGAAAGAACTACTCAAAAGCAATTTTCCAATATGCCTAAAGAAGAAACTCGTTGACGTATGCACCTTGCCCATCCTTACCTACGGTGCCCAAACATGATCTCTTACCGAAGAGCAACAGTTCAAATTGAAGTTTGTCAGAGAGCCATGGAGCGCAGCATAGTTGGTGTCAAACTTGTCGATCGAGTAAGAAACACTAAACTGTGCTCTATGACGAAAATCGTCGATGTGGCAGAAAAGGCAGCTAGGCTAAAGTGGGACTGGGCGGGTCACGTCTGTCGCATGCACCCGGAGAGATGGACTCAAATTTTAACAAACTGGGTTCCAACTGATGGAAAGAGAAAAAGAGGAAGGCCAAAGACGAGATGGGCGGACGACTTGAGAGCGTTCGACAAAGAATGGAAAGAGAGGACCAAGAATAAAGATACGTGGAAGGCTTTTGCCCAGCAGTGGGACACAGATAGCTAGTAAAAAAAAAGACACACTACAAATGACCTAAGTGGTCATCATACCGGACTGTTACACCAGACGTCCCGGGTTCGATCCCCGGTCGAGTCAAATTGGAAAATGATCTTTTTTAGATTGACCTGGCTCTTGGCTGTAGTAGTCTCCCAACACAAGTCTCGAATTTTCTTATATTTTTTGAATATTTAAAGCATCTTATATTTTATTCAACTTGTAACATAATACAGTTCACAAGGCATATGCAAAAGCGGTTTATATGACTGGAATGCAGTTGAGTATATTTGAACATCCTCATCTTTTTACAAAACCCAATTTTGTTTTGAACTTAAAAATATATCAATAGTACCAACCATGAGTTCATTTATTTTTAACTCCTCCTTTGTCTATTTCTGAATTTGAAATTTGATATTACTCAGGTATTTACATTTAAAAGTTTTTTCATTACTTTCATTTACCTAATTCAAAAGAATCGTACATCATAATTGTGTCTACTAGAATCAAAAACCGCAATGTCCATAGTAAATACTCTGGACATTGCGGTTCAATTAAATTATTTGTACAAAAAGTTCAAGTTTGCAAAATACTAACTTTCTGAGAATGATCTATAACATTTTAAAGAAATCTTATAGAAAAATCCTCAGGAATGAAATTTGCAAGAAATTTCTCGAAAATTTCTTGGAAATTTTCCCAGAAATTTCTTGGAAAATTTCTCGGGAATTTGGAAAATATGTATTTCCCGTCATCAGATTTTCGTGAAAATTTCAATGATTATTAATCTTCTGATTATAAAGACGACTGCATAAAGAAAATTCGAAATTTTTATATATTTCAAGTACTTTTCCAACAATTTCCATTCTAGGGAATATTTCCGAGAACGTTTCCTGACCGTTTCGAAGAATTCTCGAAAATTTCGGAAACGGCACATCACTAAGCCTGGGTATTTCCATGTTGTTTCTGAATTGAGTTTTTGTCATTCCTATATATTGATAAAATGAATCATCAGATATACTATTTATACGTGGGGCGCACTATAAGTTTCCGGAATGAATATGAAAAAATACTATTAAAGGTACAAAATTAATTTATTGTTTTTCAAAATAATCTCCATTGGCGTCTATGAACTTTTTCATTCGATGAAACGAGTTTTGAAAACTTTTGTGCCACTCCTCTGTGGTGACCTCTGAAACGTGTTTTTCATACTCCTCGACAGCCTCTTCTGGTGATGAAAATCGTTGACCGCGTAATTGGTTCTTAATTTTTGGGAACAGAAAAAAGTCACAAGGTGCCAGGTCTGGACTGTATGCAGGATGACTCATGAGTTCTACATTTTTCGCCTTCAAAAAGTCGTTTGTCTGTCTGGCCGTGTGAGAACTAGCATTGTCGTGGTGCAGGATAATACGGCGTTTACGGTTATTTTTACGGAGTTCGTCAATAACTTCCGGCAAACAAATGGTCGTGTACCAGTCACTATTCACTCTACGACGATTCTCTAAAGCAACAGTAGCCACGTGTCCAGTTTTATTAAAATAAGAAGCAATCATCCGCTTAGATGCACTTTTCACGCGCGCCACTTTGGTTGGTTTCGGCTCATCTTGAAAGACCCATACGCTCGATTGCTGCTTTGTTTTGGGATCGTAGCAATAAATCCATGTTTAGTCACCTGTTACTATGTCCAACACCAAATTTGACGCACCTTCGTTGAATCTGGTAAGCATGGCACTGCACCAAGTGACGCGGTTCGTTTTTTTGAGCCTCGGTCAAGTTGTGTGGGATCCACCGCGAGCACAGCTTTCTCACACCCAAATGTTTGTGTAGGATTAATTGTATTTGACTCATGCCTATTTCTAAGAATGCGCGAATTTCATGGTAGGTCACATGCCTGTCTGTTTCAATCATACGGCGCACAGCATTGATGTTTTTGTTGGTCACAGCGGTGGACGGCCGACCATCGCGAGATTCGTCACTGAGATTGATACGACCACGCTTGAATTCTGCAAACCAGCTATAAACAGTTGTCTTGCATGGTGCTTCATTGCCAAAAGCTGTTTCAAGCCGAGCGATGCTCTGTTGAGCTGTCAAATTACACTTAAAATCGTAGAAAATCATACTACGAAAATTTTCCCGAGTTAAATCCATGTTGATGCAGACACACAATTTTTTAAATGGCGCCACAAGGTAAAAACAAAAGACAGTCAGATGAAACTAACTGCATTCTACAGCCAAAGAGTTCTATTTTCAAATGTTGCAATAAACTTTTAAATATTGTTTATGTAAGTGGCCAGTTCCGGAAACTTACAGTGCGCCCTATGTATTTGAAAAATCTAAAATGTATTTATTTTCTTTCTTTAACAAATGAAGCAAAATCTTCTATATGTTGTGCAGTGAAATTATGAATTGGCTCTTCAATATTTCTTATCATCTGCCAATGGTCATTTTGTAGATGAAAAGTGCATATTCTACAATTACTTGGCACATAATATTCATATTCTGTAAATAACATAACTCTTAACCATTTGGGCACAACCAACCTCTCAGGAGCATTACATTGTGGGAAGAAACAATGTCCTTGTGTGTCTGATGCCCTCTTCAAATGCGGTAGTGTTATAGTATGTTCTGTCACTGGTCTAGGTTTCCGTGTCACTTGTCGATTATATCGTTGCCAACAAGGATGACATATTTGATCAGTCTCCTGAAGCTAAAACAATACAATTTATTAAAATACAAAAAAAAACTACTGGAGTTGGAAAATACATATTGGTACCGGCCTTCACTGGGGTGCAAACCTGGTACCTTTTGCTAGGGAAGAAGGCTCACAACCATTGGTCCATCACTGCTTATCCTCAACATTATTTCGGGTCAACCAGGGTAATTGTAAACAGGGGTGATTGGAAACAGTGAGCATAACTCTTATGTAATATGAATAAAAATAATGTTATTTAATTCGGAACACAACTTTATTCTATTGTCTATGGCGTTAGCTATCAAAATCCATGACACGTCAAAAATAACTTAACTTTGTGTTGTGAAAAAAAGTCGTTAAGATAAAGTAGTTTTAGAATTTGCAACAAATATTTGACACTTCAATTTGTTTATGAAAGTTAAAGTTTTAGTTAACCCCTATAGTTTTGATATATTAATATAAGGTTTAGCTTTGCTTTTGCATTGCTTTTGAACACTTATAATAAACCGGTACGCGGTACATGAATGTTTCCAATTACCCATCATGAAATTGTATCATGGGTTAATTGTAAACAACTTTTGGGGTAATTGGAAACAAATATATAAAATGCATAGTTGATGAAACAATATGCTATTAATATTCAATGAATAAAATAACCATGTAAATCTCTTGTAATTTTTTTTATCACATAGGAAAGTTTACATGACAACGAACAACAACAAAGCTTAGCAACATATTTTTATAATTTAAAAATTCTTAGCGGCTAGGACTAAATACAGGAGGTTTTAACACTGCCCCTTACTCGAGCAAACTATGCACTAAAACTCTGAAACAGAACTGCAAGCATAATGCGAGAGTACAATATCAAAAGTAATCAAAAAGAAGAGCGTTATGTTAAACCTAAACACTTAACGAAATAATTGTGTTTTACCCTAGGCTTTAAAGCTTTTGTGAAAAGGTCTGCTTCTAACTCAGAAGAGGGTTTGTAATCTAAACGAATAAGTTTCCGATCAACACATTCTCGTATGAAGTGATTGATCAACACATTCTCGATCTACGATTATCATTATAAATGGTGATGACCTTTCTTGATTCTATACATTGTTTAAAATTAAGCTCCTGCAAGAAGTTGCGGATAAATTTCGCCTCCTTCACTGCATTGCCATGGGCATAATTAGGGCATGCAATACCGGAAAGTTATCAATACCGGAACTGATTTTCGGTACTAGAGACCTAATACCGGAATTCCGGTACTAGTTCCGGAATTGGCACAATTTGTTTATACTCTATAAATCTATACATATAAGATAACATAGTGTATTTAGATAAAAGCACAATCGTCTAATCTATACACCGCATACGTGCACACTCGCTATAAGATATTGACGACTGCAAAGTCTGCAAAATTATAGAGTACGAGCTCGGTGCGGGCGGGGGAAACAACGCGGGGACCGGGTAGCAAGTAACCAATCAAGTGAAAAACTAAGTACATAATTTTTTATATAAAAAATTCTAAATTACTCCGTGCGTTGGTTAGTGGCAATTGCATACCGAAATTTGAAGATTAAATTTTTTTAGTAAAATTATATTTGCATTTAATTTAACTTTAATTAATTCATTTAGTGGAAAATAAAATACATACTGTAAATAAAGGTTTATAAAAATAATAATATTCCTAATTTTCTTCATTTTTTTTTTTGCACGTCTCGTACAAAAAGTCAGTTTAGTGAAGTTAGTTAGGAATGGTTTTGAATGACAAGCTGACAACTTGGCAAAAATTACAGAAACCGATAGCATTTAAATCGCATAGTATATATATATTTTTTTTTGATGAACCAGACGCACTGCGGGCTATCAGCCCTTCTTGGTTTATATTCCCCCAGCACGCACCAAGTGCATTTCATCATCATTCTTAATGCGCACAGCGAAGCGTTGGAACCACGTTGGAACTCCCTGCCTGCGTCTGTGTTCCCGAACACGTACAAAACGTACAACCCGACTCTCTTTAAAACCAGAGTAAATAGGCTGCTTCTGGGTAAGCTCGTTACACCGTAGACCTCATCTGTATCCTCGGGCAAGATTGTGTTCAAGAGCAAGCCCATTTTTAATAAAAAAGAAAAAAAAAAAGAATACCGGTATTACGGTATTTGGCCCTTCAATTCCGGTATTGAAATATCGAAAAAATCTGTCCGAGATACCGGAATTACGATATTCCGGAATTCCGGTATGCATGCCCTAGGCATAATATTCGGCTTCTGTGCTAGAACAGGCCACGTTTTGTTGCTTATGGCTATGCCAGTTTCCCAGATGAAGTACCTGGGACTCATCCTCGACGGGAGATGGTCCTTCGGCCCCCACTTTCGCGAGCTGGGGCCGAGGATCGTCAGGACGGCCGCGTCGCTGGGCCGACTCCTGCCCAATCTGGGTGGGCCCAGCGACGCAGTGAGAAAGCTGTACTCCGGCGTGTGCCGGAGTATGGCGATGTACGGTGCCCCCATATGGGTAGACGCCCTCACCGCGGACAACAAACGCCAGCTGCGGCAGGCGCAGAGGGTGATCGCGGTGAGGGTGATACGGGGGTACCGTACGGTGTCGTTTGCCGCGGCCACAGCCCTCGCGGGCGATCCGCCGTGGGAATTGGTGGCGGAGGTGCTCGCCGAAGTTTACCACTTTGTGGCGAACATGAGGGAAATCGGCGAGCGCCCTCGCCGGAGGCCATCCGGCGGGTCCGCCTGCGAGGGCAGACGGAACTCGTGCGGAGGTGGGAGGGGACCTGGCGCAGGCAGCGTACGGTGTGCGCACAGTGGGAGCCCTGCGCCGGGTCCTGGAAAGGTGGATGCTGAGACGGCGAAAACCTCTCACCTTCCGTATGACGCAGGTGCTCACCGGGCATGGCTGCTTCGGTGAGTACCTGCACCGCGTGGCCCGGAGGGAGGCCGAGCCAGTCTGCCACGATTGTGGCGAGGCTCAGGACACTGCCCAACACGTTCTAGAGCAGTGTCCCAGGTGGAGCCAGCAGCGCCACGACTTGGCAGCTGCGCTCGGCGGGATGGACCTGTCGCTCCCGAGCGTCGTCAATGCGATGCTGGGGAGCGACGGAGCTTGGGAGGCAATGGCCTCCTTCTGCGAGACTGTCATGTCGCAGAGGGAGGCCGATGAAAGGGACCGCGAGGACCACCCCCTCGCGGACCCGATCCGGAGGAAGAGGGGGGTGCGGCGGAGGCGCTATTTAGCGCGCCTCGAAGCACCCCCGTAAATGGTGGGACAATAAATAGGTCCCACCCGGCGGCAGGGGCTTTCCAGGTGTCGGAGGGCCCCTGAAAATGGTGAGCCCGGTCTCTGGTGAGAGACCGGCCAGTCGCTGAGGCGCCTTGTGTTAGTCAGATCCGAGGCGCCTCCCTGCAAAGCGGCCGATGGCATCCGCAGGGGGTTTTAGTGGGTAGTCTGGGCCGTCTTGCGGCCCAGGAGTCCCACACTCAGTGCGCAAATAGCATTTCCCCCTGCGAATCAAAAAAAAAAAATGGCTATGCCAGTTTATAATGCAATTACCGAACCTACTTACAAAACCCGAATAAGATTTTCTATCAGTAATATCCCCCGCCCAATCTGCGTCGGATGAAATAATAACTTCGTTATTTCCTCTTTTGAAATTGAGTCCGTAGTCAGTTGTACCCGAAAGATATCGCAGAACTCGTTTAGCAGCGATCCAGTGAGATTCATTATAACATGTGTTATATTGACTAAGCTTACTGCACGCAAATGCTATATCAGGACGAGTGCAAACCGCGAGATACATCAAGCTTCCTATTAGTTCCTGATACGGAAACCTTGAATCCACAGTATCTGCTTTTGGAATATTAAAATTAACTTCCATTGGAGTCGCTATGCTGTGACAATCATTCATACCAAATTTAATTAAAAGGTTTTTAACGTATTCAGATTGACTTAACTTCAAGGTGCCTTGCTCTCGGTTCCTCTCCACCTTCATGCCTAATGCTTGTTTCACAGGTCCAAGTATTTTGATTTTGAAGTTGGAACTGAGTAATTTATAAAGCAGTTTCTTTTCATGTTCATTGGAACTGAATATGAAGAAGTCATCTACGTATAAGGCTATAATTACCTTATTTTTGAAGTAAACACATTTCTCAGTTTTTAGTTGTGTGAAGCCATTGCTAACTAAAACTTTGTGTACTTTTTCATTCCAGCCTCTACTTGCTTGTTTGAGTCCATATAAGCTTTTCTTTAGTAAACAGACTTTATTCTGCCCCTCAATTACAAAACCGGTGGGTTGTTCCATATAAATACGTTCATTGAGGTCTCCATTAAGAAATGCTGTATTAACATCAACATGTTCAATGTCCATATCATTTTCAATACCTATTGCCAAAAGTAAACGTAAAGTACAATGTCTAACGACAGGTGCAAAGGTTTCTTCAAAGTCAATGCCATATTGCTGGGTAAACCCTTTTGCAACTAAACGAGCTTTGAATTTCTCAAAATTACCACTCGGATCAACTTTTTCTTTGAAGATCCACTTGCATTTAATTACGTTACTATCTTTTGGTCGATCTACAAGTTTCCAGACTCCATGTGATATGAGAGAATTATATTCCTCTTTCATGGCCTCTAACCATTCTCTGTTTTTATCAGACTTCATAGCTTCATTATACGTTCGAGGTTCACAGCGCCCCATCAAGCCTACTTCAGTGAAATAGTTCATTTCATAATCGTCAAAATGTTTAGGACGACCGCGTGTACGTAGAGGTCTAGCGTGCTGGGCCCATAACCAATGATGAAACAATATGTTATTAATATTCAATGAATAAAATAACCATGTAAATCTCTTGTAATTTTTATCACATAGGAAAGTTTAAATGACAACGAACAACAACAAAGCTTAGCAACATATTTTTATAATTTAAAAATTCTTAGCGGCTAGGACTAAATACAGGAGGTTTTAACAATAGTAGGTGGTAGTGGGTAAAAGTAAACAACATGTTTTTCAGATAATGTATAGGATGCCAATATATGTTTGAAAAAGAGAAACCAAGTACTCATTAGAGCATATTTCTAATGCAGTCAAAGATGTTATAGAAATAAAAAAAACATATAGACAAGCAGTCTACATACAACAGGCCTGTAATTATGTTGTTTTTACCTGACTGCAAAGGAAGCGTTATATTTTTCGCGCGTATCTTGTGTGTTCGTATGTATGTAAGATTCTTGTTAGACGAGTTCGACTGTATATGAGGTAATACCTCATATCTCTCGAACTCGTCTCGTCGTTTCGTTATCAAAAGTGTTCTTAAGTAAGTACCGTTAAAAAAAAGCCACGTAGCGGCTGCAACGTGCTATTGTTGGAAGTGGAAAAAAAAATCCCCCTAACATCTTTCTATACCATTAATATGAGAGAAAACAAGTAGTTTACAATACCTTCTTACGAATCTATACATATAATAAAACAGTAAAAATATTTTGTCTGTACATTTAGTATTTTTGACTGAAATTGATAGAGGGACACTTAAAAAGAATAATAGAAAGCAAAAAACATTTTTTGGAATTTCTTGTCTGTCTGTCTGTCTGTCTGTCTGTCTGTCTGTCTGTCTGTCTGTCTGTATGTATGTACGCGTTTCACGCAAAAACTACTGGACGGATTTGAATGAAACTTTTTTTGTTGTATAGCTATTAAGCCTGGCCAACATATAGGCTATAATTGATTTTGATAACTAGAACACCTGATGAAGAACCTTAACAGAACAGCTAAACTATAAGAAATATGGAAATGGTGCCTTAACAAAAGTCGTTCAACCTGATGAGCATTTTCTGATGACGTATAAAAATTGAAGATCTGGAACATCTGATAAAGAACTGCAAGAGACCAGCTACACTATAACATATATGGAAATGGCGCCTTATTAAAAGTCGTTCAACCTGATGAGCATTTTCTGCTGACGTATACAAATTGAAGATCTGTAACATCTGATGAAAAGCTCCAAGAGAGATTTTTCATCTAAGAAACTCACGCGGGCGAAGCCGCGGGCGACAGCTAGTCCTTCATATAACGATTAAAAGTTGTGTGCCTGTGTATCTTTAACAGTTGTCTAAACTCCGTTTTTAGGGTCCCATACCTCAAAAGGCAAAAACGGAACCCTTATAAGATCACGTTGTCCGTCTGTCTGTCAAACTTTTTTCTCAGGAACGCTTAAAGCTATCAAGTTGAAATTAATATCGAATACTCGGATCCACGGTCTCTTTCAGCAAAACGGGAATATCTCCTGATCAGGTTTTTGATTATTTATCAAAATTTTACGTCAACCTGATCAGGAGATATGTATTCCCGTAAATGTTGCGATTTTTTGCATATTTTGCGATTTTAGACAGCAATAACCTATGGGGTACATCCCATTGACCTAAAATTATGAATTTTGGCAAAAAGTAAGGTCTAACAGTACTTATACAGGAATAAATCTGAAAGTTGTAAATATGTTATTGGAAGTAAAAAAAAAGCGTTACAAACTTATTTTTTCGCTCGATACAGTGTGAATCAAACTGCAAAGTTAAGTTTGTTTTTGAAACTTGTTGTCTTTTAGTTAGAGCTATAAAGGAAGATGCTTTGCGTGTACGGAACCCTCGGTGCGCGAGTTTGACTCGGACTTGGCCGGTTTTTTTTCTTACTTGTCCTATTATGTAAACAATCTTCACAGTACCTTTTATTGAATTTTGTTGAAAATAAATCAAATATTAGTTCAAACCTAAACATTCTAAAGTAAAACATTTATTAACCACAAGAGTAATTTCCTTTAAAGTCTATTTTAATTTATTGTTGTAAAATCATAAAAAGACATGGTGAGATTGTTTACATAATAATAAATGACATGTAGGAAAAAACGGAGCTTAGTTTGGTGTTTCCAATTACCCCAAAAAGCAAAAAAGTTAAAAAAAGTGATGGTTATAAGCGAACAATACTTTAAGTAATTGCATTAAAATATAGCTAAGTTATCATATAATATCGACATATATTTTTCTGTTAATATATAAAATAAATGAAAAAAATATGATTCATAATATTGATGAAGGTTAAAAATCAAAAGCGTTTACAATTACCCTGGTTGACTATTACTCATAAAAAAATGGGCTTTAAGTTGAATTTTAAACAATTAATAATTACTTAATTGAGTACTTACTTCACGAGGATTGATCCTTGTCATAATTAATTGCCTGATTTGAGTCTCTCTTTCACTATCAACGCGCAGTGAATGGGCCCTTGAATTAAGTAATGAACGCCCACAGTTCACGCACAACTGACGACGACGATGACCACCACTTGTTGATGCATGAACATTTACTTGATCATTGGAATTCAATGCCAATGTCCAGCAAGAATGGCAAATAACAGTGTCTGCCATAATCTGTAAACAAATAAAATAGAAATTAATTTAAACCAATATTAATAAGCAGAACAGTTTGTTCTATTGTTCATATGAAATTAGCAGTACGCAGTAAGCATTATTAAACTTTTGTCATGTGCCCAATGCCCATAAACAAAAACGAAATACATTCAAAATCAACAAGAAATTGAACCTAGGACCGCCAGACATTAGACGAGTGCGCTGAACTGCTGTATCATGGAGGTAAAAAATAATTGATTACATCATGTATTTCATTATAATTTATTTCTATACCTTTTGGTATGAATAAGAAATCTTACTTACCACTTGCGGAGCAATCCATTGTTGTATAATAAGGCGTACATCCTCAAGCGTCAATGCATGGCTTTTTCTCCCAGTGACATCAGAGCCACAATTAGCACAATGCCTCGAAACAGTGGTATCTGTATTCAAAATGCACCCAGTGTCATCGAAAAAAACACCGCCGGTGTCCACGTTCGGGCCGGGATTGTTATGTTTAAGGAAATCGGAATCTGTGTTCACTCCAATGTCGTCAAGTTGAGCAGTATCGGAGTCCATGGTCGGGGCGGAGTCGTTATGAGTATAGGACGGAATCCATATGCACGCCATGTCATCAGGATGAGCAGAATCGGAGTCCATTTTCAAAACGTAGGGCGTATTTTTGGCGTAGGGTCGGTAAGAAAGAATTAAAAATGGGTACCTAGGTAACGAAAACACTAAAGACGACTGCAACGTCTGCAACTGCTGCAACTATAATACAAACAAAACAAGTACCTACAAGTATAACGTACCTACCTATTTTTTTCTCTCTGTAAACAAGGTGTCGTCGTGTCAATCAGAGGTAAATAAATTAAAAAAATAAAATTAAATAATGGGATGGTTACTTACCTACATACAATGACATACATATGGACCTAGACAATCAATCATTCCCTAGCAGTGTGACCGTTTTAAAATTTTACAAAATACCAGAACATAGTGCTGTCAGTACTAAAAAATACTAAAAAGCAAAATTCAAAAATACCAAAATTGTACTAACATTTTTTTCAGAAATATGCTACATAAAACACACATTTCAATAACAAATCCGAAACCGGACGAGCAAAAAAAAAAAACGGACGTGTCAGAAAACTAAAAAAAGGATAGTTATATATTTTTATGTTATTTAATAAATAAATATTTTGTACTTTTACTTTATCCCAAAAAATATTCATAACGTAGGTAGGTTAGGTCATATAAAAAGAAACAATACAAGCAGGTTCAAATGTTTATTTTATAAAACTGAACCTTGATTTCATAGGGTTTAAAAGCTACAGACTACTAGGACTTCGTAACGACCACTGCTGAGAAGAAATCCCGAAAGAAACTCATTTGAACAGTATTGGTCCCTTTAATGCCAGAGGGGTCTTTAATATATTAATATATTTTTTATAATCATATTTCATCTTTTTATCACACAACAACAATATACAAATTATGAACAGCCAGAAATAATATCTGAGTACTGGACTTATATCAAAAATACTTTCATAATTAAAATGCTACATTATCTCGAAATAACATAGGCTGTATTCATTACTAGACACTCCCGTAAGAAGCCGGGATGGGCTGCCAGTATTTCATTAAATTTCTCAGAACATAATCTATGAAACATCATCATCAAAAACATATAGAAAATATTCAAATGACAAAGTTACAGCATAACAATAACAACATAGTATAAAATCAAATTATATCTAGTACTTATCTTTATATCTGAACACCTCAAGCTCCAAATGAAGACTGAGCCAGAAATCAATGGCCAAGTCTCATTTCGACTACTGCACAGTCAATACAAAAACTGTTTATGTCAAATTCAACAAAATTACTTTTTATACTTTAGTCTAATTAATACAGTTTATTAAATACACTTAATTGTTAATTTAATATTTAAGAATTTAATGTAAATAGAAATGCTTTATATAAGTAAATATATTGGACATTATTTTTTAATTTGAATTAAACAGGAAGTTACATTGTCATTCACCTCAATATATCCGTGGCACTACCTACGGTGCCAAAACAACCGACACTAGTTACAAATAATAATTATTAGAGTATCTGTATTAAAATAAATATAAATGAGGTAACCAAAATTATAATAAAAATTTCAATATCTGACATACGCGTACAGGACAATTGTGCGAAGGAGCAAAAAGAAGGATAGTGATGTGTTTCAAGAAAAAGGGGAAACTTTCTTGGAAATATTCACGAGAACGGAAAAATTTCTTAAAAACCCGAGAAATTCCGAAATTTTCAACGCAAAAAGTTTTCGAGAGGAGGGTGGGAGGGGGTTTTTCGTGAAAACACGCGAAAATACCAAAAACAAATACCAAAATAGACAAAATAGTTAAAATTCTACCAACATTATACTAAAATTTGGTTAAGTACTAAAATTATACTAACATCATTCTGAGATGCCCCAATTATACTAAATTAGTACTGAAAATACCAAAAACGGTCACACTGTTCCCTAGTACAGACCAAAGAGCATATAATCATTACGTATAGACCGTGTATAGACCTTAGACTATAGAGATTATAGACTCGGCACAACAAGCTTTAGCAAACAGTAGAAATGCGGCCGGTCGCCATGTTTTGTTCCTGTCAAAACAAGTACGTAGTGGTTCGTCATCCTCAAACAAATATCACAACATATCGATAATTACTCAGAAACTGACAATATAGTCTATTCAATTGTGTAAATAATGTTGATTTGTGATAGTTAGAAATTATTCACAGTAGGTGAGGTGAAGACGTATTTTTTAAGTTTTAATTATAATGATACTTCCGAACACAGTAGCCTAGTCAATTAGGCAACATACTGTAAACACTATCTCTGATGTGAGTAAATAACTGAAAATGTTACATTGAACATACTGTGATTTTTTGAATACGAATAAAACCTGTTGATTTTGAAAAAAAAGTTGTGGTTGTTTATTTTTTTGTGTTCCTTCCTTTTGTGTTTTATATTAAACCTAAGCTATGCACGCAAAACAGGTATAAAAATCTCTAAATATTTTACACATTTTCGTTTCATAACCTTCATTATTCTACTGCGAAATTTTATTATGGTGAAGTCGAAGTGCATTTAATAGCTCATATTATCACGTAAATAAAAGCGAGGAAAGATAATAGATACTTACTCAACAAAAATGTCGAATTCTATGAACACCATGCAATTAAATTATCGATATCATCATAATCGATAATAGTAATACGCGCTGCTCTACGGCAAGCCGCCATTTTTGTTTCCGACTCAAGTTTAGGTATGCACGAATTTTTTGTAGGTATGTCATGTCTATTCTTTTTTCTATAGTCTAAGGTATAGACCAAACCAACCAAACCTATGATTCGCTCGCAAATCGTGACACGTCGGTGCGTGCTTTTGACAGTTAAATTCGATTTAGTGATAAGACATGTACACTTTTCAATCATTATTCATGCTGTTTTTTTAAAGTATTTAATTTCGATTATGATAAAATAGAAGATAAATAAAATATGTGCGGCCTGTTTGCATTTTTATTTTGTGTTATGAACTTTATACATTACTTTAATTAAACTATTTATGTATAGCCTGACCTGGAATATAAAAACCCTCGCCATATTGCGGAAAAGCAATAGAACTAATTTCTTATACTGGCAGCTAATTGAAAAACCCATCTGTCATTTCTCCTGTCAAAATTTGACTTTCAGTCAAGGGCGGATCCAGTATGTATTTTTTCTGGGCAGGGCACCATTTTCCATTCTCGAAAATATTTCCGAGAAATTATTAAGAAAGTTTCCGCTTGTTCTTTGAAAATTTCGAAAACGGTCCATCGCGGGATGCGCATGGAAATGGATCGTTATGGAAATTCTTGGGGAGGCCTTTGTCCAGCAGTGGACGTCTTTCGGCTGAGAGAGAGAGAGAGAAGAAACTATTACTACTAAATCCTGTTATTTTAACAACTCGTATCTTAATTTTATATGTAGGTACTGTTATGGAAGCTGCCTCAAAAGGATGTACACAAAATACTAGCCGGGGCATGTGCCCCCCTCTCCCACCGTTTGAATCCGCTACTGCTTTTAATAATGTTGCAATATAAAACGCATATGTGCTGCCTCTAATTCAGGGTTTTTATATTCCTGGTCAGGCTTTACATGTATCAAATGAACATGGAGTTCATTTGATACATGTAAAGCCTGACCAGGAATATAAATGAATCTATTGATTATTATACAGGGTGACTTTGATACCCTGAGCTATATTGAAATCTTGGAATCAGAATCAATAACAGAACACTAAACCGTGAGAAAAAAAAAAAATTATGCACTTTTTTCGTATGAAAAAATTCCCAGATTCGCAAAAAGTTGGTAACCTATTATTTTATTTGACAATGACCTAGCCGCGCGGTGCGGCGCCTTTGTAGTAGCTAGTAGCGAAGCGATCCGCCGCCCCGCCCGCCCGCGCCCGCATTCCCCATCCCCCGGCAACCCTTCCCGCCAGCCGCCGCGGCCACATCCCGCCTTGCCAGTCGCCCACGCACGTTTCTCACGGGAGCACGGTGCGCGTATCTACTCATTTTTTCGCCTGCCTTAGGTACGTAGCGACTGCGCGCGGACACCATGTCGTATTCTTCGCGAGAATACTACGAAATGGTACGAGTGTACATTTTGAGTGGAGAAAACTTGTACGAGGCCAGGAGGTTGTATGAGGCAGAGAGTATTCCTCGCCTTCGTGCTCAGGGAATAACAAATGCCACGATTCCTCACCGCCGAACAATTTTGGCTGCTAACCAGCGGCTTCTTGACTATGGCCAGTTTACAGTACCGGCACATGCACAGGAGGCGGCGCGCCTCGTTGATTGTCGAGATAGAAGTCGAAATCTTCGACTACTTCGAGGAGAACCCCCGAGCCAGCACACGAGATGCAGCTCGGCATTTCAGTGTCAGTCAATACGCGGTTTGGAGATTGCTACACAATGCCAAAATGCATCCCTATCACTTCCAGCCCGTACAACACCTAGAAGAAGCGGATACATTACCTCGGCGAAATTTTTGTGAGTGGTTGATCAGAAATCAACAAACAAACATTTTGTGGACTGATGAATCCATGTTTACGCGGGTAGGGCTCTACAACTGCCACAATGAACACTGGTGGGCTTACAGAAATCCGCACGTGATACGCGAAAACCACTTCCAGGTTCGCTTTAGTGTTAATGTGTGGGCTGGTGTGATTGGGGCTATCCCCAAAAATGGTACCCTATGGTACTAGGGCCGTATTTTATTGAAGAACGCCTGACTGGAGGTACATACCTAGACATGTTGCAAGGTGTGATCGACGAAATGTTGGAAGACGTGCCTATTGCGTATCATCGCAATTTCTACTTTCAACAGGACGGAGCACCTCCACATTATGCCAGACAAGTACGCGAGTACCTTGATGAACAATATCCAAATCGCTGGATAGGTCGTGGCGGGCCTGTGGCTTGGCCCGCTAGGTCACCGGACCTCACGCCATGTGATTTCTTTTTATGGGGAGAAATAAAGCGGCTTGTTTATACCCACGAGCTTCAGAGCCGTGAAGAACTAAAAAACTGTATCATAAGTGCATTTGACGCTGTGAAAAGTGACCGTGCCACGATTTTAAAACTAAAACAGAATGCAGTGAAACGTGCCAGACTCTGCTTAGAGAGAAACGGTATGCATTTTGAACAATTATTAAAGTATCAGTAGGTTTTTCATTGGATTTTGTTTTTACATTGATTTTAATTATTTGTACATAAGATGATTACAATTTTTAAATACGCCTGAATGCAGAAGTTCTAAAATCCTAACTAATTTAGGTATTACCCAGTATTACCGATTTAGTACCTAGGAAATTAAAATGTCTACTGTTTTTTGTCAAGCTCGAGTTAAACAACTTCTGTATTTTGACGGTCCTAAGCCCGAAAAAGTATGAAGGGAAATTGCAACTTATGATTGGCAATGTAATGTCTGATCGAAATTTTGTTATTTGTGCTATGAGTGGTAAATGACTAGACAGGTCAATAACCTTGCGGCGCCGGCGGCAGGTACCCTACAGAGCTGTCTGCGGGGCGCGCGCGGGGTGTGCGATCACATAGCGCTCGGTGCCACTGTGTTTGGGAATTTTCAGTATAACTTAAAACGCTTCTATTTCCGATTTTTATTATGAAACAAGATAATTGTAAGAGAACATGTATTTTTTATTTCGCGCATAGAGTACTTTCCTTGAATATAGGGTTCAATTTCACCCTGTATATTTATGTGCGAGTGTCGGCTGTGCCAATCACTAATACATCTATCTTGTCTTTTGTTTCTATCATATTTATGAATTTTCTGCTCACGCAGAAAACAATAGGATTTGACCTATACCACAGACCTATACTATCTCTCTAGTAGTAAGTAAGGCCACAGAAATAATTTATTTTTTTTAAATATAAGATTATATGTCTGTGGATGAGACTGATGTTGGAAGTAATAAGTACTTACGTACAACAGTACTTATTACTTCCATAGACTCGCAATCGTAAAAAAAGTTCACGTTCGTTAAAAATTTTGAAATTTGAATTTTTTAGAAAGTTACACATTTTGCGTATTCTCAGAACTTCACATTACTTCACAATCGAAATATTTCGATCGAACATCTCTCGAACGCAACGAGTGGTACTGACCAATCGAAATAACTAGTAATCGAACTTCAGCCGATATAAAATTAGTTTATTTAAGGTTATCTATAGGTACCTACATATAATAAAACAGTAAAAATATATTGTCTGTACATTTAGTATTTTTGACTAAAATGGATAGAGGAACACTTAAAAAGAACAATAAAAAGCAAAAATTTTTTTTGGGATTTCTTGTCTGTCTGTATGTATGTACGCGTTTCACGCAAAAACTACTGGACGGATTTGAATGAAACTTTTTTTGTTATATAGCTATTAAGCCTGGGCAACATATAGGTTATAATAAAATTGATTTTGAAAACTGGAACACCTGATGAAGAACCATAGCAGAACAGCTAAACTATAAGAAATATGGATATGGTGCCTTAACAAAAGTCGTTCAACCTGATGAGCATTTTCTGCTGACGTATAAAAATTGAAGATCAGGAACATCTGATGAATAACTCCAAGAGACCAGCTACACTATAACATATATGGAAATGGCGCCTTAGCAAAACTTGATTAATCGTAGACGTATAAAAATCGAAGATCCGAAACATCTGAAACAGTTTGGAACACAAAAAGACTTTTCGTCTAAGCGAAACTCACGCGGGCGAAGCCGCGGGCAACAGCTGGTGTTGGATAAGTTTAGTTTGATTTGACGACTTTTTTGTTGAAGTTTTGAAATCATTTGATCAAAATGAACGAAGAAGAGTTCAAAGTCGCCTTCTTCGGGAATTTGGTTGACGAAGATCCTTATCCACCTCTTCTTTGCTTCGTTTTTTATAACTGAAGAAGTAAACATCCCACTTTTTAACTTGGGGTTTTCACCAAACATATTTAGTGGAGATTTCTCGACACTGGCACCAACGAACTAATATACCATAGAACTCTATCAATGTCAAAAAAAATGGTTCCACGAAATATGAACCTAGGTGGGCGGGGCGTAAAATAGATTCCTCACTTCGCCTCAGTTCGCCGTGGCGCAGCGAGTTCAACTGTTGTACTTGTACCTAACGCATAAGTGTCAATTGTACGTATCATCGAGTAATTTCGCAAGTTAATCGTGTGTCGTAAAGTGGTGTAGAAATCACACAGATATGAAGAACGGCGGAATTACCTTTCTTTCCTTTGCCGAGACTTCAAACGCCAAGCGGCTGGGCCGTTTGATTGAGCGGTAGCCGGCTGCCGCGGTGTGTTGACCCCGCCCCGATGTCTTATGTCATGTTTTATGTCATAGTTTGCCTTCAACAGTAAGACCCTTGCTCTAATGCTGTATGTCTTTCGTCATATAATATCTGTTTTGTTGTAATGCAAAACAATCATATTTATCTTCTATTTTATCATTTTCCAAATTAAATACTTAAAAAAACCCGCATGATTAATGATTGAAAATTTTACATGTCTCATCACTATCGAATTTAACTGTCAAAAGATGCACCACGCGATGCACCGACGTGTCACGATTTGCGAATCATAGGCTTGGTCTATACTAGGGAATGATTCAATGAGCGATTTTCTGACAGTTAATTAAGAAAAAAATCAGTACAAAAAAGTCTCAACAGAGATCGTTTTATAGAAGCCGAGTCGTAATAATGGCTGAACCTATATGGTGCGCTTTTTCTTGTCAACCGGAGGCAGAAAAAAAATCACATAAAAGTTTGACAGTTGCACAAATCACAATATATAGATACTTTTTAGTTGTTTTTTTTTAACTAAGGTTTATTTTTTTTAAATGCCAATCCCGTGAATTTTTTGCTTTTTGTATGGAACTTTTTCTCTCGCCTTTTACTAAGCGCCATCTATGAAGTCATCTGGAACTATTTCTTTTTTTAATTTGTGTCACAGAAAATCCCTCTAGTTTCCGAAAATTTCTTTCATGGAAAATTTCCGAAACTTTCCAGAAATTTTCGGGAACGTTTTCTCCCAATTTTTTTGCGAAAGTCTATCTGTCACTATTTCACGATGTTTCAATGTTTTTATGAAAAACAAGACTTTTTGCCGCGAATGGAACCGCGGGCAACAGCTAGTACTAAAATATTTTTCTCTGAAAAATTCTCAGGAATGAAATTCTCAAAAAATTTCTCTGAAATTTCTTGGAAAATTTCCTGAGAATGAAATTCTCAAGAAATTTCTTGGAAATTCCTCCGAAATTTCTTGGAAAATTACCTGGGAATGAAATTCTCAAGAAATTTCTTGGAAATTTCTCCGAAATTTCTTGGAAAATTTCCTGGGAATGAAATTCTTAAGAAATTTCTTGGGAACTTCTCGGAAATTTCTTAGGAAAATTTCCCCGGAATATGGAAAATATGCATTTCCCTTTATCCGATTTTCTTGAAAATTTTAGTGATTGTCAATCTTCTTATTTTAAAGACTGCTGCAAAAAGAAAATTCCCTTTTTTTAAATATTTCAGGTACTTTTCCAACAATTTCCGTTTTAGGGAATAATTCCGAGAAAGTATCCTGACCGTTTCCAAAAATTTCCGCAAATTTCGGAAAGGGCACATCACTAGTCTAGGCCCAACATTACTCTCTGTCAGTCAAGTCAAGTGTCAAGTCAATCAATGTCATTGTCATTCGACTTCATTGTCGGTTGTTCTTCTTGTGTGTGCAGCAAAGCTTCCATTTAGTGGGATTTGTTGTGGGTTTTATTTTTGTACTGCGTAAATTAAGTGAAAAATGTGGACATAACTGTTCAAATGTTAATCTATTTGTGAAAAATGATAACATTCGGCGCTGCGAGCTCAACGGCGTTGGATGATACAGGTGCGGGGCCGCTGTCCTCCTCACAAAGTGAACTTTGGTTTCAGCCGTTCAACAATCATAAGTTGTTTTTATTTTTAGGAGAAGTGAGAAGTATATGTGAAAGCATTGGAAGTGATGGCTCCAGTGCTACAGTCCAGCCTGGGAGCTCTAACCAGCGTCCCCGAATGGATATTGCATGTGTTCTTGATGTTATTCAGTCCACAAATTTATCACATAGGAAAAGAGCCTTAGAAGAAGTTAGGATGGCCTCAGAATTGGTGAACGCAAACTTACATTACATAACCGTAAGTTCAATTCACTTCAAAATTCAATTCAAAATTAATATAAATATTGGGTCATCCATATAGTAAGGCCAGTTGTGGTAAGATCAGAGATGAGGCAAGACCTTATGATTCAAATTATTCCCAAATGCGAAAGCATTTTTAAAATGAATGGTGGCTGTAATTGTTCTCAATCGAATACCTATTGTATGTAAGGCAATTTTGTTCTGCATCAACCTTAGTGCCCGCCAGCTACTCTGACAAACCGAATGTATGTTACAATGCTAGGATTCTTGGGTTACTCCTAGCATTTTTTAAATGTGGTAGGAATTCCAGATTTAAAAAAATGGTTTTTTACATGAATCCAATCTTTCCCTTGAACTTTTATTTCAACTTGTTTGAAAATACAGCATGTTTTATTATTAACTTGCTTTTCCCTGCGGCTTCGCCTGCATGAATTCTCACGGGAATAGTGCTTTTGCCTAGGATTAATGGTATCCCTTGTCATTCTTAGTACTACTAACCAGTTCCGAAACTCCAGTTCTATAGACGGCCGGAGGGAACTATGTGTATACGAAATTTCAGGAATATTGGTTCAGTAGATAAAGCGTGAAGTGATGTCACCATTGAGCACGGGCATAAAAGTCCCATATGATAAATTACTGTTTTTAGGGTTCCAAAGTAAACTAGGAACCTTATAATTTCATCATGTCTGTCCGTCCATCTGTCCTAGGCTTTGCTCAGAGACTATTAATACTAGAAAACTGCATTTTGGTATAGATAGATATACATATTTATTACGCGGAGGGAACTGTAGAATAAAATCACAAAGAAAATTTTTTTAGGTCGGCTCCCCTTCACCTAAAGTCGGGATGATTTTTTCTCTCGATTATACGATCTGTGGGGTATCATTTGATAAGTCTTTGAAAAATAATATTAATGTGTGGAGACCTTTGTCTCTGTGTGAGACATCTTTGATTTAGGGATCTATTTGCGAAATATTCAACTTCAAAGTGATAAATTTTGTTACGAGTCCTGTGTCCCCTCCTCGGACAGGAAAGTGGTGGTAAGATACATAAAAAATATGATAAGTAGCAAATACAGGGTGTCACAAAAGAAAGTTTATATTTTCTTAGCCAAGTGCGTGAACGCATCGAATCTGAGGGGCGCGGGGGCTATGCCAGTCGGTAGCGTGGCTCTTGGGAATTCAGTCGCTATGGAGCGTTTCTCGGGAGCGGACCGCGCGCTGTGCGTGCGAGAATTTTACAAAAACGGTGATTCGGCGACTGTAGCGCGTAGAAAATTCTGTAGTATTCGGGATTTTCGTCACATAAATGATGCACCAAGCATTCCTCTCATTAGAAAATGGGTCAAGAAATTTGAAGAGACCGGTTCAACCCTAGAAAAGTCAAAATCGTGTGCGTTACCCTGGCAGGAAAGTGTGTCCTGGAGTTAAGTGAATGGAACCAAAACGTTGTGCATAGTCTAGTGTACATGTGCCGCGAATAAAACTTTTGTGCGTCTTGTAGTTTAGGAAAAAAACGGAAATCTAGGATTCTGCTAGGGTAACGTTGTTCTAGCAGGAAAGTTCTAAACGAATGATCGGAGAGAGAAATATTCTGAGGGGGCAGAGAGCTTAGAGCTGTGCATTGACCTGGGCCGAAAAGATCATTTGTGCGTCTTCAGGTTTTCGGGGTATTGCATTTCCTGCTAGAGTAACGTTTTGCAAAATCGTGGATCTCCTAGATCCATCGTATGTGCGCCTGTAAGATAAATATACATGAGTAGCTATTCATTTGTGCCCATCTGTGCCATAATTAGATTTAAGAAAATATTTATAATTTTTAAGTAATCGCGTTGTCTTTGAAATCACGAAAAAATCATAGCGCCTAAACGAAAAGACGTGTAAGCTCGCTGAAAACTGTGTTCGATTCTTCTATACACCTATAATAACCACAAAAAGTTTCTGAAGTGCACATGTATTCATTATTGAATAATATTACAAAAAGACAAAATTAGGTGACTTAACTTTGACGTCAACATACAAGAAACCGGCTCAACCCAATAAGTGTGCGTGTGAACCAAAGATTAGTGTGTTTAGTCATATATTATCGTGGAATTTTTCAGTTCAAAATGTTAAGGATTTAAGTGAATAAACACAAATCCAAAAACATATGAACAACGGCAGATTATCCGGCCAAATTAGAATGACTACAAAAAAGCGACGGTTTCATACATATCGATGACCTTCTCTATTGAACGTATTATACCTAAGCTGTTGGCCGTACAGTCGCTATCAAACGTCTGTCGGCAATTCCCAACAGGGAATTCCCGACAAAGTTTGAGGAAATAATTAAAAAATCGTAACTATCCTATCCTAACTAATATTTTTAATGCGATAGTGAGTTTTTGTTTATTTACTTGTTTGTTTGTTACCTCTTCATGCTTTATCTACTGAACCATTCTTCCTGATATTTCGCATACACATTGTTATAAGTACTGAGAAGAACATAAGATATCTGGGAAAAAGCACTGTTCCCGTGGGAAATTCACACAGGCGAAGCCGCGGGCAAAAGCTAGTATGGATATAAAATGCACAGGACATGCACATAGTGGCCATATAAAATAAAAAAAGAGGTTTTTGATTTGGAAATTATTATTTTTATTCTCTTATACATAGGTAATTTTAATAGTAAATATTATGGCATCAAATCACAGATCAAACTACTACTGTGGACACTGGGAACAGTGCTTTTTCCCGGGATGAAAGGTACCTTATGTCCTTCTCCAGTACTTCTAACTATGTGTATGCGAAATTTCAGGAAGACTATTTCAGTAGATAAAGCATGAAGAGGTAACAAACAATCGGATTTGACACCGTAGATGCCTCGGTGGTCCAGTAGTCAAAGCATAAAATATGTCTCATGATCTGGCTAGGTACTTTATATATCTACCAAGCATATTTTGCGGAAAGGATTTCAGTCTTATTGGGATATTGCATTTTCAAATCAACTGCTTAGCCGAAAACAAAAATGACTCAATGACTTTGGACTGCACTTTTAGCTGTGGGTCTCGAACAATAAAATAATATTTAAGTACTTACTGCTAAAGAAAACCAAATGCCTTCCTTTCTAACCATTGGTAACTTAAATATTTACTTACCATTGCAGATTATTCCATTCCAACTTCATAAACTTTTAACCAACATCTAATTAGTAAACAAACGCAACTGCGCAACAGGATCTCCATAGCGTCATAACATACAACATGCACGCGTGATGCACGCAACGCACCAAACTGTTTACCAAGAGAAAAAATGACTCACTTCTAGTAAAAAGCAAAATACATCGCATTATTGAAAATAGAATGACGATTATATATCTATCTCTGTCCCACTAATACAATTTTGCTTACTAGTTATCTCACTTTCTTCACGCTAGCTAGACAAAGCGACTCCTTCCCTATTGTTTTTGTTATCCGTAGACAGAAAACTAATCCAACGTCATCGGGTGCCGCGCGGAGGAAGGAAATATCGGTCGGTGTGCAGAATTGTACGACTCGACATGGAAGAAGAAACAGTAGCCATAGCCATGTAGCTAGTTCATAATAGTGGTACCTAAATAAACTTTCACATTTAAAAAACACATTTTATATTTTTATAGAAGGTACCTAATCTACCTATTTCTACAAATAAGGAACACGACTTTAACTTTTATACAAATCCCTATTTAACAACAATACATATTTTTTAATTACTCCCACTATTTCCCACAAATAAAGAGTTACAGGTTTGCATTTGCTAATAAACGTTTGAATGCGACTGTACGAACAGCTTAGGTATAATGCGTTCAATAGAGAAGGTTATCGATATGTATGAAACCGTCGCTTTTTTGTAGTCATTCTAATTTGGCCGAATAATCTGCCGTTGTTCATATGTTTTTGGATTTGTGTTTATTTACTTATATCCTTAACATTTTGAGCTGAAAATTTCCACGATAACTTATGACTGAACACACTAATCTTTGGTTCACACGCACACTTATTGGGTTGAGCCGGTTTCTTGTATGTTGACGTCAAAGTTAAGTCACCTAATTTTGTCTTTTAGTAATATTATTCAATAATTAATACATGTGCACTTCAGAAACTTTTTGTGGTTATTATAGGTGTATAGAAGAATCGAATACAGTTTTCAGCGAGCTTACACGTCTTTTCGTTTAGGCGCTATGATTTTTTTTCGTGATTTCAAAGACAACGCGATTACTTAAAAATTATAAATATTTTCTTAAATCTAATTATGGCACAGATGGGCACAAATGAATAGCTACTCATGTATATTTATCTTACAGGCGCACATACGATGGATCTAGGAGATCCACGATTTTGCAAAACGTTACTCTAGCAGGAAATGCAATATCCCGAAAACCTGAAGACGCACAAATGATCTTTTCGGCCCAGGTCAATGCACAGCTCTAAGCTCTCTGCCCCCTCAGAATATTTCTCTCTCCGATCATTCGTTTAGAACTTTCCTGCTAGAACAACGTTACCCTAGCAGAATCCTAGATTTCCGTTTTTTTCCTAAACTACAAGACGCACAAAAGTTTTATTCGCGGCACATGTACACTAGACTACGCACAACGTTTTGGTTCCATTCACTTAACTCCAGGACACACTTTCCTGCCAGGGTAACGCACACGTCAAAATCTGGGCGGCCGAGATCATCAAGAACGGCAGAAAACGTGGACAATGTTAACCAGTCTGTTCGTGAAGATCCGACTCTTTCAATTAGGAAGCGTGCAAGTGCTTTAAATGTGAATAGATCATCATTACATCGCATTTTATGTAGAGATCTAAAACTGCACCCCTATAAAATTCAATTGGTGCAAGAATTAAAACCTCAGGATGCCATGATTAGGCTTGAATTTGTAAACCAAGCAAATGAACGTTTTTCGACATTTAACAACATCTTATTTTTCGGATGAAGCCCATTTTCATCTCAATGGGCACGTAAATAAGCAAAACTGCCGCTACTGGGGTGAAACGAACCCGAAACAAAAGCATGAGAGGCCACTTCACTCACCAAAAGTGACTGTGTGGGCTGCAATGTCAGCGCGAGGAATTATCGGCCCTTACTTTTTCGAGGATGCAAGAGGACGTGCGATTACAGTCAATTCAGATCGTTATGTGGAGATGTTAGACAATTTCTTTGTGCCGGAACTGCAAAACTTCTCGGGCTATAATCAAAGAACATGGTTCCAGCAGGACGGCGCAACCTCGCACACATCCAATACGTCTCTTTTAAGAATAAGCAAAATTTTCCCTGGCAAGTTGATCTCAAGGAGAGGCGACATAAACTGGCCTCCACGCAGTCCTGATTTAACCCCCTTGGACTTTTTTTGTGGGGTTATCTTAAATCTAAGGTTTACAACAACAGACCAACTTCTTTGGCGCAATTAAAAGAAAATATTCGCAAGGAAATCGCAGCCATCACAGAACCGACCTGCCGAGCCGTCATTGGCAATTTTGTGGTCCGATTAAATGAGTGCCGTGAACGTGAAGGTTTACATCTAAATGATGTTATTTTTAAAAAATAAATGCCCAAAGAGTGGTCTTTAATAATTAATAAATATGTTTTATATAGACAAATTATTTTTTATTTTATCGACTCACAAAATATAAACTTTCTTTTGTGACACCTTGTATAATGAATTTAAAAGAAAAATTATCACTGTTACGTAATCTTTACACATTAACAAGTAATAGACGGTAAACTTACAAAATAAAATTTAGTATGAAAAACATTAATAGGAACAATTTTCATTGAATATGATGGTATTATAAGGCAATGGTCATTTCATTAATTATATAAAACTGGGAGTAAATATAAATTCATGTGTACGCATTTGTACAAGTTAGTCACCTTCGGATCCTTATATTGCGCTTGGCCCGACGTGCACATTAAATTAAGATATTTAAACATATCTGATTTGACTTATTGTCATCTATTCCTATTACTTATATAATTATATATTATTGATATATGGAGGTTTGTAATTTACCCCTATTCTAGTCCTTATCCTAACTATAATATTTTATGTGTGAAAGTGAGTTGGTTTATTTATGTGTTTGTTACCTCTTCATGCTTTATCTACGGAACCAATCATACTGAAATTTTGCATAGACAATAATAGACATATAGTTAGAAGTACTGAGAGGGACAGGGTACTTTTCATCCTAGGAAAAAGCACTATTCCCGAGGGAAATTTACGCGGGCGAAGCCGCGGGAAAAAGCTATTCCTAAGTAATATTATAAACGTGAGTTTGTTTATTTATTTGTTTGTTACCTCATCACGCTTTATCTACTCCTCCCCTAACTTCTTTCACGTATCTCTATCATTGGTTTTTTTCTTTCCATTCTCTGTCGAATCATCTCAAGTCATCTGACCATCTAGTCTTTGGCCTTTCTCTTTTTCTCCTTCCATCAGTTAGGTGACCCAGGTGGTTAAATTTGAGTCCATCTTTCCGGGTGTATGCGGCAAGCGTGACACGACCAGCTGCCTTTTTTACCACATCAACGATTTCCGTCTTAGAGCGCAGTTTAGTGTTTGTTCCATACTCCGTACTCGATCGACAAGTTTGACATTCACAAAGCTGCGCTCTATGCAGCTATATTAGATAGGTACAAAAAATTACGCTTGCGCGCGATTTGAGATATTGCTGTAGAATTGCACATTGCACTAATATTAATTCTATTGCTCATTATTTCAAATATACATTTTTATTTCAGTATGAGAAGTTGGATTTTGGTGAGACGGGAGTGCTGGACACATTCTACAATGCAGATGTTGCAGTTGTGGACCTTAGTGTCCAGGTGCAACAAATAACTTTGCTATATCATCTAGGTGTCCGAGAGAGTTTTGGAATGAAACAAAATGTACTATTGTATAATGATGTTGATCCAGATTCAACATTAAGACTTAAGGTAAGACAAAAATTGGTATATTTTTTTTATTGCCGGTGCCACAAATTAATAACCGGTGCTGTTTAAAATAGTAGTTTATGCATGGAAAAAAAATATATTTCCGTGAGTTTATGCAACTGATGCATAATGAGAGGCATTAAAACATGAGTGTGGTTTTATGAAACGAGCCGAAGGCGAGTTTTATAATAACATAACACGAGTGTTTTAATGCCTAATTATGTACAGTTGCATACACTACTTTATCTTCACTCCTAAATTAAAATTAAACAAAGTTCGTAGCTAGGTAACGAAGAAAAAATTTATAGCGGGAAATTAAGTTTAAACTACGAATGCGTGCGCAAATGCGTTTTTCACAAGTTCAAACTGCGCATGCCATGCGTGTGCCTCTTTTGTACATTCAGCCTGAAACCATAGCCTAATTTAATAAATTAAAAAGTAAAAGCTATTATTCAGCTCTTGGCTCTGTTTACCCCGCAAGGGATAAAGACGTGATTCTATGTATGTATGTAAAAAGTAAAAGTGTACTATAAAAATTAAAAAGTTATTTTATGATACTGTTGGCAGTATTATAATAATTTTTATTTTTTAATTTATGTATGTGCGTTTATAAAGTACGTCTTTATAAAACCATCTTTACATTCGTAATTCGAATATTTCGACATGAGTGTAGATAATTTTTTTTTATTGGTTACTAGCTTGTTCCTTATTTATGTGTTTGTTATACAATATAGAGTCAATACGGGTAATTGTCAATAGTGGTGATTGGAAACAGTTTAATCAGAGCACAACTTTTGTAATATGAAAAAAAAAGTTGTAGTGTGCTTGGACTACTTTTTAAAAGACTGATGCGAGAATAGAGAAATGATCCGTTATTTAGAGAGAAGGAGCCTTCTCTGTCGCCTGTGTGGCGACGGAGCGACCGGTTAGGGTGTTGACCCGGTGGCGAGCTTTGCTGCCTACAACAGGATATAGGCAGGTCGTCGGATTTAGGCCGTGTGGCGGCCTGGGTCTTCGCTGTCGGTCGCTCGGATCGCTCTATTATGGTTGAGCTTTACGATGGCTGACCCTCGTGTCAACTCGTGAACGGGTGTTGCCAGGGGGATCCTGCTTCGATCCTGATTCGAATTTTATTTTTTACTTTTTGTTCTTAACCAATTCATTGTGGTTACTTGATCACAAACGTAACATGTTTTATTATTATTATTTTTTTTCTTATATTTTATTTTATTTTTGACTGTACACAATCTAGTGTATGTATAAAGTTAATAAATAGCCCCCTCTGGCATGTTAGGCGACCAAGACTGTTTCATGAGTTTCTTTCGGCATTTCTTCTCAGCAGTGGTCGTTCCGAAATGCTAGTAGTTTGTAGCTTTGAGACATAATATATTATGATTAATTTCATTTTTTACTTTTTTGTTCTTAACCAATTCATTGTGGTTACTTGATCACAAACGTAACATGTTTTATTATTATTATTTTTTTTCTTATATTTTATTTTATTTTTGACTGTACACAATCTAGTGTAACGTGAAAAAGAGCCTTCGTTGAAGGCCTAAATTCAATAAAAAATTTTTACTTTGACTTTGGTCCTGAGTCAGGACTAACTAAGGAGAACTAAGGACTTCAGTTGGGGTCGGCGGTATCGCCTGCGGCCTCATTCTCGTATTAAAAGTCGCTGCGACATCGTGGTGACTGGAATAGGACAAAGGATTAGTCCTTTGATATATAAATAAAACAAGTATGTTATATATGTGTAATATATTTAATTTTGTGAAATACACATTGTTACAACAAAATAATTTCACGGGCGCGGAAAGAAATTTGACAAAACATCAAACAACCGCTTCGTCCACAAAGAGGCGCTAGTGTCGCATATGTTGCCAATTTCTAGCTGGAGTTGTGCGTATTAACTCGCTAGAGTTATATAGTATTTGCTGACAGTCTCCACTTGGATAGCCAGTCAGGCAGGGCGTTTAGTATGCGCTGCAGCGTCTTCGCGGCGTGCGCGGGATTCATGGATGTAGCGTAGATGCTGCGTATTCAGTGTACAGCGCAAGCTTTACCCGACAGATGACCAGGATGTCGTCAGTAAAGCGGCCGTAGCAGACTGGGGGCAGACAACAGTCTGGGGGTCTCCTTCGCGGACGGGGCGAACTTCAGAGACCGCGTCTTCCACCGCGTACATGCGGCGGCGCTCACTGAGGATTGAGCCCAACACCCTGATGATCCTTTTTGGCATCGTCAGCATGTGCAGCAGTCTCAGCATGCGTTCCAAACAATAACATTTAAAAACTATTAAACATTTAACATTTAAAGTCGTGTTTTTAAACTTTTGTAAAATTTTATTATTGGTAAAGGAAAGATATGACTATCAATGAATATAAGAAAGACCAAGCTTATGACTAACGGTGAAAAGACCTTAATCAAAACACAACCATCCCATAGAATATGTAGAGGAATATAACTGGACTGTGTCTGTACATAAAATGTAAAAAATAATTATGTTTATTTTGTTATGATTTACAGATATCCTTGCCCAATGTTCCATTTGTGTCATACAAACTGACGGACATGAGCACCTGTGTGACCACAAACCCAGCGGCCACAAAGTTCAAAGGGGAAGAATCTGCTGACCCCAAACAACACCTCACGTTACGGCTCAAGCACATATTGCAGGATTTCGAAATTGAAACTAAGTAAGTGCAAAATAATATGCTTTTCGTTTTTATTGCTACTTTATAAGACGACGCGTGGCATATATTGCTCACTAGCTTTAGCTAGCGACTTCGTCCACGCGAAACTGTTTATTTATTTGGAAAAATGTGAATAACACATAATATAACTTGTGAAAAGTATTCCATCTTCAAGTAATTTTAAGTTGATCTCTTCTTCCCCATTGAGTTTCGAATTCCTTACTACTAGAGTAATAATATAGGCCTATTGTTTTCTGCGTGAGCAGAAAATTCATAAACAAGATAGAAACAAATGACAAGATAGATGCATTAGTGATTGGTACAGCCGACACTCGCACATACATATATCATAATCAATAGATTCATTTAAATATGTAGTTTATTTGTTACATGTAAATAGTTTAAAGTAATGTATAAAGTTCATAATCTATACATATAATAAAACAGTAAAAATATTTTGTCTGTACATTTAGTGTTTTTGACTGAAATGGATAGAGGGACACTTAACAACAAAAATTTTTTTGGAATTTCTTGTCTGTCTGTCTGTCTGTCTGTATGTATGTACGCGTTTCTCGCAAAAACTACTGGACGGATTTGAATGAAACTTTTTTTGTTGTATAGCTATTAAGCCTGGGCAACATATAGGCTATAATTAATTTTGAAAACTAGAACACCTGATGAAGAACCTTAACAGAACAGCTAAACTATAAGAAATATGGAAATGGTGTCTTAACAAAAGTCGTTCAACCTGATGAGCATTTTCTGATGACGTATAAAAATTGAAGATCTGGAACATCTGATGAAAAGCTCCAAGAGAGATTTTTCATCTAAGCGAAACTCACGCGGGCGAAGCCGCGGGCGACAGCTAGTACAATATAAAAATGCAAACAGGCCTCAAATATTTTATTAATTATCTACTGTATTATAATCTAAATTACATACTTAAAAAAACAGCATGATTAATGATTGAAAAGTTTACATGTCTCACCACTATCGAATTTAACTGTTGAAAGATGCACCACGCGATGCACCGACGTGTCACGATTTGCGAATCATAGGCTTGGTCTAAACTGGGGAACGATTCAATAGTCTAATTCAAGTTAATTGTGCAATTAAGTGATGTGGGAAGAACGGGAAGAACCCACATCACTTAATTGCACAATTAACCATGGTTTTTTATTATTTTTCGAATTTTAAAAATAATGACGACTTTGCGCCAGAATGACTGCTGCATACTGACACGGAAAACATGTGATCAGATTGCTTTTACATATCTTTGGTGCGCGCCTTCACCCCCGCTTGCTTTCACCACTGGTTGGTTGTGATCTCCTTGTGTCCAAGATACTAGAGTTTTAAGAGTTTAAAATCCCTTGTGTATAAATTTTACCTATCTCAATGAATTTCAAGTAATCATGTAAATAAATATTTTTTTTTTTATTTTTTTATAAATATTTTTTGTAGATGTCTATTACATATATTCATACTTGTAAGTATTGTATCGTAGGTGTATATTGTATTTTAAGTGTTTTTGCGTATCTTGCAGACATATATTTTGTCTGTATGACACAAAGGTCAAGATGTCTGCATGCAGGTTGTCTGGTAGAGAATGCTTTAGCATTAAGTCCGCCCATTGTACTATTGTATATTGTACTCTTTAGTCGTATTTCCTCATGGTCATTATATATAATGAAATACACACACCGACTCTCTTGGGAGTGGTTTGCCATTGCCTTCGCCATTACTCACACTAGCTGATAATTATCAAACTGAGTGCAGGTTTCCTTACGATGTTTTCCTTCACCGGAATACCGGATTTTGTGCGATAGGTATAACTTAAATAAATAATTTCTCCAGGGCACATCTCCAAGAGAAGTTTCTGGCGGATCTCCGGAAGGCGCGAGAAATGTACAGTGGTCAAGAATTGGCGGATGTGCTGCACGCAATGCGTCGACGATTGGACGATCCTGCAGTACTCTCAGGTATAATTCTAGCTATACAGAATGGCGGTTCTGAAGACCTAATCTATACATATAATAAAACAGTAAAAATATTTTGTCTGTACATTTAGTATTTGTGACTGAAATGGATAGAGGGACACTTAAAAAGAATAATAAGTAGAAAGCAAAAACATTTTTTTTGAATTTTTTGTCTGTCTGTCCGTCTGTCTGTTTGTATGTATGTACGCGTTTCACGCAAAAACTACTGGACGGATTTGAATGAAAAATGTATAGCTATTAAGCCTGGGCAATATATATAGGCTATAATTGAGCTTTAAAACTGGAACACCTGATGAAGAACCTTAACAGAACAGCTAAACTATAAGAAATATTTCTTTTTGCAAAAGTTTATCAATCTGACGAGCATTTTCTGTTGACGTAATAAAAATCGAAGATCAGGATCACCTGATGAAGATTCCAAGAGACCAGCTACACTATTACATATGTATATGGAAATGGCGCCTTAGCAAAAGTCGTTCAAACTGATGAGTATTTTCTGCTGACGTATAAAAATTGAAGATTATGGAACATTGATGAAGAACTCCAAGAGACCAGCTTTTCTATAAAATAAATGGAAATGGGGCCTTAGCAAAAGTAGTTCAACCTGATGAGCATTTTCTACTGACGTACCTATAAATAGACAGGACACGGGATAGGACTAAGAGGGACTCGGGGTGGGAGTGGTGGTACACAGGAAATTATAGATAACGGGCAGACGAAGATCGTTTATTGAATGAAATGTCACTTTTGATTCATTTTAACACCGCGACTGTGCTATGAGTACCTAATATATTCCCGCGGGACATGGGATAACCAAATGGCTGAAATTTTGAGTAGGTACTGGAGTATAGGTTACTACAGTTTGGAACACAAAAAGATTTTTCATCTAAGCGAAACTCACGCGGGCGAAGCCGCGGGCAACAACTAGTGTTAACAATAAATGAATGCAATAAAAAGAATGAGAATGAGTTGTCACAAGTCGCGTCTCAGTAGCGGATTTTAAATAAATAAATCTTTATTTTACATAACTTTTATCAATTTATGTGTTAGTATTACAAAAGGCCTTATACAACTATGTTTAGTAACTTAACCAAATAAAAACAGATAACATCGTGTAAGGTATAAATAACTTATTTTTAATAAATCATGAACCTGCGTGAGAATTCGAGCTGACAACGGCCGAAAGAGCTGTTGTATTCGACCGTATTGTGATTACTTTCAGAATGCTGTTCTTTTAGGTGTCGCCCCCTTGGGGAGGGGGGGCTAGCAAACCGCCGCCCGCCACCCGGTTCTTGGGACCTGCGCGCTAGTGCGCATCTAAGTTCAGAACTGTCAATCTATCCATTCTATTTAATTCGTATTGTATTGTATTCGTTGTCTATACTGTGAGAATGGATGTTTGGAGTATTATGGAGTACTAGTGGAGGGATTGCGATAAAATTTGGTACGCGGTTAAATGTATAATAATAATAGATCGTTTATTTTCTCTCCACATATCAAAATCAAAACAGTAATTGTACAAATAGGATGTTGTGAATGTGAATTAGTGGAGAGAACTGGTGCTTGAGCTAGGTAGGTGTACACCTCCTGTATTACAAGTCACCATGCTCCTACTCACCTTTACAGAACAGAACATACAATACCTGAACAGGATTATAAGGATTTACATGGAAAGATATAAAAGATGAAACAATAAAGAAAAAAATTAGGAACATAAGAATGGTAACAATCATAAAAATAAGAATGGTAACCTAACATAAAAATACTAAAACAAAACAATGACAATTTCATAGTGTACCTTTCCACAAGACATGTAAACCTGTTTTACCAATGTTCGCAAAATAAATGGTTTTGATTTGATTTTGATTCATCGAAATCTAGCCAGTAGTTTTTGCGTGAAAGAATAACAAAGATCCAAACAAGCAGACATCCGTTCTCGCAAACTTTCACGTTTATAATATTAATAGGAATGAAAAGAGATACAAAAAAATTAGAACAATTTTCGTCTCTATTTTCAGGTGACACTATAGTCAGTATGCTGATTTCCTACAGAGAGATACAGGACTACGACGCTATAGTTCAAATAGTGGATGATCTGAAGATGATTATGAATGGCAAGATGTATATCAAGATGCCAATCATTAAGTTTTTATATGCGTTCGCCATGAACAGGTGAGATAAAATGTTGCGAAGTTCCATCTTAACTAATATTTTAAATGCGAAAAGGACATAGGGTATCTTCCGTCCCGGGAAAAAGCTTTGTTCCCGTGAGAAATTCGCCGCGGCCATTAGCTAGTATTTAATTTATATGTACATTATATTATATGTATATTATATTATATTTATTTATTAATTCACTTACTCATTACAGTTTTACCCAACTCGATAGAGTATGTAGTTAAAATACAATTAACATTCACTATTTGCTACATTATAACATAATTCATACAGCATTGCCCTTGTGAATTCATTCAATGTGCAGCTGAACTGATCTATGTTGCTTGCGACCCCGTTCAGAGCTCTTAGCGCCCTGGCGATTGTCGCTTGCTTTAAAGCGGGCTCTTCATTCGTGCCGTGAACACCCGCGAACGCCGCGAACCGTAAAAGTAGAAGGCTTTCACGGCCGTTCGCGGGCTACGCGCTTGTTCGCGCCATGTTTCCCGATCGGTGTCGGTATTTGCGCCCGCGACAAAGGGATTTTGCGGCGCGAAACTGCCGTGAACGCGAACGCATCGTCATTCGCGCGTGAAAACAGAATTGCTCGAGACTCGGTACCGTGAGGTTGTATTTTGCAAGTATTTTACTGTCAAACGGACGATGCGTCAAAATGAGTGTTACTTGGAAAAATGAGCAGGAACTAATTTTAATTGAATGCTACCATGCCGAACCCATTTTTGATTAAATGCTACCATGCTAACCCAACTTATGGGATGCTATACACAAAGATCATAAAAATAAAATGATAGTACATGACGCTTGGATGCGAATAAAGGAAATAATGAACATTTGGTTCGCGCTAGCGAATAGCGAACAGAGGTTCGGTACGTTCAGCGCCATCCCTTGCAACACTGCCTGGTTGCTGATCCTACCTCGTAGCAGTTCGAACAAGTACGTCACTAGGCTCATACTCCGTGTAGAAATAGATGTGTGATGTGCGTGTAAGAACGGTATGCTTGGGAATGAAATGAAGAAGGCACTGATTTAAAAATGAAAGCGTTATATTGCTTAGGAAAACACAAATACAATATAGTGAAAGGTACAGAATGGATAGAAGAAAGTAGACGCGCAGATAAGAAAGATTTACAGGCGAAGAATAAAGCGGAGAGAAACGGAAATATTTAAATGCGTAGTTGCGTAAGCGCGGGAGCGTGGAATCGAGTAGCGCGCGACAGTGTGCGTTACCCTGGCAGGAAAGTGTGTCCTGGAGGTACGTGAATGGAACCAAAATGTTGTGCGTAGTCTAGTGTACATGTGCCGCGAATAAAACTTTTGTGCGTCTTGTAGTTTAGGAAAAAAACGGAAATCTAGGATTCTTCTAAACGAATGATCGGAGAGAGAAATATTCTGGCGGGGCAGAGAGCTTAGAGCTGTGCATTGATCTGGGCCGAAATGATCATTTGTGCGTCTTCAGGTTTTCGGGATATTGCATTTCCTGTTAGAGTAACGTTTTGCAAAATCGTGGATCTCCTAGATCCATCGTATGTGCGCCTGTAAGATAAATATACATGAGTAGCTATTCATTTGTGCCCATCTGTGCCATAATTAGATTTAAGAAAATATTTATAATTTTTAAGTAATCGCGTTGTCTTTGAAATCACGAAAAAAAATCATAGCGCCTAAATGAAAAGACGTGTATGCTCGCTGAAAACTGTATTCGATTCTTCTATACACCTATAATAACCACAAAAAGTTTCTGAAGTGCACATGTATTCATTATTAAATAATAACATATTATAAACAGTAAACATAAGGAGTGAGCTCGTTACGATTTATTTGTATAAAAGTGGAAAAATGCCGAAGTTCGATATAGAAGCGTCAATATCTGACTTGCAAAAGAAAATGGTTTCGTTGACCAATATAATAACGACTCAAACTGCAACCATTGAGTCACAAAGCAAGAAAATTGATGAACTGATCAAGGTAACCGATAATCAGTCTGCCATTATTTCTGCACAGAAGAAGGTAATTGAAGAAATTTCTGTCAAAATGCAATCTCCGATGACCGCCGCCGTGAAGCCGGCGACGAAGTCGACGGCGGTGAAGGAGTCAACATCTATGCGTGGAACAGAGACAGCAATACAACAACCGTCGAATATCTCGGATGTGACCGGCCGCTCGCGGAGAGCGTTGGTACGTGCCTCCGGTAAGGCTACGTACACAATGGATAAGCGACAGCGGGAAAGTGAAAAGGAATTATCTGATGTTAATATAGTGGATATACAAGTTTGTAATGAGGAAGAAGAATGGAAAGAAGTAAGAGGAAAGAAAGCGAGAAAATCAAATATGCCCACTGTGATGAAAGGAAATAAGGCTTTAAATAATTTACAGGCTTATGAAAAAAGACAATATTTGCATGTATGGTCATTACACCCGGATACTACCGAAAAAACAGTTCTGGACCATGTAACAGCCTTATGCACGAGTGGTTGTTCAATTACAGTAGTAGAAGATTACTCCCAAAACTCCGAGGGACTACTCGTCGTTCCGGGTTGCTGTTCCAGAAAGCGAGTACAGTAAACTATACAACCCGGAAGTATGGCCGGTCAATGCACAGTACAGCGAATGGGTTTGGTTTCGAACCGCAAGAAAAACCACAAACCCTGTGTAAAAATTCCACAGTAATTAATTTCTACTACCAAAATAGTAGAGGATTAAGAAGTAAATTAAAAGAATTTTCTACTAATATTTTGTCATCGACGGCAGACCTATTTGCTATCGCGGAAACGGGACTTAATGAGTCTTTTTTATGATGGGGAATTATTTCCTCAGGAATATTCAGTTTTACGATGCGACAGAACTGACGGCAGGAAACAAGGTGGAGTTTTGCTAGCGGCGTCACCTAAATATGAGTTGCGACAAATCGCCCTGCCGGCTGACACTGTGAACGCGGCCGTATTTGAAATAGTCTGTGCTAATCACGGAAATATGAATAAGAGTGGAAGTGTTACTTGATAAAATTAGTAAGTGAACCGTGGTCGCCAAACTCACACATTTAAGTTATAAATCATACACTACACTACAGATGAACAATGAGCTTTATTGGTCATTTTTATTTTTATCAAAGTGTATTAAGTCAATGCGACTATATCGGACAAACAAGTACCTTAAGTCTTCGACATATGGCTTAATTTGTACTGTACAAGAACGTACATAAGACGTTCTAAAGTCCAACGTCGACTGAAGAAAAAATTCCGCCACTCGACAATAGATGGCGTTTCAAAACTTTTGAGCAACTATGACCCATAAATCAAAGATAATAGGGTTTAAATTAGCGTCAAATGAAAGTATTCCTAGTGCTAATCGATTAGTGCAGTAGCGGATTGATTATTGCAACACAATATCGATATCGATAGATCAAATTTTCATACAAACTCAGAATAATAAAATAGATTTTCTTTCTTCTATATTGTTTCGCGGATTTATAGTGTTATTATTTTAATCAAAAATTAACGTAATATTTTGTTATAAAAAAAAAGTGTGTCGAAATCAAGAAATTATTTTCCTCGAAATGCTCGGAACATATAGTACTAAATTAGTTGTCATCCAAACAACTCTGCCAGTTGCATCTATCCATTTTTCTTTAAAATCAGGATCTTTGGGAAACCTTAAAATTAATATTTCATACAATGTAAACAAAATATATCGATAAAATCCAAAACATTACCTTACTAGGTACATCACTAATCGAGTAGCATAGACGTTTCGGGAAGAACAGAGGAGCACGCGTTAATGACAAAATCGACCTTATATAAATGACATTAAGGTAACTTTTAACAAATAATATTTTAAAGTTTTTATTATCATTATTGAACTTTTATTTTAAAGAAAACAAACGAAATATTACTCACCTGTGGTACGAAACACCTCCATTTTTAAGATTAATTTTGCTACTGTTATTTTTGCACTCTAAAATAGAACAAAATGGCATTTTGACGAGGGAATTTCGACGAGAATTCAATGTCACGAACAAACTACTCAGCGCGAAGTCAGAACACAACTAGAATGACGAGCCGTGTTTGTTAGCAATGCATTGCTTACTTGTGGCGACCGCGCCACGCCTACTTAACACTTCCACTCTTATTCATATTTCCGTGGTGCTAATGTTTATCTCGGAACTCGATGCATATGCCAGTGTTGTGTTTTTTACATACCCCCGGGAAGTAAATTTGACGATTATCAATCTTTATTTAATATTATTGAGAATTACTGTTTAACGTCTTGTAATGTTTTAGTGCTAGGCGATTTAAATTGGTATTCAGCATCAGTTGATGTGCAAAAGAAATTGTGGGAGGAGTATATCTGTCAGCTATTTTCTGATCATTCACGCCCAGCTTTACAATTAGACGATTGCCAATCTAGTGGGCCGCCAATACTGAAATCAGAAGTCATCTTTGCTCTGAAAAAGGCGAAATCAGGGAAGGCACCAGGCCCTGATGACATCCACATTGATGTGGTAAAACTGTTAGAATCAGAAAACATTGACGTTCTCCTTCACATGTTTAATACCATTTATGATACCGGTGAAATCCCAAAAGACTGGCTAAACTCCATCTTCGTCACCCTCCCTAAGGTGCCGAATGCAAGAAAATGCCCCGAGTTCCGCACAATAAGTCTGATGAGTCACATTCTTAAACTGTTCTTAGCCATAATTCATAATCGTATTAGGCAAAAATGTGATGAGCATGTAGGTGAAAACCAGTTTGGGTTTCGACCAGGTATGGGAACTCGGGAGGCACAGTTTGCACTTAACGTTCTGGTACAGAAATGCAGAGATATGCAAAAAGAAGTGTATCTTTGCTTTGTTGACTATGAAAAGGCTTTTGACCGTGTTCAACACGAGAGACTTATTACCGAACTACAACGCATAGGATTGGACAGCAAAGATATACGCATTATTACTAACTTGTACTGGAACCAAACGGCGACCGTCAGAGTGGATAGGGAAGAAACTGACCCCATAGTCATACAAAGAGGCGTGAGGCAAGGGTGTATTACTGTCCCCCCTTCTTTTCAACGTTTACTCGGAGGCCATCATCAAAGACGCGTTACAAGATATTACTGCTGGCGTAATAATAAACGGCAAGGTAATTAACAACCTTCGCTACGCAGACGACACAGTACTCATAGCTGACAACGAAGAAGACCTTCAAAGAATTGTTGACAGAGTCGTTTTGTGTAGTAAGAGAGCGGGACTTAATATGAACGTTAAGAAGACCAAGTTCATGGTCATCTCCAGGGACTTTAAGCCGGCGTCGATCTTAGTTGGCAACCAATACCTAGAGCGAGTCCCTAAATATAGGTATCTTGGCTCATGGCTAACCGAGTCATGGGAAAGTGAGACGGAGATCAGGACCCGCATAGAAATTGCCAGAGCAGCCTTTGAAAAGTTAAAGAAGGTACTTTGCTGTAAAAATCTATCCGTGAAGCTACGTACAAGGATGCTTCAGTGTTATGTCTGGCCTCTTGTTTTATATGGCTGTGAAGCCTGGACTTTAAAAGAAGACCTCCGAAAGAAGCTAGAAGCATTTGAGATGTGGTGCTATCGCAGAATGCTACGCATAAGCTGGACGGACCACATTACTAATATTGATGTTCTCAGACGCATGAGCAAAAAGGTGGAGCTTGTTCGGACCATTAAAATAAGAAAAGTCACGTACCTTGGTCATATATTGAGAAATACGCAATACCATCTCCTTCAAACCATCATGATGGGAAAGATTGCTGGAAAGCGTAGAGTGGGAGGACGGAAGATGTCTTGGCTCAGGAACATCAGAGAGTGGACGGGAATCAAAACAGTGGAACAACTGTTCAGACTGGCTTTGAACAAGGCTAAATTTAAGGAGCTGACTGCCAACATTCAGTGATGAATAGGCACATAAAGAAGAAGAAGATGTGCAAAATTATTTTGAATATTTTATGTCATTCTGTGAATTTCGCCAACTAAACAAAGTGGTTAATAGTATGGGACGAGTTTTGGACGTTGTGTTGACCAACTCCACCGATTATTCTATTGTGGTGTGTGAGGACGGTGTACCTCTTACGGTGGTAGATGTGTTGCATCCGCCACTGATGGTGACTGTCGCGAGCACTACACAATCGGCGTCTCCACCGCCACCTACAGCATCCGCTGGGCCGGAGTCTATTCAACCTCAAAAATGGAATTTCCGTAAGTGCAATTTTGATATGCTTTATGAAAGTGTTTTTAGAATTGATTGGGATGTACTATATAAGTCACAATGTGCCAGTGAAGCCGTCGACTTATTTTATAACCTTATAAACTCTGTTATTAATTCTTGCACACCCTATAAAAAACAGCATAATAACGAGAGTAAGTACAAGTATCCGGAATGGTATACATCAAGTATCATTGCGGATTTGAAAGCTAAGACAAAATGGCATAAACGATATAAGAGTAGCCGTAAGCAATGTGATTACCAAATGTTTTCTAGTTATAGGGCAGCAGCCAAACTAAAGATCGACAAAGCGTATGAGGAATATTTGCAACGTTTACAGTTCCGCTTTACAACGGATCCATGTTCGTTTTGGAGCTTTATTAAATCAAAACGGTCGTCACGTGCTAAGTCCAGTGTCACTAAAAATGGCGTTGTTATACCTCATGAGAAATGTGCGGAAGAATTTGCCAATTTTTTTCATTCTGTGTATGATAACTCAGCCCCAAGGTTAGATAGTCAGGAAGCCCAGTTAGCCGCTTGCGACACCGGCGCGGCGAGAGTTGATATCAGATCGCTGGATTTATCTGATGTACGAGTGGCTCTCACTCATCTCAAGCCTAAATTTTCAACTGGACCGGTCGGTATACCTCCTTATGTAGTAAAGGACTGTGGTCGTTTATTGGAGGAACCTTTGCTCTTTATTTTCAATATGTGTTTGAAAGAAAAATACTATCCAGATATTTGGAAGATATCGAGGGTGATACCAATACCCAAAAAGGGTGGGGATGCTGAAGTAAGTAACCACAGGCCAGTTGCAATCCCCTCACCTTTTGCTAAGTTTTTGAGACCATTTTGCATCGCTCGATCTATCAACAAGTAAGTGCAAATCTGAGCGACGCACAGCATGGCTTTCGTCCGGGTCGCAGTACTGATAGCAACCTGTTGTGTTTTATGGACTACACCTTGGAGGCGGTGGACATGAGAGTAGGGGGACAGGTAGACACCGCGTATTTTGATTTTTCGTAAAGCATTCGACACTGTCGATAACGATGTGCTTCTAATTAAGCTTGCAAAGTTAGGATTTACGCCGCAACTTCTAGATTTTTTCTGTAGTTACCTGAGAGAGCGTAAATAGTATGTGGAATATGGAAATATCGAATCTGATCCTTATTTTACCTACTCGGGAGTAAGTCAAGGTAGTAATTTAGGGCCCTTAATCTTTCTTCTCATGATCAACGACCTGCCGGGTGTAGTACAAGATTCACAGTCACTACTTTTTGCAGACGATTTGAAATTTTTTGTTAAAATAGAAACCACTGATGATTGTGAGCGTTTGCAAAGCGATATCAATCGAGTTATACAGTGGAGCAAAGAGAACAAATTGTTTTTTAACGTAAATAAGTGTAGCGTGGTTAGTTACAGCAGAGCCAAAAATCCGATACAATACGTTTATCAGATGGACGGAACAGTGTTGGTGAGAGTCACGAGTATTCGTGATTTGGGTGTACTTATGACTACGAATTTAGCGTTTGGTGATCACATTACTAACGTTTGTAAAACTGCATTTAAATGTCTTGGATTCATTTTGCGGCAAGCTAGTGTTTTTAATAATACTATGGCGGCACGTGCATTATATAATGCGCTTGTAAGGAGTAGGCTCGAAAGCGGAGCTATAGTGTGGAGTCCTCACGAGGACAAGTATACGCAAATGATTGAAAAAATTCAGAATAAGTTCGTGAGATTTTTGTACCTGAAACAATATGGTATACCCCTATTTCCCTCTAATGTATCCCACCGCTTTTGTATTGGGAATGGTAGGTTATAATAGTTTAGAAGTGAGACGTAATGTATCACTTTTAAAATATATTTTTAAAGTCTTCACGGGTATTACCGTCAATAGTCCGATACTTTCGAAATTGTCACTATCAGTGCCGGATGAATTCATATTTAGGAGGCGTAAACCGCCTTTGTTTAGTGCACCTTCCTCGCGTACTAAATTGTATCGGTTGTCTCCCGTGGCCAGAGCTCTAAATATGTTGAATTCCATATGTCAGGAAGGTGATGTAGACATATTCCACTGTTCGTTGGAGAAATTCACAGACATGGCATTATTATGTGTACCAAATTTATAATTTTTCTATATGTTTTTAGCGATGTTGGAGTAGGTTAAGCCTGTAATGACACGCTGTATAAAATGAAATAAATAAATAAATAAATAAAATATTACTAAAAGACAAAATTAGGTGATTTAACTTTGACGTCAACATACAAGAAACCGGCTCAATCCAATAAATGTGCGTGTGAACCAAAGATTAGTGTGTTCAGTCATATATTATCGTGGAAATTTTCAGTTCTAAATGTTAAGGATATAAGTAAATAAACACAGATCCAAAAACATATGAACAACGGCAGATTATCCGGCCAAATTAGAATGACTACAAAAAAAGCGACGGTTTCATACATATCCATGACCTTCTCTATTGAGCGTATTATACCAAAGTTGTTGGCCGTACAGTCGCGATCAAACGTCTGTCGGCAATTCCCAACTGGGAATTCCCGACAATCCCGAAATTTTTATCCTAACTAATATTATTAATGCGAAAGTGAGTTTTTTGTTTATTTACTTGTTTGTTTGTTACCTCTTCATGCTTTATCTACTGAACCATTCTTCCTGAAATTTCGCATACACATAGTTTATAAGTACTGAGAAGGGCATAAGATACCTGGGAAAAAGCACTGTTCCCGTGGGAAATTCACACGGGCGAAGCCGCGGGCAAAAGCTAGTATGGATATAAAATGTACAGCACATGCACATAGTGGCCATATAAAATAAAAAAAGAGGTTTTTGATTTGGAAATTATTATTTTTATTCTCTAATTTTAATAGTAAATATTATGGCATCAAATCACAGATCAAACTACTACTGTGGACAAACAGTGCTTTTCCCGAGATGAAAGGTACCTTATGTCCTTCTCAATACTTCTAACTATGTGTATGCGAAATTTCAGGAAGACTATTTCAGTAGATAAAGCATGAAGAGGTAACAAACAACAAAGAGAACAAATCACAGGAGAAAAATACCCACTATAATATTATAGAGAAACAAACTAGGTATCTGATAAGAACTACAAAAACTAAAACAAAAGAAAAACAACGGACTGAATAATAGAATATAAGAAACAAGATAATCACACTTTGAAAGGATCTTGAATATCCGCCACCTAACCTTTACCCGGTAGCAAAAGAGAAACTAAATTATCCACAATCGACCATCAAATCGGACAATGGATTTCTAAGAAAACAACCTTATATGGCGGTCATTCGTTCGAGGTACCTAATTACACTACAGACCATCTGATAATTTGACAAGTTTTTAGAATCTATTGATAAACAAGATGCACAGATAGAAGTTTTAAGCACACAATAAAAATAACCGTCAATCCGCCGAGTGAAATAAACACCTTGAATAGAACTTCCCAAATAAGAAAAAACTCCTACTCCCCGGATTACTAAACAACTCTACAAGCATCGATGTCAATGAGAATTGGCTACCTCTACAGCTTCGCATTCAAATAAGAAAATTAATTCATATTGTGTATTAACTTGTTATCCAAAACACACAGTGTCGTAAAAGAGAACTTCATACTTCTACAGTAACAAAATCAAATAAGAGGAAACTCATCCGCCTCAGATTGTCATCCTACCTTTTACTAAGCGATACCAACGAGTGCAACTAGCGAATGTTTACCGCTTCGAAATCAAATAAGAAAACCTCATACGTCTAATGGTCATCCTACGCCACACGAAGTGATGCCAACGAGAACAACTAGATACAGTCTACCGCCTCGCAGTCAACCAAGAAGAATCTCATATGTCTCAGAACATCATTTGGACGCAACACTACACGCAATGATGCCAACGCGAACAACGGGCAACTTCTCACCAACGCTCCCCTCCGTCGTACAACCTGTCCTCCTAAATTCCTATATTGGCTATAGGCTGCATAGTCGGTCGATTGTGGTCGGCCGGTTGCGGCTAGTCGACCATCCTCTCCCATCCCAGAGCGTGTCACTCCTTACAAATCTGTGCCCCCTGGTAAAAATTCAATTCGATTCAATTTGTCTACCGAATTAATTGAATTAAATTGAATTTTGTATTCGGCTTGTCCGTTCCTGCCTCTGAGCTGGCTGGGTGTGGCACCTATGTTCATGTTCATGTTCATGTTCAAGAGGTAATAAACAAACTGATTTGACACCGTAGATGCCTCGGTGGTCCAGTTGTCAAAGCATAAAATATGTCTCATGATCTGCTGAGTACTTTATATAAGGTGGACTCAAATTAACTACAAATATTTTCAGGACTGGCTCCAGGAGGCTAAATAAACGTATTGGAGATAAAATTTTAAAAATCGATACGCTAGTTTTTATTTATTTTTTTTCTAACAAAAAAGATATTATAAAATAATGACATTTAGTATCATACTGTAGATACATGTTAGACAATTCATTCATCTATAAGCTCCACCCACCAAATAATAGTATAAAGCTCCACCCACCAAATAATAGTAAAATTAAATTGATTTGCCGTCTTCCTCTTTTTTATCAAAAGTGCGTGGAAGACAGAGTTTTATTTATTTGTGTGGATTAACACACACACACACACACACACACACACACACACACACACACACACACACACACACACACAAATAACCTAAGATAGCCTAATAACTAATAAGATGATAATTTAAGTGTAAGTTTTGGGGTTTAAGGCGACTAGGAGAGCAAACACGTGAATTTGGTTTATCAAATTTATTAATAAGTTTACAATTTACAATAAAATAATACTTCCCATCACACTTTTTCACACGTAAACGTAAAACGTGCACTCATCTGTCCACAAAATGTTATTATTTCGGTTCCTATACAACCACTGCGAAAACTCCACTCTGTCTTCATAGTCCGTTGGGAGCATCTCCTGAACCCTCAGAATATGATAGGGATGAAATCCCTCGCTATGCAACACTTTTAAAATGTATGATTTCGACACAAAGAAGACACGTGCGGCGTCTTCAGAGCTGGCCACCGGGTGTCTTAAAAAAAAGTCCAACACATCTTCTTCCAGCCGTATACAGGATACCGCAGTCGGCCTGCATCAGGCCTGGGTCGGAAACTGCCGGTCTCGCGGTGTCGCTGCACGGCACCAAGAATAGTTCTTGGGTTGATCCGCCGACCATACCTCTCGAAAAAAATCTCGCACGCCCGAGTACAAATTTCATTTGCATCATGGTAGCAGATTGTCATATTCAAGTAGTCCTGGTTTTAATATCGGTAAGGCATTTTTTACAACATACAACTTCATGTCAAAGCTTTTTATTAGACCAATCTCCAAGACAACGTCTATGGTATATCTCTAGTATGTGCACAGAGTATATCAAAATGAGGTTGTAACATTCCTCCCCAATTAACTTAAAGCATTTCTTCGATTAATCGACGAGGTGCTTGCCTCTGCCGGTTCGGGAATACACAGAGTATCTATCAGCAGAGTCGACAAAGTATGTAATGTTTTGTCTCATGTCAAGGTATGTATTTTTTAACATCTTTATTAAACATGGTCGTTACTATTGTGCAATAGTTTTAGGTCGGGAAAACAATTAAATACGTAGGTGATAAAAGAAAGTCAAGTGCGAATGAGGCCATACCAACTAGTAGATCTATCAAAAGGTTCAACATTTTTGCTCTCACTAAAACATAAATAAAAGCCAAACTTTATTTTCGCCATTCGATCCGTAGACGCTGTTACTGGACGAATTACATTCACTTTTTAGTGTTCGAACGGGACCCTATTACTAACACATCTTAAGAATACGAATTATTAAATTAAAACAATTATTTAAGGGGGCTCCCATACACCAAACGTGATTTTTTAGAATGCTACGGAACCCTTCGTGCACGAGTTCGACTCGTACTTGGCCGGTTGTTGATTTGATTTGAAAAGGAAAAATGAAAAGTTTTCAGATATCTTTATTTTCTGTTTGTCAAGACAAGAGACCTTTCCAGTAATAGAATAATCCAATAATAATAATATTAAAAAAAACCTATGAAAAAAACCTATAAAAAAGACCTATGATTGATTGCTCCGTTCCATAGTTACTCTATGACAGAGCGGCACCATAGATAGAGCAACACGGACTCACGCGCGCGCCGGTGGGCGGCGGCTTTTTTTTGTGGCCGCGTGTAGGTAGTTTCATTTTAATTGGTTAAAATAATTGGCCAATGAGGTAAGGACTGAAACATCGTCTCTCGTGTTTTATGTTACATGATACAGGATGTTATAATGTTACGGTTTTCAAAAAACAAAAAGTTAATTTTTCTCGAAAACTAGCGTGTAGAAAATTGAAAAAACCACTGATATTCTTTCTAAATAATAACAGTAATCAGCCCTGAAAATATTTGTAGTTAATTTGAGTCCACCTTATATATCTACCAAGCATATTTTGCGGAAAGGATTTCCAGTCTTATTGGGATATTGCATTTTTAAATCAACTGCTTAGCCGAAAACAAAAATGACTCAATGACTTTGGACTGCACTTTTAGCTGTGGGTCTCGAACAATAAAATAATATTTACTTACTACTAAAGAAAACCAAATGCCTTCCTTTCTAACCATTGGTAACTTAAATATTTACTTACCATTGCAGATTATTCCATTCCAACTTCATAAACTTTTAACCAACATCTAATTAGTAAACAAACGCAACTGCGCAACAGGATCCAGAGCACTCCATAGCGTCATAACATACAACATGAAAAGATGACTCACTTCTAGTAAAAAGCAAAATACATCGCATTATTGAAAATAGAATGACGATTATATATCTATCTCTGTCCCACTTATACTATTTTGCTTACTAGTTATCTCACTTTCTTCACGCTAGCTAGACAAAGCGACTCCCTTCCTATTGTTTTTGTTATCCGTAGGCAGAAAACTAATCCAACGTCATCGGGTGCCGCGTGGAGGAAGGAAACATCGGTCGGTGTGCAGAATTGTACGACTCGACATGGAAGAAGAACATTTACAGTAGCTATAGCCATGTAGCTAGTACATAATAGTGGTACCTAAATAAACTTTCACATTTAAAAAACACATTTTGTATTTTTATAGTAGGTAGTACAGTACCTAATCTACCTATTTCGACAAATACGGAACACGACCTTAACTTTTATACAAATCCCTATTTAACAACAATACATATTTTTTTAATTATTCCCACTATTTCCCACAAATAAAGTTACAGGTTGGCATTTGCTAATAAACGTTTAAATGCGACTGTACGAAAAACTTAGGTATAATACGTTCAATAGAGAAGTTTATCGGTATATATGAAACCGTCGCTTTTTTGTAGTCATTCTAATTTGGCCGGATAATCTGCCGTTGTTCATATGTTTTTGGATTTGTGTTTATTTACTTATATCTTTAACATTTTGAGCTGAAAATTTCCACGATAATATATGACTGAACACACTAATCTTTGGTTCACACGCACATTTATTGGGTTGAGCCGGTTTCTTGTATGTTGACGTCAAAGTTAAGTCACCTAATTTTGTCTTTTAGTAATATTATTCAATAATGAATACATGTGCACTTCAGAAACTTTTTGTGGTTATTATAGGTGTATAGAAGAATCGAATACAGTTTTCAGCGAGCTTACACGTCTTTTCATTTAGGCGCTATGATTTTTTTTCGTGATTTCAAAGACAACGCGATTACTTAAAAATTATAAATATTTTCTTAAATCTAATTATGGCACAGATGGGCACAAATGAATAGCTACTCATGTATATTATCTTACAGGCGCACATACGATGGATCTAGGAGATCCACGATTTTGCAAAACGTTACTCCAGCAGGAAATGCAATATCCCGAAAATCTGAAGACGCACAAATGATCTTTTCGGCCCAGATCAATGCACAGCTCTAAGCTCTCTGCCCCCTCAGAATATTTCTCTCTCCGATCATTCGTTTAGAACTTTCCTGCTAGAACGACGTTACCCTAGCAGAATCCTAGATTTCCGTTTTTCCTAAACTACAAGACGCACAAAAGTTTTATTCGCGGCACATGTACACTAGACTACGCACAACGTTTTGGTTCCATTCACTTACCTCCAGGACACACTTTCCTGCCAGGGTAACGCACATCGCGCGACACGGGTGTCTCGTACGATAGCCGGTGGCGGACTGGCGCAGCGGCGCGACGATGGAATGCGCGCGGGCAGGCGGCAGCGTCTCGTTATGTTGCTCGGATCCGTTGTCTCCGCACGACTTGTTCGTATTGTCACTCACGACATTTTATCGTTAGTACGGTGTCGTAGTTAATGGTCGCTACACTCCGTCTTCTCTCCAGTGAGTTGTACCCCACTATCCCAAGATAAACAGTGTTGGATACATTAGCTGGTAGAACGGATACACACCATACATCTTCAAATACAGAAATCTTATAAATTTGTTCTGTATACGTTCCATCATTAGTTTATATTTTGTCTCATGAGGTGAAATTACGGCATTGCTTTCGAGATTACTCCGCACCAATGCTTCGTACAAAGCCCGCAGTGCGCTTAGGTTTGTGAATCGTCTGGCTTGGCGCAGCACAAATCCCAAGTTCCGAAATGCCTTTTTGCACGCTTTGACAATATGTTCCCGGAAATTGTAACTTGTACTGTAATTTCCAAAGTCTTGGACCTATAAACTTCAAATCACTTACGTAAAGAAACAGGCGCGGAAACTCTTATTTAAAATTATTTCAGGTATCCTGTGATGAATACTTTTGAAATTATAAATAAAATAAAAATATATACTTTTTTCTTGCAAGAAATGCAAAACAGCGCGGTGCCAAAAATGACTACGGAACCCTACTTTATGCGTGGTCCGACACGCACTTGGCCGGTTTTTGCTGTATAAGTTATTAGTCGTGTTTTTTATTTTTTAATATTTAGCTGATTTGTCCCATTGTGACCTAATCGTCTCACAACGGGTCTTTGTTAATTTTTATTATTATCTTGTTTTTGTTTGTAATGTCCTAGTTTTCCGAATACATAAAATAAGTCAGTTGTGAGCAATCCTAATCCTAACTGTAGTGTTCATATCAAAGTGACGTTACGTCAAAGTGACGTTATGTCAGCCTCCCGACTACACGACTACCTCTGTACTTCCATATAAAATGGGCCGTTGCACCGGCCGTATACTCGGATACGTCGAGGTGTGCGGACCGCTGCTGAGTGCATGGACTAATGGCACTCTGCCAAACTTCTATCTATTTATGTGTGTGAAGGTTAGTTAACGTATACGGTGGAACATCAGTGAGTTGGTTGTGATGTACATTGCGTGCGGAGGCGGGGCGCGCAACTTAGCCGTATGGGGTAAACTACACTAACTAATATTATAAATGCGAAAGTGAGTTTGTTTGTTTATTTGTTTGTTACTTCTTCAAGCTTTATCTACTGAATTAATCTTCCTGAAATTTCACATACACATAGTTAGAAGTACTAAGGACATAGGCTACTTTTCATCCCGGGAAAAAGCACGGTTCCCGTGAGAAATTCATGCGGGCGAAGCCGCTGGCAAAAGCTAGTAATAAATACATTTTTCGTAAGAGTTTTTTCGTTTTTTTTCGTATGTGGTCAACCCTCATACGGGTTGAATTTGAAAAATTTAATAGGTGAAAAACTAAATACATGCAAGCGAAGCCTTTGTTAGCGATAGATAAGCGCCGCTTAACTGAAGTGAAGGACTAGTATTTAAAATTACATTTTATTTTTTAGGCGTAATAAAGAAGGCGACAGAGAAAACGCACTGAAAGTGTGTGTGCAAGCATTGGAGAAAAAGAAAACCGCTTCCCTGATATGCTGTGTTTGTGCGGACGAATCTACAAGGACAAGTTCGTCGAATCCAAACATACCGACATGGAGAGTCTCAAAAATGCCATCCATTGGTAATTACCATATTATTATGTATATAATAGCTGTGTCACGGCCCAACAAACAAAGAAGTCGTATATTATTTGTCTTAAACGATGTTCGGTTATGTAAATGTTTATTAGTGGTCATTTGATAACTACAATACTATACTCAATACTCATTTATTCGTAACCTTGTTATACATCAATACAGAGAAAAAAATTGTGGCTTTTATAAAAGCATTTGTTGCAAAAAACAGACATTTTCGTTGTTTCGTACTCCTTTTCCGAACTGTGCTACATTCACCCTTATGAACTGTAAAAATAAACCGATTCTGATGGATACTTTTTTTAGAAAAAGATTTAATTGGTAATAACCACTAAAATATCAAATATTTCGAAAATGGTTCACTTTTGGATAACACATTATAGGGTCAGGCCTGAGAGATTTGCATCTAATTACCAGTAACCCTGTTTATAGTACATATATTCAAGCAAATGTCTCTAAGTCTGAGTCTATTTTTTTATTTTAGATCGCTTTTTTGCGTAATTGTGGCACTTATATTTTTTATTAACACTGACGCAAATTATGGCTGGATGCATGTAGCAGACCGGATTTGATTGGAATGATTTTGAAGGAAATTTATGTTTTGAATTTACATTTTGTACAACTATAATGTATAATTTGGGCCTTTTTCGCGTTGAATAAACGTTGACAACTACGCTTATGCGACCTATCTGTTGAACCAAAGCGTACGCGGAAAACGTTACGCAATCTTTATACAACGTCAATTCATAACCTGGTCTTCGCTCCCGTGAGGGAAAAATTAACAATTAATACTTACATGAATTGAAATCGAAATAATACAAGTGTGCAAAGTTTGTCATTACGCACTAGAGCTAATAAAGCCGAGGGCACACACATGCATCATACGAAGTTTTTAATCACACTTGCGAGTAAAAAAAATCATGTCGTTGGGTCAGTGGTAAATTCACCAAACAGAAAATATTGAATTTTTGAGGAGAGGGCAATGAAGTAAAAAAATGTAAATCAGGTTTTAAAGATACGTTTTCAAGTTTGTTATTTTCAGAAATCTTATTAATGTATCTTTACTGGTTAATGGTCCAAAATGTAAAATTATTATTATTAATTAAATAAAAGCAGTTTGGCATATTTACCATAACGAGTACAAATTAAATTAATTAATTTACTTGTTGTATATTAGTCAATGTGGCAGTTACATCAATTGGCTATGGGAAAAAATATGAACTTTTTTAATGTTTTCTTGTACATTTGAATCAATCTTTTCGGTTTAGTTATATAATTTTTACTGTGAGTAGGTATTTAGCCATAAGATTTGATAGCTAAGCTAACAAAATAAGTTTTGTTAATTGCAATATTTTTAATGAATAAATCGTTATTTTCCTTAAAAAACAAATTAAATACAGTCAAAATTATCTTCACTTTCTTCATTTAGGTATAACTGGCTCTGGAAGACGGTCTCTTGCAAATTCAGTGCAAGGCAGATTGTTGTACAAATTATGATAAGCTGTAGGGATCTACAACGACGAGCATAATTTCTGGTTGACCAGGCGACTCTGGTATACCCGGTCTTTGAGAATCACTTAAGTAGACAATTATTTGGACCTCCTGCTGACGACCGAAACAGATCGATATCAAGTGTCTATTTCAGCCTTCCCAGCATCTTACCCTTAGCTGCAGGTCTGCTTTTCCTCTGGCGATCCGTCGAGCTGTGCAAGCCCTGTTGCTGAGATTATCGGTCTGGCAATGGAGTATTATATCCCATTCTTGGATCGACCCTCTGGCATTTTGATGCTGAGCCTTGGTTTAATGCTGACTGTTCAAAAGCTGAGGCTATTAAACAGTCAGCATATCAGGCTTGGGCTTACACTCGTAGTTGTAAAGCTCCAGATACGCATAAAAAGAAGAAAGCCTTTAACTCTGTGGCCTTTAAGTCCTGCAGAAAAGTGCTTAAAAAGGCTCTCTTTGACCACATAGGTCTAGTGGGGCCAAAACTCGCTTCGTACCCATCTGGCAGTAAAGCATTTTGGTCCCTAGCCAAGTGCGTTGAAGCTAACTTTTGCCGCTCCTCACTTCCTCCTCTGCAGAAACCAGATGGAAGACGGACCGATTTTAAAGAAAGCTAATTTTCTTGCTTCTCTATTTACTGAAAACTCCTGTCTAGATGCGAGTAACCAAACACCCCCCAGTTACTTTTTGTAGATGTAAAATGCCTGAGCTCCACATTCACAAAAAAGATGTTCTTAAAACTCTACGCAACCTAGACGTGTAAAAAGCCAGTGGCCCTGATAGCATACCTGCTTTTATTTTGCGGGATTGCGCTGCCGAATTATCTCCTGTTCTGATACGCCTATATCGTCTATCATTTCGGACTGGTATTGTGCCAAAAGCATGGAATCTTGCCAACATACATCCTGTTCCCTAGAAGGGTAGTCGAGCCGATACTACAAACAACCGCACAATCCCAATCACCACCATTCTCTGCAAGGTAATGGAGCATGTTATTAACAAGTGCTTGCTGGCATACCTTGAAGACAATGATCTCCTCTGGGACTGGCAACTCGGATTTCGCCAGCGCCGATCTACAGGAGATCTTTTTATGAACGCTACGCATCTCTGGAGTGAGGCCCTCGAAAAATATGGTGAAGAACTCGCTGTCTCACTTGACATTTCTAATGCATTCGACAGAGTTTGGCATGCCGGTCTTATTGCAAAGCTTCCCGCCTATGGTATCCCCGTCGGCCTTTGCGCTTGGATTTCTGATTTCTTGAGGGAATGGTCTATTCGAGTAGTTGATGACGGCTGCTCGTCTGACCTATTGGCAATTAATGCCGGGGTACTTCAGGGGTCTGTACTTTCCGCAACGCTTTTTCTGCTACACATCAATGATCTGCTAAAACCCGGTATTATTGGGTACGCGGACGATAGTACCGTTACGGAAAGATATTTTTTTAGTGCAAAGGCAAAAAAACCGGAAATAGACAATCTCAGGCAGGCAATGGTGGACTGTACCAATCTCACTCTGCAGGCTGTCTCCGATTGGGTGATGCAAATCTTGTGAGATTTTATGCCTCTAAGACGCAGGCCCAACTTGGCTCTCACTTTCCGTGGTGTGCCTGTTCCTGTCACCGATCACCTCGAACTTCTTGGTATAAACTTCCCATTAAATCTTAACTTCGGTAGTTATATTGAGACTAGGGCTAAGACTGCTTCAAAAAAGCTAGGCATCCTTTCTAAGTTCCAACAGTATTTTACCCCGGACCAACTGATAAGCCTTTACACAGCTCAAGTCCGCTCCTGTATGGAGTATCTCTCCCATCTGTGGAATGGACCCGCCCGCTATCAGCTCGAAGCCCTGGAAGCTATCGACAGACGTGCCAGAAGGCTCGTGGATGATGAGTCGCTTACGGCAGGATGGCTTCAGAGCCTCAGTCATCGGCGAATAGTGGCAAGTCTGTGTGTATTCTACAGGCTGCACTAAGGAGAGTGCGCACAGGAATTGCATGAATTAATTCCTTTTGCACCATTCCACCATCGAACAACATGGCGCGGACAGGGATTCCATCCTTATATGGTCGATATTCCTTCTTCCTTCCGAGCTTCCAGGTTCGCCTCATGCACTACGTTCTACACAGAGAGGAAAAGACCCAGAGGCCGGGCGGCCTCTGGGTCTTTTCCTCTCTGTGTCTCTGTGTCTTTATTTGATCAGACCATCTAGTTGGTGGGCACCAACTAGATGGTCTGATCAAATAAAGAATCCAGACACATCGAAATTCCACACTGTCGCTAACATCGCAGCCGACAGGAGCCGTTGGAGACAGTTCGTCCGTTCCAGGATTTCATTCAACTATGACCACGATCTTAACACAAGAACACAGGACTATCGATACTTTCTCAGAGAGAGAGAGAGAAGTATCGATAGTCCTGCAACACTACTTCAACCAAAGAATGAAAGAGAAGCCTACCGCGCGGGAAGCGGCACCAAAGATGAACAAAAAGAATTTAGTTTTGTCTATGGTGTACAAATTGTGAAAATATAAAACCTTCGTAGTAAATTATGGTCAAATCCTTATTGTTCAACTATTTGAAGTTTGCAAATTTGCGCTTAACTTTTCATAAAATTTAATTTAATTGTTTCATGCAGTCTGATAGTATTACTCTAATTAATTTATCTGTGACATAGTACTGTTTGGGCAATTAGTGATGTATTCAATCTGCCACTTAGACTAGTTGATCTTGTCAAATTAGGTTTAAATCATATTGTAAACCAAAGTAAAGCATTCAATCTGCCACTTAGGCTAGGTGCGCATTGTTAAATTAGAGTTTTAATCATATTGTAAACCACAGTAAAGTATTCAATCTACCACCTAGGCTAGTTGGGCATTGTCAATTTATTGTTTATATATTATATTGTAAACCAAGGTAAAACAATCAATATACCACTTACGCTAGTTTAATACATTCATTTTATTATAAAAGGCTATATTTTCAAATGTGGTAACTGACCTATATTCACTTATGCAAGTTTACTTTTGTAATATTCTAAATTTATGCAGATAGAAACTAGATTAAATTGAAATAACTCCGAAAGTAGTAATCCTACACATATGATATTTTGCCACAGTGTGTATAAAAAATAAAAAAAACACTGGCACAAAAAAGTCAAAATCGCCAAAATGGCAGATTGGCGAGTTTACCTCTGACCCGACGATGTGGTCTTAACATTTAATTAGGTATTAAAATAATTATTAAAAGTACAATTCTCAAAGTGATACAGATTAATTCGGCAATTTTACAGATTGTGTTATGTTATTGGTGTACTTATTTCTTTAAAAAAACTTTTCAACTTCAGTTGGTGACAATACTTTGGATTTTTTACCAATATACTATCCGAGTGCCTCTTTAGAAATGCTATCAGGTTAGAGTAAGTTTGTATGTCTTGACAGCGTTTTTTAGCATCGAAAAAATACACCAGAGTGAAGGGTTTGTATTTTTTTCCAAGTTAAAGTACGCTAAAAATACGTTTTCGGAAAATGATTGCGCCTTTTTGTTATTCTTCCACATTCAACATTCGTATGCTGCCAAATACTATGTTTTGATTTTGGCGCCAATGAACTATCACTTGCATTTCGCGCCTCGTTATTGATGATTCCAGGTGGAGTTAAATTTACATATTCTTCCCTACTAGTCTACATTTTATTTTAACTAGTCGTTCGCTGCGAACGTAGACCTCGCGACTATTAAAATACAATATTTATTTTCACAAAAAATTAAATATCTCAAAAACGGCTGGACCGATTTTGATGCCCAACGAACTTGAAAATTCTATTAACCATCCCTACATATATTCCAACTTTCATCAAAATCGGAACAACGGTTCGAGAGTACATACATACATACATACATACATACATACAAACAATGTGTTTTTCGCTCCAACTTGAATTATAGCCCTCGCTCGCTTCGCTCGCTCGGTCAATAAATAAATAACACTGCACAAACTAATTACAACTTATTTTTGATGATTACAAAATGGTTGTTTTTTAATAGACCTACATGAATGGAATATAGGTCTAATTATTAATTGCACCCCCTCAGCTCATATTTCAGAAAAAAAATTGACAAAAATTTAAAATTTTGTTTATATTGTTGCATGAACCGAGCATTGACCTTCAACCCCCCCGAACGGGTTCTCATCTTGTAGCGATGGGGGGCTCAGTACCAGCGGTTTGTCTCGGCCGCAGGGAAGCTAAGAGGAACCCATGGCCCGGGAGTGACAACCCTGGGCCGGGAGGAGGCCTCTGTCAGTGGCCTGGCTGTGAGAGTAGGGGGCACACACTCCCTACCCTCACAGCCGTGGTAGGGGTCGCGGGGGAAGAGGAGTGCCGGTATCGCGGTGCGGTGTTCTCCCTATCCTCCGCTCGCGAGCGTGGCCGTGGCGCTGGGCACGGTGTCGGTGGGGCCGCAGGGGAAGAGGCGTGTCGGTATTGCGGTGCGGTCCAATTAATCGTCGGCTTTGGTTGGGCGGCTTCCTTGCCTTATTTTAAAATCACGAACATGTGTTACGGGTATAAACCTGTGTCCATAATCTCCTGCGTAAATTGTGTGATAAACACCTTTCTCGGACACACTAAATTCCGGATAAGCGTATTCGTAATACTCGGCGTGACTCATATTAGCAAGCAAGTAAATATAATCTACGTAATATCTTAAATCTGTGAAAACAAAAATTCTCACTTCATTGTATCGTATCTCGAAACATGGCATTCCTACTACTAAGTTATCCTGTTCGAAGTCAGATGTGTCCCAGCTCATCCACCGAGTAGAGAAAAGTCCCCCTCCATTTTGTATGCTTGTTATATCACTTGTGTTTATGATACATATGAATTTACCCCACCATTTAGGAAGATACATAGAGCAATCAATTACGTCGTCCCTTTGCAGAAGGGTGTAGAAAATTTTGTAGTTCTCTTTTATATGTAAGGGGTACTCGTAACCAGAACCCACGAAATAGAGTTCTTGCTTTAATCTCCAATATTTATCGGTCATATACGCACTATAGGCGTACATGTATCTATCATATATCATGTCGTAAAGGTATATAGGATCCATAGAGAATATTAGTGATACATCATGTCTTGGGGTAAATTCACATTTTGTTCCAAAACAATGTTCTTTATTCTCGCTTCTTGGAAATAATCTTCGTACCCTCCAAACTCTGTAGCGAAAAGGCAAAATATGATCTCCCCTCGTCCGAGGCACCAAATTCTTAGGTCCCTCTGCCGATTCATGTGAACGTCTAAGTAATTGGCGGCCGAAATAAGAACTCTGTTGGTTAGTATAACCGCAGTTGACAATGGTCTCAAATCTGTAATAATATGGAAATGATTTCATTATTTTTCACCTATTTAGGTGAAAAACCTCCTCTTACGGCCGGTTTTATTTTAACTGTGCAAGAAATATGTCTATTGTCTATGTCTATTTCTTGCACAGTTAAAATAAAACCGGCCAAGTAAGAGCTGAGGACTAGCACACGAGCGCTGAAAACCGAATTAACTTTGCAGTTCTTATACGAACGGTAACGTTATAACGTACGGCGAAGTTAAATCTGTCTTTCCACCTAGTTTAAATTACATATCGTGAACTGCTGCAACTTTGCTCGGAATTTGACGTATTTTGCTATTTTATCGGAACCTATACATAACTTTGACTGTCAATTTAAAAAAAAATGTAAAACAGACATAATGGCTTGCCATTGAGACCAAAACTCTAATTAATTGACACCAATTTTCTGTATTAAAAGGGCTCAAAGTCTTAGGCAAAGTTGTATGTAAAAGACGCAAGTTTGCCTAGAAGGATAACTCGATACTTATTGTTTCCGTGTATTTTTTTCATGTGCATGATACAACCTACTTGTCCCTGCCATTTTAATGAGTGCAATATACTGTATCATTTTTTTACAGCTACTAGGCCAAGTTGTAGCAGGTTCTACAGACTTTCCATACAAAAATATCGTTGACTATAGGGTTGTCCCAAAGAATACAGATGACTTTTACACTGTTTTATTAAAGAAAAAAAAACAGATGGCTACTTTCATTAAAAAAACACAATTGTAATGCGTTTTGGTAATAATGTCTCATCATTTATAATCAACAATTATTATTGATCTTAATTTTTGATTGTAGTAGTATACAAAGTGTTGAATCTCTTTTACAATTATTTCTACAAACAATATTTGAATATTGTTTTACAAATTTGCAACGAACACTGAGGATTCAAATTCTAAAATAAATTTGTAAGCATAATGTAAGCGAAGGTCACGCGAGTTAAGCTGCGAGTAAAAGCTAGTTAATAAAATTGAACTCGTTCACAACCCTAGACTCAGGCATAGTTATGTCAATCAAGTTTAAAATCACTACATATAGTCCGGTCATTCTATGTTCTCAGAAAAACTAATTTATAAAGTTTTGAAACTTGTGTGACATTATACCTTCGGTTGTGGTGTTCAACGCTCACTACCCTCCCTCCCCTCCACTTGATGCTACCCCCCTTTACTCTGAAATGTGTCCCCTTTACCGGTTTTTCACTTATTCTCGAAAACTATTATAGATACGAAAAAGGTGTCAAAGGCAAAGATGATCCTTATTAAATTCTTAATAAAATATGTCCTATATCTTATTTTGGTAGACTTGACGGTTTACCAGCTAAAAGTTGTGTTTGGGGCACATGGGGTGAAAATGTTTCTAAAAAAGGGGTATTGTTGCAGTTTCACTATTATATCTCGAAAAAGACCCAGAATTTCGAAAACATAGTCCTATTTAAAGTTTTAGAGCATTAAATTCTGCATTTAATGGGACTAAATACATATATTTTGGACCACTTGGTCCCATACATAAATTTGTAAACTAGTGTAATCACTGCAGAATGATAGACAACGAGAATAAAGCAAGCGAATGCGATATATCGTAATTCAAATGAAATAGGCAAATTTGTGTATAGTTGGTAAAGTTGCAGCAGTTTACGGTATGTAGAGTTTTTACTTTTTAGATTTATTCCTATACAAGCACAGTAAAACATTGCTTGTTGCCAAATTTCATGATTCTAGTTCACACTGTGTTTTTTGACCCAAAAAGTGACATTTTCTGTTTATTGGAGTCTCTAGTCGTTTCGCTTCACAAGCGATTCGATTCGCAGTGCGAATCGCCCAGGAGCCCTTTTTGAATGGGTTATTTATTTGGTACCGAAGTGGTTGGAGCGGTGCAAATGGTATCTTTTAGATAAGTCGATTTGAACTACGGGGCGAACGATCCATTACTACAAAAAAATAAGGATTCAAATTATACAATATTTGTACAGAAAAGAAGAAAAATTGGTAGTAATAAAAATTGTGTTGTTCAATATTGATAGTAAGCATTACAGATATAACATTTATTAATTCTATGGTCGTGTTTTCTGTTTGACAGGCTGCTTGTTTACATGGGAGTTTTCATAATTTTTATCAGAATTGGCTTTTCGCACCGTAATGCGAAAGAACCCATTCAAAAATGTCTCTTGGGCGAAGCTACTTAAGACCCGTTTATTGTATATTTTGATTTGACTTTTGAATTCGAATTATAAAAATTCGTATAAAGAAGAACATACATAATCGAGTTTTGTTTTCAATGCAGGATTATGAGGCACTTCTAGTTGCATATTATGCCGTTATCATTTTATCAAAAACGAATATTTTTGAAAACGATTATTTCTATAATCGTCCACAAAAAAAAACCGGCCAAGTGACTTCTTCTTCTTGGCGTGTCGATGCCATTCCAACGATCAAATTGCTCCCGAAAAGTGTTCCGCTACTTTTACGGCCTTATCTGTGGCGGCCATCAGGTCATTGTAGTTCAACGGGAAATACAACATTGGTTTTGATTCCCATCAGGAATCGAGAAACATTATGATTTATTCACGAGGTATAATTTTTTTATTTGAATAATGCCCATCTCTGTTTTCAATATCGTCAGTAATCATTTCTATACATCAAGTAAAACTGTAAGCAAATTATAAGGTTCACTAATGTTTGACCAAAAAACCTTTTACAAACCATCACTTTATAAACTATCACCACAGCTATCACTTAAACAAGATAATTATTAAAAAATAAAGAACACGACCGACAACTCACATAGCCTATGTCACTCGGAGAAATGCAAGGAATCTAAAAATTCCTCTCACATCAAAATCTGTTAAGCCGTTCAGGACTTATGGTGAATAAAGAAACTTGCATACATACATACATGAACCCTGAAGACATAACGCTCCTTTTTTGGTCAGTCGTGTAAAAATGTTTCATTTTACAAACTCGTTATTTAAAAAAACTCTACTAATGTATCGCGTATAAAACTTTTATTTAATAACTGACATTTAAAGTTTCGATTTCTTACTTTTCCAGTGATAAAATAAGTTTAAGTTTTCACGACAACAAAATTAATGAAATTAGGTAGGTATTATAGGTGCACTAAAAATGATAAAATAATTGTTTTTTCCAAAAAAAATGAACCGACTTCCATCATAAAACTTAAAACGGGTCTCTATTGTTTCCCCTATTTTTTGTACTCCTAATGTAGTTTGGTGCACAAACTTTTAGTACAACATTTTTTCGTTCATTTTTATGAATTTTAATTTAGTTTAGCCTATTTTTGATTCCCCTAAGTTTTTATCGCCGTATATTTACTTCCCAAATAAGTCATTAGGCCTAATAATTGATTATTTCTACTATTCACAAATACTAATTAATAATTAATACTAATTAATATTTCGTACAAAGCAATTAAGCACAAAAGTGTAACACATAATTATTTCTGTTATAATAATGTCTGATAATTATTACAAAGTATTTAAAAATAAACTAAAAATAAACATAACATTAAAAAACTAAAATAAAAAAACTAAAATTATACATGATGGATTTGTATTTGAAAAATATCGAGAAGTAAAAGAAAGTTTCGAATCTCGAAAGAAACTCGGATCTCTTAGCCATAGCCAATTGGTCACGTAAGTTTGGGCTCAAGATAAATGCGAAAAAATCCCAGGCTATTGTCATTGGCAGTCCATACTTTATTTCCAAATTTCATTCTTGTACCATGCCCAATGTTATCCTTGATGATAATATAATTCCTTTCTCTTCTACTGTCAAAAATTTGGGTGTAGTGTTTGATGAAACGCTCTCCTGGGCTGCTCAAATAGGCGAGGTGGGTCGTAAAATCTATGTGTCTCTCCACTCACTGCGGCGTTTGCAAAACTTCCTGCCCCTAAACACGAAAGCGTTGTTAGCCCGTTCATTACTGATCCCTCTTTTGGACTATGCTGATGTGGTTTACCTCGATCCCACTGAGGAGCTTCTTGACAAACTCGAACGCCTGCAAAATCTATGTATTAGATTCGTCTTTGGCCTCCGAAAACACGACCATATATCGGAGTACCGTACCAAGCTTAACTGGCTACCAGTCAGAATTCGTCGAAACATCCACATCATTTCTCTCCTTTTCAATGTTCTTTTTAATCCCTCATCCCCAAATTACCTCAAATCCAAATTCTCCTTTTTGCCAATTGATAATCGTTTGCGTAATTCCAATGGTCCTATGTTGAATATCCCCCCTAGTTCATCCCTGACGTATTCAAAATCATTTGCAGTTTTGGCAGCTAAGCTGTGGAACACACTCACTAAAGATATTAAAATGGCTCCTTCCCTATCTTCTTTCAAATCAAAACTTTTAAAATCTTCTCATGTTACTTCGAACATTTAAGCTAGGTAGTCTTTTCTTTATTCCTTTTCTAATTTTCCCATAAGTAGACATATGTATTATATATGTATTATTTTATTATATATATTAGTATTATTATATTATTTATGTATATACACTAATTCTCTTTACCCTTTTCTTATATTTGTACGTACTTCTACCCTTTTACTGAGTAAATACATCCTCTCAATCTATCGCTGGTTGACTGGAAGAGATCCCTTTATGGGATAAGTCCGCCTTTGTATATTTACCTTTTTAGTTATGTTAATAAGTTCAATGAATACAATAAAGATACATAGATAGATTCCTTAGTACAATAAAGATATTTCAAACAAACAAGTTATATTGGGCGTGTGAACTAAAACGTGCAGCAAGCATGCAGCATGCAAGCAAGGCATGCAGCATGCAAGCAAGGCATGCAGCATGCAAGCAAGGCATGCAGCATGCAAACAAGCATGCAGCATGCAAGCAAGCTCAGCAAGGAGTAACACTCTAGTAAAGGGCAAACTTGAGCCACGTAGAGTCGGGGTGCTCTAAGTCGGATCTGGGACTTACGAAGATTTGTAGGAATTATTTTTAGTAGTGCATTACTAACATCATTCTGAAAATGATTGACGATAGACTGGACTGTCCTTATCTCCGGCACTGCTGTGATAGACATGTCACAGTACCCATGCCGGTGAGAAGGTACTACTAGTAATAATTAAATTTACTTATATAATAATTCAATTAGTTATAATTATAAGAAGTGATTATTATAGTAAGTAATAATTGTCTCAAACAAATTTATACGAGGATATCGTTACGTGTAAAAAATTAAAAGCCAAAGATTTCAGAACATCTAATATTAGAGACTCAAAAATTGCATCTAATAATTATTAGGCTAAATTATTATTGTGCAAAAATATCAAGGCGACAACAATTAGGCGAGACAATAATTGTGCATAACAAGTTTAGGCCAATAAGGTTCGGCGAAGTGAAATTAGGAACAACAATTTTAAGCGAAACAAAGGGCACCTTGAAATAACATATAGGCACATTCATCAAAAAGAAAGAAAAATGTATTGGCATGTCACCTACTGAACGAGGTGAAGTCGGTGCCAAGTTAAAAAATAAGTAATCTAAATTAACATTAGAATCATGTAGTATAAATAAAAGTCTTAACTAAACAATTACATAATATCTTTAATCCTGCACTTGGCACCGACTTCACCTCGTTCAGTAGGTGGCATGCCAATACATTTTTCTTTCTTTTTGATAAATGTGCCTATATGTTATTTCATGATTTTAAGTTTTATGATGGAAGTCGGTTATTTTTTTTTTTTTGATTTTTTTTTATTGTACCTACTTAAAACTTCATATCTTTTAGTTTTGGTGAATGATATATATCAAACGATGTATTTGCCAAAAGATATTTTGTCTAACGTTGTTTTACCAATTGAAGATTTTGTTAAATAATTTGTTTGCAAAATGATAATTTGTAAAACCAACATTTGTCTAATAATTTGTTTGTAAAATAATCATTTTTTAAAAAGATGAGGTTGTCAAAGCAGATGTTTTTTAAATGTGTAATTTTACAAATGTTGTTTGTAAAATAATGATTTTTAAAAAGATAAATTTGTAATATGAGGGTGTACCAAATTATGATTATGGTTCGATATTGTTCGACGAGCAACGAAAGCACAATGATTTATTGGTAGTTTCGCGAGTTGGGTAGAGATGGCGTTGGTTTATCCATATACACTAACGCCATCTCTTGTCAACTAGACAATAATTAGGGGGGGGGGGGGGTCTGTTTCATCTGAGATAAAACTGTAGCTACGTTTAGTAGGAACATAACTTCCTCCGCTATGGAGGTGTGGTTAAAAATTCTGAGCTGAGAAATGGCATCGAAATAAAAGTAGAGCGTGAGTAAAAAATAAAGAGCTAGATTGTACCTATGGAAATCCCCGCGATAACGAATAATCTTTTTCTCCTTCTCCTTTCAGACTTCATATATCCCGGCAATCCCCATGTATGCCATGATCGGACCACCTTCTGCCATCTGAAAAAGCTTTGTCGGGGAGTTAAATCCCCCCCCTTGTTAGGCTCTGGTGTGGTTGTGCCGAAATCCCAGAATGCAAATGTTGAAGAACAGAGAAGCAATGCCAGTAGGTAACCAGTTCTGCAAAAAAAAAACTTATTAAAGAACACATAGAAAAAAAAGACTAGCTGACCTACAGCACAGTCAGATTATGTAATAGCCTACAGACAGACCCCTGTCTTAGCTATGATAGATTACCGCGGACTTAATACTCAAATGATCTAAGTACATTATTTTCAACCGTCTTTTTTATGCATTTGATATGGGTTACAGAAGATGTTACTAGAATAGATTTTTCCTCCAAATCAGCCATTTTGAATAGCATGCAAATTTAAATTAGTCATAGTATGGGCATTACAATATTGATCAACATTTGGTATCTTTCTCTCTCAGCCGAAAGACGTCCACTGCTGGACAAAGGCCTCCCCCATTTGGTATATCTCTAATTAAATCTAATTACATGCTGTAATAGTTAGAGTACCTCGCCATCTAAAAGCGTGTACGTGTATATTGAAAAAGAAAAAAACTTAAGGCTTGAAATCAAGAAACTCCTGCATCGTATAAAATGCATGCACTCAAAAAAAAGAGGAGGTTCTAAAGTCGGCGGTATTTTTTTTTTTTCTAAGTTTGTTCGATTTGAAAATTTATTTTTTTGTTTGCCTCCAGTTGGGTCCCATAGTTACCAGGTCGGAATTTGATGATAGAATCCTGGAGAAATTGCCTGACCAAAAGAACCAGCTTTTGAGAAAGCACAATTTGGTGAGGTGGAACTGATAAGACCATAGATGACCTACGTAACTATAATAAGAGTATGTTGTTACTCGCAGATGCATGGACCGATTTAGAAATTTATTTTTTGTTTCAAAGGACTTCTAACTTGGTCCCATAGTCATTAGGTTAGGATCTGATGATGGGATCCTGGATAAATTGAAAGAACTCTTCAAATTTTATAGACCTGAAGCGATTTGGATATCTTTTATAACGACTCGAGTATTTGCCCTCGAAAAGCACAATTCGTTGAAGTGGAACTGATGAAGAGGACCATAGATGGAGTAATTGTAATATGTTGCTAGGTACTCAATTACTCGTAGATACTTGGACCGATTTAAAAAATTCTATTTTTGTATGAAAAGATCAGGATCTGATCATTGGATAAATGAAATGCTCAAATGTAGGCTACTTAAATAAAACCAACAAGGGGCTGAAAGCCCCCCAGGGTTTAATGTTGTATGCAAATGTCCATCCACGTACGTGGCGTGTATGCATATGGCGTTTCAGGCCGCCACCGCAGCCGTGGCTTGTATGTAGTAAATCGCGGCCGCGTTTATATCCCGCGGTAACTCGGTAGCCCGCTGACCGCCCCTGTGTGGCATAGGCTTTAAGGCCATACCCAATCAGGATTTTCCGAAAACGTCAAGTGTGAACTATAGGTTAGAAGTACTGAAGCAGGAAAAATATCCCGTAAAAAGAAAAATACTAAATTAGAATTATACGGAATCAAATTACAAATAAAAGAAATAAGACTAGTTAAAAATATAATACATAATTTTGTTTTTTTCTTTATCGTCGAAAATCACCTTAATTTAAGCGATATTAGTAGAATTATTTTAAAGAATTAAATAAAGAATACAATTATTTAAAACGATACTCGCTTATTTTTTAAAATATATTTAGTGTTTTATCATTATAAAAGAAAACCTCTAAAATAATTACCCTAAGAGCCTAACGAAAACTCGCTGGCAAAAACAAAAAAATATAGAAAATTCCTTGTAAATCAATTGTATCTGCTTTAAGGCGGAGCTTACGTACCGCTCCTCACCCCCTTTTATTAACCTTGGGTCTCGCCTTAAGCCTGCATCACACGTTTTCAGCCAAAATAGGCGTAACTGAATTGACCCTGGTGCCAAACCTAGATCATTAATGATAATAAAAATAGTACAATAGGCTTCTCAAATAACTACTACCTACTACTTGTACGAGACAGAAGAAATATTTTGCCTGTTATTTTTGCGTAAATTCCTTCCAGAAAACACGAAAAACAAGGTTCACGGCTTTAACGAAATCATTATGTAAAACACAAATCATAATTTCTACATAATGTTAAATCGCGAGTTTATTAAAAATAACTCGAAAAAAATATTAGAAATTGTAACAATTCACTATGGTACGGCTACTTGTCCTAACAAAAATCGATTTTATGGTCCTACTCGGAAGAAAGCATGAAACTTGGCATGAATGTAGCTGTTAAATACGTACTTTAATCTTGTTATAGAAACACTTCGAGAAATGAATGCTTCCCCCCTTTGCCGCCCTTTTATGTCCCAAATCGTGGCTTTTCTCATTTTTTTTATGAAATGGTAAAAGCTACGCAAAAACTGTCAAAGACCAATATGTTCTTCATTCAATTTTCAACCGACTTCCCAAAAAAGGAGGAGGTTATATGTTTCGATGTATGTATGTTTTTTTTTTTATGTATGTTCGCCGATTTCTCCGCCTACAGTGGACTGATTTCCGAAATTGTTTTTTTATTCGTAATGGTATATACCCAAGTTGGTCCCATTTTAACCACGTCAAAATCTGTTCGGTAATTTTAAAGATACCTAACAAAATATAAAAATACCAACATTGCATTATAGAGCAAAAGCCCGCGATAGCATGCCCTTACTTACTTTATTAAAACTAAAGATTTTCTGTGTATGTTCCCAACATAGAAATAGCGATTAGCGACTATAAAAGTTGGATCATGATTACTTAGGCAGATGTTTTGTAGCAATAACATTTAAAGTGGTAACTCAATTTCCTTATAGTAAAGTTTTTTAAAGATTTTATTCCTAACAATATAAGAAATCACGCCATCCATTGCCAGGCAATTGGTGCAGATATAAACCCCTGCTAGACATTGTAACTTTACTAAATTATAGTTATATTTGTTTTATTACAAATGCTGAATTTAATTTTACTTTGGAAGGCCCCAAGGGTGCTTTTTATACCTATAAAAATCATCCTTGCTATCCATATTACCTGCATAAGCAACAAGAGCCAAACTTCATACCTAGTCGCTAATATTTTTACCCGTATATACCACGCAGAAAAACATTCAGCATTTTTTAAAATAAGGAAGGTTTGGTCGTCGCGGGCTCACGGTCTATTTGTGTGCCAAAAATAATAGACAATTTGACATGTTCTGACATTTCAAATCAAACTGACATAAAAAGTTTCGAATTCTTAATTCTTTATTTTCGGCTAGCAGTGAAAGAAAAGTTTAAGTTTTTATTAAAGAAAATAGGTGTAGAAGCACAAAAAATGATAAAATAAAACTTTTTTCAACCGACTTCCATCATAAAACTTAAAAACATGAAATAAAAATAAACAAACAATAAAGAAAAATGTATTAGCATGCTACCTACTGAATGAGGTGAAGTCGGTGCCAAATTGAATTAAATAATCTAAATTAACATTAGAATCATGTACGTATACAAAATGCCTAGCTAAACAATTATATAGTCCTGCACTTGGCACCGACTTCACCTCATTCAGTAGGTAGCATGCTAATACATTTTTCTTTATTGTTTGTTTATTTTTATTTCATGTTTTTAAGTTTTATGATGGAAGTCGGTTCATATTTTTTGGAAAAAAGTTTTATCTATAATATTTCCATTGGATGTATGTTGACAGGACTTGTAGTAAGTATATCAGAAGTCGAAAGCTATCCATGATATTAAATACGAAATTCCACCATGACCGCGCAAAAATAGAAACAGTTCGTATTAAAAAAAATCGTTCTAGTAACATAGGCATATTTTGTAAACTATAAGTCCTATCAACATACATCCAATGGTAATATTAAAGAGAATATAATAAAGAACATATTGGTATTTGACAGTTTTTACCGTTAGCATTTACAGATTTCATAAAAAATAGAAAAACCACGATTTGGGACATAAAAGGAGGGGAAAGGGGGAAACATTCATTTCTCGAGTGTTTCTGGGAAGTTCTCTCATTTCGTGCAAATTTGGGGTGTTCTCTCAATTTGAGATTTTTTCATAATATCCATTATTTTATTTAATAGCGTAGTAGAGGGTCCTAAAATGATTTTTATCAGCTAAAAGCGAAATGATGACGCTATTACTTTATATGCAAATAGACGACTGGTAATGATGCTAAAGATGGTAGTGAAATTGACCAAGATGGTGAAGATCATAGATGGAAATGAATTAAAAAGGATCTGGACAGTAATTTAACCAGAGTACGGTCATGTTTTATACATTACCGTACTCTCTATAAGCAATTAGTATCAAATAAATCAATCATTTATTAATTAAATATAGTATTAATTTTCTATATTGGAAAGTATTTCAAGTAATACATTTAGATGTTATCAAAAATGGTACTTTAGGTAAAAACTAAAATACCTACTGGGAGTGTGGGAATCCAGTGAGGGAATCCATTTTTACAGAGATTATAAGAAAATAACGGAAGGAGCTATTTTTTAAATAAACCTTTTTAAAAACATCCTTGGTAATTGGGCTTTCTTAAGAGGTATTATTTACGTGGATACCTTGCAAAGTTTTGAATTTAAGATCTAAAAAAGTAAGGGAGAAAAAATATTTTTTTTAGCTGAAAAATTAAACTAAGTTTTTTGTTAAAAAAATTACTTTTCTCTTTTCTCATAGTGCAAAATTTAAGAATTACTCTACACGTGCAATAGAAAGCAATGATGTGTATACAAAGTGCTACCTAAATATCATTTTTCAGGTAAGTTACTCCAGAATTTTAGGGTACTTCTACGTACAATGGCAACATTTTCAAATCAAGAATCCACAGACCTATACTTCTGCATTATTATTATTTTTTAAAATGCTGTAATTTACCTGAAAATCGAAGTTAAAGGCATTTTGCATGAAATGAGAGAATGACCCTTCTATATCAATATTAAAATAGATATATGCAAGCTACATTCATGCCAAGTTTCATGCTTTCTTCCGGGTGGGACCGTATTTCACGTTAAGGACCCTAACTACTAAGAAATCCGCCATACATCTTTTCTATGGTAGCGCAACGCTCAATAAATACAAGTTCCAAGCCCACGAAACATCAGTCTTTTTTACGTATGGAAAACCCTTCGAATCATCTTGTCCATCCAGTTACGGGAAGCCGGACGGGTATGTGGGACTTGAACCCACTAAAACCATACGGTGTCAACACCTACCGCATATGTGCTAGGACCGTGTGCTTCTCTCGCTCCACAGCCCCGTTGCGGTGGCCGCTCCCACGGCAGCCCCAGCACGGCTCGCTCTCGAAGCACCTCTCCAGCGAGAGGGTCGGAGCTGCCAGCGGGATAGGCTCCAAAATTTCCCGCTAGGGTAAAGGCGCACTTGACACGGGTGCGCCTTTCCACCCGAGGGCCGTTAAGCCGAGCGTCGGAATCCCGTTTCCGCCACCCAACCAGCCCTCAACTTTTCGGGACCTGACCAAGTCAGGCCTTACCACATCTTAGTCGCAGAGGACAGGTTGTCCCTATCCACTGCGGCCGAGACAGGCCCACCACGCGTCGGCGACGGCCCGACACCGTGCTCAGCGCCACGACCACGCTCGGTCGCGGAGGATAAGGAGAACGGCGCACCACAATACCGGCACTCCTCTTCCCCCGCGACCCCTACTACGGCTGTGATAGTAGGGAGCTTATCCCCTACTCTAACAGCCAGGCAACTGAAAGCGGCCTCCTCCCGGCCCGGGGTCGTAACTCCCAGGCCATGGTTTGTTATATATTTTTACACGCATATCTCTCCTAGCAACCTAGCTTACCTGCCTCCCGCTGAGATGCGTAGTACTTTGAGCAGAAATTTAAGGGGGAGGAAGGGGGAGAGGGGCTGGTTTTAAATATTCCACCTTCAGTGTTTCCGGGAGATCATAAAAAATAACCTGAACCTTCGGTTCTTTTCTGCCCTCAAGTTTTTAGGGGTGGTCATAAAAAACCTGAACCCAACATATTTTCTCCTCAAATTTTTCCGTAATTCATAAAAAAATATCTGAACCTAACTTCTTTTCTGCCCTTTAAGTCTTTTCTTGGAGACAAACCTTCCTTTTGTACTTAAAACTTCATATCTTTTAGGTAGTTTTAGTAAATAATATTTATCAAATGATGTATTTATTTGCTATAAAATATATTGTCTTACGCAGTCTGCCAATTAAAGTTTTTGTTAAATGTTAATTTCAGGGGTGGTCATCAAGGGTGCCCCAGGGTTCGCATTTGGGTCCGATTTTGTTTCTGGTGTTTATAAATGACATTGTTGACTGTATAAAATATAGTAAATACTCCTTATTTGCAGACGATATGAAAGCATATAAAACAATATCTACTACACAAGATATATGGGAATTGCAGAATGATATGGATCGTGTTTATGACTGGTGCATTAAAAATGGCATGATTATCAATCCAAGTAAATGTTTTCATATTAAGTTCACAAGAAATAAAAATAAGATAAGATTCTCGTATACAGTTAACAATGTTATGCTAGAGGAGGTGGAGCAGATTCGTGACTTGGGTGTGACCCTGGACAGTAAGCTGAGTTTTGTCCCTCATTACGATGCTATTGTTACTAAAGCATTTCAGATGCTCGGATTCATCAAGCGCAATACTACAGACTGTAAGAACATCAAAACTCGTATTGTCCTTTATAATGCATTGGTTCGTAGTCATCTGAAATTCGCAAGCGTAGTATGGAATCCGTCCTATAAAAAGCATATCGATAATATTGAGCGTGTCCAGCCGGGCTAGCATGACCACCAAAACACGATATGATATAGCGATTTATCCACGCCAACTGTCAAAATATGATAAATATCGCCGCCATGTTAATGTTATCTTAACAGCGAGCATCACCGTGCCAGTGACGTCACCGTGTTATGATACGATATTATAAATAAAAGAGCGAGCACGACAGTTGGCTATTTGTCGAAAATTCGAGCATGACCAAATATAAGCGATAAAAATATCGATTTTTGACATTTATTCGTGTTATTTTATCGACGATGTTTAGAGTGCGTGATACGCTCGATATAATAAAAATTACAAGTTTTTTAGCATTTATTCATTCTCCGATTAAAAGGTAAGATTTATTTTTATGATTGTTGTGTAAATGTTTATGAAATAAATGCAGAAAATAATCCATGATATTTATTTTTTCAGTTACAACTTCACAATAATATGGCTAGGTCATATCAAAGAATAAATTTACTTGCCGCGGAGGAGAAAGAAGTAAGAAAGGAAGAAAGGACCAGTTTTCTCCTCCCAGACAATGATTTTCTAAGAAATTATAAAGTCTCTGTAGAAATGATTTACTACGTATGTTCGGAGTTAGAGGGAAATTTGGCTCCTCAAACTTCTACAGGATACCCTGTAGAATTGTTTTTTAAGATTATATGAATAAAAAAAACGATAATTAATTAAGTGTTAAAGTCACCTACCGACGTCAAAAACGTGAGATTTAAAAAAAAGAACGAGTGAAAATGAATGGTGATTGAAAAATTTTATTATTACATTGGCAGCATTGTTATTTTATATCGCGAAGCTAATCATTTCGTATCATGTGGTAAATTTTATCATATCATGTTGCTACCTTGGTCATGCTCGCGAAATCGATAAATATGTTGGTGATATATGATACGATATATTTTATCGTATATCTACGACGCGTGGTCATGCTAGGGGGCAGAGAGCTTTCACACGACAGCTAGCATTCAAAATCCCTAACTTTAGTTACAGAAACGATTATAGTGACCGTTTGTCAAAATTTGAGCTCATATCTCTTGAAAAACGCCGCCAAATGATAGATTTGGTATTCTTGTACAAATTAGCTCGTGGCCTAATTGACTGTCAAGATATTTTTGATAACCTTAAATACACTGTTCCTAGGCTTAATTCCCGAAGAAGACCATTCAGGACGTTTATTATTCCTCAATCTCGAACTAATCTCGGTAGACACGCGCCTTTACCAAGAATGCTTACTAGTTATAACAAGGTTAATGAAAGGTGTGACTTAGATATTCACCACGATTCTCTCTCTTTAAACATACAATATTGTCATTTACATAGGTAGCATTGTACTAGGTAGATATATTCTGCGTTGTTATGCGAACATTATATTATATTGTAATACCACAGATAACATAATACTATACTTGTAGTGATACCTACCGTATTCTCAATGTTTTAATCCTGTTTGTGAATGTGTTATGAAAACGTTGTGTTCACCTGTAATTGAGTTGCATGCTAGATTATGTACCTAATTGAATGTATAAGATAATGTGAACATGTAACTTGTTGGTGTACCTTAAATAAATAAACAACAATATTTTGTAAAATCAATTTTTATTTAGTAATTTGTTTGTAATAGTACATTGTTAACGAGTGGGTGAAAGTAACTTTTTAGTCCCGAGACGGCGTTTAGCGCCTGAGCGTAGCTAGGGCGCCAATAGTTCGAGGGACTTAAAAAGTCTTTCACCCGAGGTAAACACTGTGCTTTTCATTACGAATACAAGAAAAGTGTAAAAATAAAAACATGAATTAGCTAAAGAAATGATGAGTGAATTATACGGAAGCATAAACAAAACTCTAACGTTGAAAAAAAATGATCGGATTTAGTTTTAGCTTCCAGCATATTTTTTTTTTCTGTGGCCGACCAACTATTTAGCTATTAGATTCTTTTCATTTGGTTCCATCATTGAAAAAATAATAAAAAAATCTATATTATAAAAAAATAGGTATAAAAAAATATTTTCTTTAACTTCATGTTATTTCAATTTTACATAAAAGTTGAATGGCTGTAGAGGAAGTAGGAATATGGTTCAATAGAATACCGTGAAAATAGAACTAGTTTTTTTTTAATAATTTGACAGCAGTCGGTTGAAAACGATTCTCCCTAGGGCTGAAAAGTATTACTTTCTCCACGCTCCTCAGGCAACTTCAGACTTACTTTCAGAGTATGAGTAATGAAAAATGATTATTTTTTAAAAGGATGAGTTTGTAGATATTTTTCAAAAGTGTAGTTTTAAAAACGTTGTTTTAAAAAAGATATTTTGTAATAGGAACCGTAAAAAGGGGGGGAGCATACTAGGACCTCTGCTGTTTCTCCTTTACATAATGATTTTCTAAAACACATTTCGTAAATTATAAAAAAAATATTCGTACTTACGTTCGTCTCATAGCTGCTTAATTTGAACTGTCAATGCACCCCGAAAATTACTTGCTTATATTTGATTTATGTTTGTTTATTATTTACATACTCATTACATACCATTTTTAACATATTTATAAACATCTATGTTTTTGAGTTCGCCACATACTTGTCATTCCGTCTCTTGAACACTTCGTAACTTAACACCGCGATTTCCTCTTGATTTCTTATGAAAAAATTCAACGGAAATCGTATGACGACAGATCGACGGTTTAATTTTTTCACAGCTTATAAAAACCGAAGACCTGTATCTGATATATCAACTTGATTTTATAAATAAATACTGTTACTGTACAAAATACAAATTGGGTGTTTTACTATAGTTGTTTATAGCTATGTTCTAGATGTTTGATAATCATAAACATTATAAACAAAGTCCCCCGCGGCGTTTGTCTGTCTGCCTGTTCGCGATAAACTCACAAACTATTTTCATTGATTTTCATGCGGTTTTCACTAATAGATAGATTGATTTATGAGGAAGGTTTTGGTGTATAAATTGTTTAGGTTTTGTGTATATTAGTAAAATCTATACTTATATAACTCAAAGGTGACTGACTGACATAGTGATCTATCAACGCACAGCCCAAACCACTGGACGGATCGGGCTGAAATTTGGCATGCAGGTATGTTATGACGTAAACCTAAACTCCAGTACTCGAAATTTCAGCAGGTTACCCTGTGTTATCGTAGTACAGTCGCGGTGTTAATATGAATAAAAAGTGATGTTTCATTCAACAAACGATCTTCGTCTGCTCGTTAGCTACTATTTCCTGTACCACTCCCACTCCCACCCCGAATCCCTCTTTGTCCTATCCCGTGTCCTGTAGAAAATGCTCATCTGGTTGAATGACTTTTGCTAAGGCCCCATTTCCATTTACGAGTATTTCATAGAGTAACTGGTCTCTTAGAGTTCTTCTTCAGATGTTCCATAATCATCAATTTTTATACGTCAGCAGAAAATGCTCATCAGGTTGAACGACTTTTGCTAAGGCGCCATTTCCATACATGTAATAGTCTGATGAATAATTCCAAGAGACCAGCGTCTCTTGGAATTGTTCATCAGATGATCCTGATCTTTGATTTTTATACGTCGACAGAAAATACTCGTCAGATTGATAAACTTTTGCAAAGATACCATTTCCATATTTCTTATAGTTTAACTGTTCTGTTACGTTTCTTCATCAGGTGTTCCAGTTTTCAAAATCAAATATAGCCTATGTGTTGCCCAGGCTTAATGGCTACAACAAAAAAGTTTCATTCAAATCCGTCCAGTAGTTTTTGCGTGAAACGCGTACATACATACAGACAGGCAGACAAAAAATTCCAAAAAATATTTTTTGTTTTCGATTATTCTTTTTAAGTGTCCCTCTATCCATTTCAGTCAAAAATACTAAATGTACAGACAAAATATTTTTACTGTTTTATTATTTACTAGCTGTTGCCCGCGGCTTCGCCCGCGTGAGTTTCGCTTCGTAGTAACCTAAACTCCAGTACTCAAAATTTCAGCCGTTATCCCGTGTCCCGCGGGAATATATTATTATGTTGATGAACGGGAACAGATGTTCCAGATCTTCAATATTTATACGTCAGTAGAAAATGCTCATAAGATTTAACAACTTTTGCTAAGGCGCCATTTCCATATATGTAATAGTGTAGCTGGTCTCTTGGAGTTCTTCATCAGATGATCCTGATCTTCGATTTTTATACGTCAACAGAAAATGCTCGTCAGATTGATAAACTTTTGCTAAGGTACCATTTCCATATCGCTTATAGTTTAGCTGTTCTGTTATGGTTCTTCATCAGGTGTTCCAGTTTTCAAAATGAATTATAGCCTATATGTTGCCCAGGCTTAATAGCTATACAACAAAAAAAGTTTCATTCAAATCCGTCCAGTAGTTTTTGCGTGAAACGCGTACATACATACAGACAGACAGACAAGAAATTCCAAAAAAATATTTTTGCTTTCTATTATTCTTTTTAGGTGTCCCTCTATCCATTTCAGTCAAAAATACAAAATGTACGGACAAAATATTTTTACTGTTTTATTATATGTATAGATGTATAGATTACTGTTTTCAACCGACTTCCCAAAAAAGGAGGAGGTTATATGTTTCGATGTATGTATGTTTTTTTTTTTATGTATGTTCGCCGATTTCTACGCCTATAGTGGACTGATTTCCGAAATTATTGTTTTAATCGAAAGAGTTTATTCCCAAGTTGGTCCCATTTTAACCACGTCAGAATCTGTTCGGTAATTTTGAAGATACCTAACAAAATTTTCAAATTCAAACATTGGATTATAGAGCAAAAGCCCGCGACAGCATGCCCTTCCTTATTTTATGAAAACTCAAGATTCTCTATGCATGTCCCCAACACAGAAATAGCGATTAGCGACTATAAAAGTTGGATCATGATTGCTTAGGCACATAATTTTAGCAATCATATTTAAAGTGATAGCCCAATTTCCTCAAATTAAAAGTTTTTTTTTAAGATTTTATTTCGAATAATATGAGAAATCATGACATCCATTGCCAAGCAATTGGTGCAGAAACAAACCCCTGCCAGACATTGTAACTTTACTAAATTATAGTTATATTTGTTTTATTACAAAATCTGAATTTTATGTTACTTTGGGAGGCCCCAAGGGTGCTTTTTATACCTATAATCATCCTTGCTAGCCATATTACCTGCATAAGCAACTAAGATCCAAACTTCACACCTAGTCGCTAATAGTTTTAAACCGTATATACCACGCAGAGAAACATTCAGCATTTTTAAAATAAGGAGGGTTTGGTCGTCGCGGGCTTTCGGTCTATTTATGTGCCAAAAATAATAGACAATTTGACATGTTCTGACATTTCAAATCAAACTGACCTAAAAAGTTTCGAATTCTTAATTCTTTATTTTCGGCCAGAAGAAAAGTTTAAGTTTTTATTAAAGAAAATATGTGTAGAAGCACTAAAAATGATAAAATAAAACTTTTTTCCAAAAAAAAATGAACCGACTTCCAACATAAAACTTAAAATCATGAAATAACAATATAGAAAAATGTATTGGCATGCTACCTACTGAATGAGGTGAAGTCGGTGCCGATAAAATTAAATAATCTAAATTTACATTAGAATCGTGTATGCATATATATATATATATTTATAATGCCTAGCTAAACAATTACATAACACCCTTACTCCTGCACTTGGCACCGACTTCACCTCATTCAGTAGGTAGCATGCCAATACATTTTTCTATATTGTTATTTCATGATTTTAAGTTTTATGATGGAAGTCGGTTCATTTTTTTGGAAAAAAGTTTTATATTATATGTATAGATAATAGACCCGGCATACAAACTATATACAAACAGTAGTTATGCGGCGGGTTTCCATGTGACTATTATTAGTATGGGCACTTGGGCAGGCCGCCATCTTTGTGCCAAATCCTTTGTCTTCGCCGGGTTTAGGTATGCACGATTTTTTGTAGGTACCTATGTCATGTCTATTCTTTTTTCATTCATCTGAGGTTGATTTCAAAGGAAATAAAATAAATACTTTTAATTTTTGATTATTTTCCTAGAAGTTCAGGAAAGAAACTAAATACGCAATAATTAATTAATAAATATTTTAGAATTACAGGATACTGACAAATCTTTATACATTCAAAGTGATAATCTAGGCAGTCATTTAGCCATCTCCTTTCAGCTATTTCTGATGATATTACAGATTCTCCGTTATCTAACTGTTTTTTTATCTCTTTTTAGGTATAGACAGGGGTTTGAAGTACAGAAAAACGAATATGCAGGCATCAATCTGGCAACGTTATTAGTTATAGCTGGAAGTGATTTCAAAAACTCACAAGAATTGCAACAGATTGGTAATTACTATTATTATTTACTGGCTACAGTTCACACTTTTTCAAGTTTTTCATAATCATTTTTCATAGATTTTAAAAACCTACTAAGCGGTCTGGCGGAGTATCACATTATGAATGCTACATTTATGCCAAGTTTCATGCGTTCTTCCTGATGGAGTTTCTGTTTTCAAGACTTAGCTCGCGCACACAATTTTTTGACTGGACTAAAAACTAAACAATCCGCCGTAACATCTGGCAAGCATCTAAACTACCCATTGAAACACACTATCCATTGTTGGCCATAGACAAGTTGGTTAACTATTTATACTTTAATGAGACATTTTTTAAAGATAATTTCATTATTTTTTAATTTTAAGCTATATTTATAGTGGAAACCATGATTTTTAAAGTTCATCTATATATGCCTGCCTATACTAGGAAGAAATTCCAAACTAAGCACGGACAACAAGCTCTTAATTTATAATTCTGTCATAAAACCAATCTGGCTATACGGGATCCAGCTGTGGGAAGCTGCATGTGCCACCAACATTGAAAAAATACAAAGAACGCAAAACTACATTTTAAAACAAATTAGTGACGCACCCTGGTACATAAGAAACTCTGAAGTTCACGAGCACCTGAACATACCTACTGTCAAAGATGAAATTAAAAGCAATGCAAAAAAATACAAAATCAGACTGGAAAACCATCCTAACCAGCTAGCCTCACAACTCACTATATCAGACTGCATAAACAGATTGAAGCGCCGCAGAGTCCTAGAACTAAGGAGCTTGGACTGAGCTCTAACTATAGAAGTAAAAGTTATTCCTACTGGGGAACAACTTACACGCTCTCGCAATCACACAACACATCTGCTCATAGCCAGACAGGCTGACCGCAAGATATAACACAGAAAAAAATAATCTATATATGCCTTTTCTTTATCACGCTTTGTGTTTTATTACCATTTTCAGCCATGGTCCTAAACCACCTGATCGGCAAAAAGGGCAGTTTATCTTCCCTAAAGGAGTATTGGGACGTGGCTACTTTCTTTGAAATTTCGGTGCTAGCACAGGACTACGTGAAAGCTATACAGGCTGCCGAGTGCATGTTTAAGTTGAAACCTCCCAATTGGTACCTTAAGTCCACCATCGGAAATATAGAGCTCATTGACAGGTAAGTAACACAAAATCAGCAAAATAAAAAATAAAATAAATAACTAAATGTTTATTGCGCACCACAGATTTATTGAGAGGCTCCCAAACTTTAATCACTGGCCGAAAATTAAGAAATCAGAACTTTTTATGTCAGTTTGATTTGAAGTGATTTGAATCATGGTCAAAATATGTCAGAATTCCACGGAAATCTATTATTTTTGGCACCTAAATAGACCAAGAGCCCGCGACGACCAAACCTTTCTTTATTTAAAAATGCTGAATGTTTCTCTTTGAGGGATATCTATACATACAATGTGTCCCGTCATCAGTGTCGGAGCCTTTAATGGCATTTTTTATGAACATGTCACCATCCAAAACTTTTTTTTCTTCTACTGTAGTAAAATGGCAGCCAATTTGTTTTTTTTTCGGGCTCTTATACTAATTTAATCGTAACTACTCGTGTAAAAGTCCTATCGACATAAAATAGGTCTCATTTTACAGCTAATCATGTAGACAACAATAAAATGAGAAAGATGTTTCAATATGAAAGACAAAAAAATAAAAAAAACGTAAAAGCAAAAAAAAATATTTTTTTTTGTGTTTTTTTTAATTATTATTAGCTTCTTGTGAATAAACTAGCCCATTAAAATGTTATTTTTTTATTTTAAAGCGAAAGTTAAAAAAGAAAAAAAAACGTCGTTCAACCTGATGAGCATTTTTCTGCTGACGTATAAAAATTAAAGATTATGGAACATCTGATGAAGAAATCCAAGAGACCAGCTACTCTATAAAAATAAATGGAAATGGGGCCTTAGCAAAAGCCGTTCAACGTGATGAGTATTTTCTACTGACGACGTATAAATGGACAGGACATGGGATAGGACAAAGAGGGATTCGGGGTAGGAGTGGTGGTACACGGGAAATTGTAGATAACGAGCAGACGAAGATCGTTTATTGAATGAAATGTCATTTTTGATTCATTTTAACACCGCGACTGTACTACGAGTACCTAATATATTCCCGCGGGACACGGGATAACCAAATGGCTGAAATTTTGATTACTGGAGCTTAGGTTACTACAGTTTGGAACGCAAAAAGATTTTTCATCTAAGCGAAACTCACGCGGGTGAAGCCGCGGGCAACAGCTAGTACGGGTATAAAAGATTAGCGACTAGGCATGAAGTTTGGATCTTAGTTGCTTATGCAGGTAATATGGACAGCAAAAGTGATTTTTATAGGTATAAAAAGGACCCTTGGGTACCCCTTAAAGTAACATTAAATTCAGCTATTATAATAAAACAAATATAACTATAATTTAGTAAAGTTAGTCTCTGTCTGGCAGGGGTTTATATCTGCACCAATTGATTGGCAATAGATGCCATGATTTCTAATATTATTCGGAATAAAATCTTTAAAAAATTCTTACTTTGAGGAAATTGAGCTACCACTTTAAATATGATTGCTACAAATTATCTGCCTACGTAATCATGATCTAACTTTTATAGTCGCTAATTGCTATCTCTGTGTTGGGGACATGCATAGAATCTTGAGTTTTCAAAAAATAAGGAAGGGTATGTTGTTGCGGGCTTTTGCTCTATAATACAATGTTTGAATTTTTATATTTTGTTAGGTATCTTTAAAATTACCGAACAGATTCGGACGTGGTTAAAATGGGACAAACTTGGAAATACACTCTTTCAAATGAAATAATAATTTTGGAAATCAGTCCACAATAGGCGAAGAAATCGGCGAACATACATAAAAAACATACATATATCGAAACATATAACCTCCTCCTTTTTTGGGAAGTCGGTTGAAAATATACCGTTTAATTATTTTTTTCTCGCGTGTTACAAAATCCCTTGAGCTCAGTCGGCAGCTGCATCAGTCAGCTTCATTTGTATTCGTTTTCCTAAATATATCGTGTTTTTTTTAGATTCAGAAAAAAAAGCGAGGAAACATCACCAGAGCAACAAGTCTTTGAATTTTGGATGGAATATTTTGTCGAGGCTACGAAGGCCACCTGTGATAACATTATAAGATTTCCTGTGAGTTCATTTTTACCTTAAACTCAAAGGTGACTGACTGACATAGTGATCTATCAACGCACAGCCCAAACCACTGGACGGATCGGGCTGAAATTTGGCATGCAGGTAGATGTTATGACGTAGGCATTCGCTAAGAAAGGATTAACGCGAGCGAAGCCGCGGGCAAAAGCCAGTTGAATATAAACAACTAGGTACTTAGTAAGATAGTTTACCTACTACTTCCAACGCGCAAGTGTAATAAGTAATCTATAAGATATTTTATCGTTGAGCAAATTTTCCCAAAACTTTTTTTATGATACAAAAAATTCATATCCTTACTTCCATCTTCTTTTGCGGCTCACTTCGTCCAATACAGCACATAAGCCTCCTCTAATGTACGTTAAGCTACACGGTCTTGTGCAGTCTTTCTCTTGTGCAGAAATTCTTTCTGTGTATGTTTATCTATACATGTTTTTGTTATAAAAATATAGTATCGTTGAGTTAGTAGTATCCCATAACACAAGTCTCGAACTTACTTTGGGGCTAACTCAATCTGTGTGATTTGTCCGTATATATTTATTTATTTATTTATGATAGCCACATTTAAAGGAGGCTATTATAGGCCGTCCGGTATTCCGGAATTGCCGTGTGGCACAGCTAGCTTATTTATATTTACTCCAAAGACGTCTGTTCCGTTTTCAACGCAAATCTTGTTTACCTTTCAATTTGAATTTCGCGCGCCTTACCGATGCACTTATCAATCATCACAATTCGCTGTGCTGCAGTTCTATTTAGCCAATGGGGCGCCCGGACTTCCGCTGGCGCATGCGCAGATCCTACCGGTGTCTGAGAGATCAACGCCATAGGCTGGTAGCAGAAGGCTGGTGGCAGAACCAGTAAAACCTCTCCGTGTCTGTACGTGAAAGCGAAGGCGCGCGCGCATCAAACATTACATTTTACTCAATTATTCTTAATAAAACTTCAAGTGCTCAACAGTGGTTTTGGAACTTTATAATCGTGTGTGGCTGGCCGGCTAGGTGTCTAAAGGAAGAACTATTCGTGAGGAATCGTGCTCGAAGCCTGCCTACATGGTAAGTGGTTTGTGCATTGTTCCTATTGTCTAAATCGTCTGTAGCAACGCTTATTAACGGCGAATGCTTTCAATAAGTATTCGATCCAATGTGGTGATTGATAGTGTACTCTAATTTCTACTTATCGAATCAATTTAGCCACATTTTTTGGTGCCGAAACCCGGGAACTTTGGATACCTACCTTCAGTCTGCCGCCAAATACCAATTCGATTTAGTAATTGCTACTTCATTTACCGTATTCCACGCTTATTATACTTACTAGTACAGCTAAAACGAATAAACATAACATTTTGTTTCAATTACTAATCGGAAAACAAGTCTTTGTTCCATTTTGTTTTGTTGAGTACCTTACCTACCGATTATCGATTTAAGATGGCTTCCATCAGTTTCTAGAATATTTGTTGAAAATAAATTCTTTTGTCGTTTTATACTTATTAGCATAAAATTATCTACCGTTTTACCGTTCGCAATAAACAATATTGCAAATCCACCTTCTCATAATTTTATGTTGATAGTTCGTTATAACTCGACTACTTTTTTCCAACCGTTCAACGTTTCCTCTTGATATTTATTTATCGAAAATTTATTTCGTTTCAAATTACGAAATATTTTTTATCGTGACGTTGTATCGTTTATCGTATCATATTTTCAACGAATTTTGGTGCGTTCACATTTTCATTATTACCGTTTTAGGTTAAAAATCATAGTTTTTTGTTTTTACAAAAAAAACTGATTTTTATTTTTTTTTATTTACCGTACATTAACGAATATCGCAAACCGTTTTTAGTGTTCCTAACGCTCATTTAATTCATCCTTATCGATTTAATTTATTTCAATTTAAAACTCAGGTGACCGAGGTGACAATATTACCTGTTGTCGTGTAATACCGCCCCAGTGATTCTCGTCGATTCTTGTGAACGCGGTCTCGCTGAAGACGTTCGCAACTAAACTTTTTTATCGAATCCGAATATTTGTTGCTATCAGGTTTTATTGTTTTGATATTAATTATGTCTTTATTATCAAGGCGTAAATCTAAACCTACTATTAAAAAGGGTATCGAAAATACGTACACTATTAATAATTTGCCCAGTTTGCGACGTAAACGAACTATAGCATATAATCGCTTAACGAAGGCTTTGGAAGTAGGTACCTTAGCCAATACCGATGAATCACAAGTAGGGTTATTTCTTTCATATTGTCATGAAATAAAAACGATTGCTGATAGTTTTCATGACTCCCATTTTATTATTTTGGACCTTCTTAAGGATGATGCCGATGAGGAGGACGATGAACTTCAGGATCGATTTGACGAATTGTATTTTCAAGTGTTGGCAATTCAACGAAAATTTGAACAACGTTCATCTCAACAAGCTGACACTTCGAAACATAATTCATTGACCGGTTCGCACAGTGGAAATATGCGGTTACCAAAAATTTCGTTGCCAACTTTTTCCGGTGCTATCAAGGAATGGCCTGAGTTCATTGCAACTTATAACGCGTTGATACATGATTCTACCTCCTTATGTAATATTGAGAAATTTCACTATCTCGTGTCAGTTTTAAGTGGTGATGCTTTATCGTTCATTAGAACTTTTCCTGTTGCAAGTGAACATTATTTAAGTGCGTACGAGGCTCTCAAGTCCCGTTATGAAGATAAACGCGAATTAGCGTTTACGTGCTGGCGTGATATCTTGGACGTTAGTTTAAAGACTTCGAACGCTCAAGATTTTCGACGCGCCTTAGACACGATCGATGAGAACTTAACAATTTTAAAAACTTTAAAATTACCTACCGATAAATGGGATTTTGTTCTTTGTTATAATGTTCTGGCCAAACTCGATACCAAAATAAGACGCGAGTTTGAGGAAAAACATACCGATATTGAGCTTCCACAGTATAATCATTTAAGGGCATTCTTACACTCTAAAGGTGAAGCATTAATTCGCGACACGCACTTTTCGAATGTTACCAATAAAACCGCTAACGTTTCAAAGGACACACCGGGAACTTCACAGAAGTTCAAGCGACATAACGTCACGCATTCGCTTGTCGCTCCCACCGTCACTACTCATAAAAATGTTGGTGATAAACAACAAGCGAAACCTGCTCATAATTCGAGCACTCCGATTCGTAAATGTGCCTACTGTCGTAATGAACATCACATCTCGGCCTGTAGTGATTTTTTGGCAAAATCAATAGATGAGCGCATGGCTGTGGCCACTGAAAAGAAATGGTGCTACAATTGTCTTAACGCATCCCATTCAGTGCGAGAGTGCACATCAATGTTTTCATGTCGACAATGTAGACGTAAACACCACACTTTGCTACATAAGGAGCCGGCGGCAAGCTCGGCGACCTTAGTGGCTAAGGATTCGTTAACTCAGTCTGATCCAACCGTAACCACAACCGTGTTACTCGCAACAGCTCTCGTCCAGATTCGTGATGCTTCTGGTGAATTTCATACATTTCGCGCGTTATTTGACACCGGCAGTCAAAACAATTTTCTCACGGCTCACGCCGCTCAACGATTAAATCTAAAACCTATAACTGGTAATATCAACGTTTATGGGTTAGGGGGCAGCCCTGCCTCAGTCAGTGGCTTTGTTACATGCGACATTGGCACCAACTGTAACGTAAAGTTTCGTCTGGGAATGCTCGTCATACCGAGCATTTGCGGAGATCAACCGATAGCAAGGCTAAATACGAAAGGATGGGAGGAGGTCAAAACACTACCGCTAGCTGATCCTGGTTTTGACATCCCCGGTCCGATCGACGTCTTGTTAGGTGCCGACGTCTTTGCTGAGTCACTTCTCGAACAACGTCTGAAGGGTAACGCCTCTCAACCGCGAGCTTTCAACTCAGTCTTCGGCTGGCTTCTTCTTGGGAAGTCCAGACTCGCATCGTCCAGTCTACTAGGAGTAGCCCCTTCTACCGTAGACGATAGTTTAAACAAAATTGTTCAACGTTTCTGGGAAATCGATAACGTTCCACAATCTTCCCGATTGACCCCAGAAGAGCAACGCTGTGAAAATAGTTTTCTCAGTAATCACTACCGTGACGAGACAGGTAGATATGTAGTTTGTCTCCCCTTCAAGGACGACGAGGAGCCAGTCTTTGAAGGTTCTCGAGAGATAGCCTTACGACGCTTTCATGCCATTGAAAGGCGTCTGTATCGCGATCACAATTTAAACCAACAATACGTGGAGTTCATGACTGACTATATCGACAGTGGTCACATGACTCTGGTACCTGCCAAGCAAATGGGTCAAGGCAAGTATTATATACCGCACCATTGTGTGCTACGTCCCGACAGCGCTACAACGAAGCTTCGCGTTGTATTCGACGCCTCGGCTAAAGATGCAACTTCCAAATCGCTAAACGACTCGCTGCTGACGGGACCGAAGCTACAATCAAATATCGTAGAGATCCTTCTTCATTTCCGTGAGCACGCAATTGTCTTCATGGCAGACGTGCGCCAAATGTACCGTCAAATCAACCTAGCTCCTCAACATCGTGATTATCAACGTATTCTCTGGCGAGCTCACCCAGATGAGCCTCTTCAAGAGTACGTATTAAATACCGTAACGTACGGAGTGTCTTCCGCTCCATTCCTGGCGTGCCGCTCTATTCAGCAACTGGCCAACGATGAGGGTCACAAGTACCCAAAGGCCAAAACCGTTTTAACTTCCGACATATACGTTGATGACGTCATATCCGGAAGCTCATCGCTGAAGGACGCCAGAGAAATCAAAACTCAACTCATCGCTCTTTTCGGTCTTGGCTCGTTTGAGCTCCGAAAATGGGTGAGTAACCGACCCGAGCTACTTAGCGATCTTCCCGCGGAGGCGTGTCTTTCAGAAGCAATCACTTTTACCGAAACTGAAGACACAACTATCAAGGTTCTGGGCCTTAAGTGGGAGCCTGCTTCGGATTCGTTCGTCTTTACCGTTAATCCATCTAATCAACCGTGCACCAAGCGAACGATTTTGGGTGAGGTTGCCAGAATTTTCGATCCTCTGGGTTTTCTATCTCCTTTGACAATTCATGCCAAATGTCTTATTCAAAAGCTTTGGATTCTAGGTCTTTCATGGGATGATAAGCCCCCACCGGAAATTATCTCTCAATGGGAAAAGTTCTCTGAACAGCTTCCTCAAGTTAGGAATCTTAAAATTCCACGTAAATACGCTACCGATAGCGCTCAATCATATCAACTGCATGGATTTTGTGACAGCTCCGAAGCAGCATATGGCGCCGTTATATACCTGCGTGTTATCGAGTCTGACGGCTCCGTTCGCGTCTTTCTCGTATGTGCAAAGGCTCGTGTAGCTCCTTTAAAACGTCAATCGTTACCTCGCTTAGAGCTGTGTGGTGCAGTTTTGCTTACAGACCTTATCAAATTTGTCAAGGACACGCTGCGGATTCCTGTCCATGACACTTATCTGTGGTGTGATTCCACCGTTACCTTATCCTGGTTGCGAGCTCCTTCTTCTCGCTGGGTGACATTCGTTGCAAACCGCGTAAGTCACATTCAAGATATCGTACCGACCGAGTGCTGGAGGCACGTACCATCTGTCACAAATCCTGCAGATGTTTGTTCGCGTGGGCAATTGCCTCACGATTTGCTAAACAATGCCCTATGGTGGGCGGGCCCAGAATGGTTGTCTCAACCACAGTCTGAGTGGCCAATCGATACATCGAAAAATCGTTCAAACGATGACAATGCGGTGCTCTCTGAGCAGCGTCGCACCACGGTTCTCGTTTCGGATCAAATCGAAAGCGTTAATCACACGTCTATAATTGATCGGCTATTCGAAAAATATTCTTCTTTAGATAAAATCTGTCGCATTATCGCTTACGTTCGCAGGTTTTGTAATAACATGCGTAACACTGTTCCGCGATCAGATAATCTTTTCGTAACGGACGCTGAGCGTCATCGTGCGTTACTAATTATCGTCAAACATTTCCAACATCGTTGTTTTTTGGATGTCATATCCAAATTACAATCAAAGATACAGTTACCTCGCAGTTTTCGTAAACTAAACCCGTTTTTGGACGAGCAGGGTATACTCAGAGTAGGCGGGCGCCTATCGCGCTCCGATCTTGACTTCGAACATAAGTATCCCGCATTATTGCCCAAAAAGAGTGTTCTTACATCAGCTGTAATCGAATCTATTCATCGAAACAATTTTCATCCCGGTCTGAACACAACCAACTATCTGATTTTACAACAGTTTTGGATACTTGCGGCAAAGCATGCTGTACGTCATCATCTTTCAAGATGCATAAGATGCTACCGTCTTAAACCGAAACCTTTGCAACCCTTTATGAGCGACCTTCCGGCCTTTCGTGTCAATCAGGCAAAACCCTTCTCTGTCGTAGGTGTCGATCTAGGAGGGCCTTTTCGAATTAAGCTCGGGCTTCATCGTGGTGCTAAAATCGATAAAGCGTACTTGTGTTTATTCGTATGCTTGAGCACAAAAGCAGTGCACCTTGAGGTGGTTTCTACTTTATCGACTGACGGCTTCATCGCGGCATTGCGTCGCTTCGTTTCTCGTCGCGGCCGCTGCAATGTTATTCACTCTGACTGCGGTACGAATTTCGTTGGTGCAAGTTCACAACTAGCGTCATGTATCGAACAAGCCTCTCATGCGGAAAAAATAGATTTTAAACGTAACGTACCTTCTGCTCCCCACTTTGGAGGGGTGTGGGAAATCCAAATCAAAGCCGCAAAGAGTCATTTGTACCGTATTGTTGGCGATCAGGTCTTAACGTTTGAAGAGCTTACCACACTCTTCGCTCAGATCGAATCAATTTTAAATTCGCGGCCTTTGTGTCCATTGAGCTCGGATCCCAACGATTTGAACGTTCTTACGCCCGGTCATTTTTTAACGCTGGAACCTCTTACAGCAGTTCCTGACTTCGACTACAAGGACGTAAAAATCAATCGACTAAATCGATGGCAACTTATCCAATCTTTTCAACAACAATTTTGGAAACGCTGGAAAAATGAATATTTACATGGGTTAACTCAGCGAGCAAAATGGACCACGGACTCAACACCGTTAATTGTAAACTCAATCGTACTTATAAAAGAGGACAATCGGCCTCCTCTTCAATGGGCATTAGGACGAGTTGTTTCCTTGCATCCTGGCCCTGATGGGGTAGTTCGAGTCGCAACCGTTAGAACAGCCAGGGATCACTCGCTTAAGAGACCTTTGGTCAAACTATGTCCTCTACCCTCCGTATAATCGTTTCAACTTATCATTTGTTAGCTTTTAAGTTTAGAATAATAACTTAAACATATTTATCGTTAATTACCGTTTCTTATTCTTACTCTGGGAAAATCCTATTGGTATTTTGGTGGGCGGAATGTTCCGTTTTCAACGCAAATCTTGTTTACCTTTCAATTTGAATTTCGCGCGCCTTACCGATGCACTTATCAATCATCACAATTCGCTGTGCTGCAGTTCTATTTAGCCAATGGGGCGCCCGGACTTCCGCTGGCGCATGCGCAGATCCTACCGGTGTCTGAGAGATCAACGCCATAGGCTGGTAGCAGAAGGCTGGTGGCAGAACCAGTAAAACCTCTCCGTGTCTGTACGTGAAAGCGAAGGCGCGCGCGCATCAAACATTACATTTTACTCAATTATTCTTAATAAAACTTCAAGTGCTCAACAGTGGTTTTGGAACTTTATAATCGTGTGTGGCTGGCCGGCTAGGTGTCTAAAGGAAGAACTATTCGTGAGGAATCGTGCTCGAAGCCTGCCTACATGGTAAGTGGTTTGTGCATTGTTCCTATTGTCTAAATCGTCTGTAGCAACGCTTATTAACGGCGAATGCTTTCAATAAGTATTCGATCCAATGTGGTGATTGATAGTGTACTCTAATTTCTACTTATCGAATCAATTTAGCCACAACGTCAATTGATTTAACAAATGTTGAGTATTATAAGTATATTCGTTCCAGGTTCTAATTCTAGAGACGACAAAAGTTTTCATGCCTTCGTACGTGAACGTGAATATGGGCGCGGAACAGAAGTCTGTGGAGATATTCAACCTCTGTATGGAAGACATGCGTGGGGAGTGCCGCCAGGTGCATCGCTGGCTCTTCACTTCCGACATGATACGCAGTTACAGGTATATATGTTACGGCTAAAGGTAGGTGTGAACATGACTAACAATTAGCCGGATTAGGCTTAAGACACTGTTAATGGAGTGGTTTACAAGTTTACAAGTATAAATACTTAATCCATTGTTTTCCTTTGCTGGAATACCTTCATTACGAAAATAATGACTTAAATAGCTTAAACAGTAGTTTTCTTTATTATATCTTTATGCAGTGTTTTTTTTATTTTTTTATTTATCAAATAAAAGTACAAACTCATTTTAAGTAGTAAATAATAACATATAAAAACTCTGAGGTTTGTCTTAATGTTACTCATGTAAGTTGAAAAGTTAGGTATAAAGTTGTTCTTCAACCACAATATTAATAGACGGAGTCTTATTATTAGCAAAGTTTTAATGTACTGGTACTTAATACATACTTGTTATTTAGCTGTAAGACCCCCAAAAAATAAATAAATATTGTCGATGCAATTTTATCTTTCCTTCAATATTTTTTTCCACAGTTTGTACAAACGCGACGAGCGCTGCCTGTTTCTGTACGTGAGCGAGAATTCGGACGACTTCCAGATCTTCCTGCCGTCCGAGCTGTACCGCCAGCACCTGCACGACCTGCTAGGCGAGTTCACCGCCGACCGCGATACAGTGGCCGACCTGGACACAACCAACATGCAGGAACAACTCAAGGTGACACACTCATAGCCTACAGCGCGGTGAGTTCACCGCCGACCGCGATACAGTGGCCGACCTGGACACAACCAACATGCAGGAACAACTCAAGGTGACACACTCATAGCCTACAGCGCGGTGAGTTCACCGCCGACCGCGACCGCGATACAGTGGCCGACCTGGACACAACCATCATGCAGGAACAACTCAAGGTGACACACTCATAGCCTACAGCGCGGTGAGTTCACCGCCGACCGCGATACTGTGGCCGACCTGGACACAACCAACATGCAGGAACAACTCAAGGTGACACACTCATAGCCTACAGCGCGGTGAGTTCACCGCCGACCGCGATACAGTGGCCGACCTGGACACAACCAACATGCAGGAACAACTCAAGGTGACACACTCATAGCCTACAGCGCGGTGAGTTCACCGCCGACCGCGATACAGTGGCCGACCTGGACACAACCAACATGCAGGAACAACTCAAGGTGACACACTCACAGCCTACAGCGCGGTGAGTTCACCGCCGACCGCGATACAGTGGCCGACCTGGACACAACCAACATGCAGGAACAACTCAAGGTGACACACTCATAGCCTACAGCGCGGTGAGTTCACCGCCGACCGCGATACAGTGGCCGACCTGGACACAACCAACATGCAGGAACAACTCAAGGTGACACACTCATAGCCTACAGCGCGGTGAGTTCACCGCCGACCGCGATACAGTGGCCGACCTGGACACAACCAACATGCAGGAACAACTCAAGGTGACACACTCATAGCCTACAGCGCGGTGAGTTCACCGCCGACCGCGATACAGTGGCCGACCTGGACACAACCAACATGCAGGAACAACTCAAGGTGACACACTCATAGCCTACAGCGCGGTGAGTTCACCGCCGACCGCGACCGCGATACAGTGGCCGACCTGGACACAACCAACATGCAGGAACAACTCAAGGTGACACACTCATAGCCTACAGCGCGGTGAGTTCACCGCCGACCGCGATACAGTGGCCGACCTGGACACAACCAACATGCAGGAACAACTCAAGGTGACACACTCATAGCCTACAGCGCGGTGAGTTCACCGCCGACCGCGATACAGTGGCCGACCTGGACACAACCAACATGCAGGAACAACTCAAGGTGACACACTCATAGCCTACAGCGCGGTGAGTTCACCGCCGACCGCGATACAGTGGCCGACCTGGACACAACCAACATGCAGGAACAACTCAAGGTGACACACTCATAGCCTACAGCGCGGTGAGTTCACCGCCGACCGCGATACAGTGGCCGACCTGGACACAACCAACATGCAGGAACAACTCAAGGTGACACACTCACAGCCTACAGCGCGGTGAGTTCACCGCCGACCGCGACCGCGATACAGTGGCCGACCTGGACACAACCAACATGCAGGAACAACTCAAGGTGACACACTCACAGCCTACAGCGCGGTGAGTTCACCGCCGACCGCGACCGCGATACAGTGGCCGACCTGGACACAACCAACATGCAGGAACAACTCAAGGTGACACACTCACAGCCTACAGCGCGGTGAGTTCACCGCCGACCGCGATACAGTGGCCGACCTGGACACAACCAACATGCAGGAACAACTCAAGGTGACACACTCACAGCCTACAGCGCGGTGAGTTCACCGCCGACCGCGATACAGTGGCCGACCTGGACACAACCAACATGCAGGAACAACTCAAGGTGACACACTCACAGCCTACAGCGCGGTGAGTTCACCGCCGACCGCGATACAGTGGCCGACCTGGACACAACCAACATGCAGGAACAACTCAAGGTGACACACTCATAGCCTACAGCGCGGTGAGTTCACCGCCGACCGCGACCGCGATACAGTGGCCGACCTGGACACAACCAACATGCAGGAACAACTCAAGGTGACACACTCACAGCCTACAGCGCGGTGAGTTCACCGCCGACCGCGATACAGTGGCCGACCTGGACACAACCAACATGCAGGAACAACTCAAGGTGACACACTCACAGCCTACAGCGCGGTGAGTTCACCGCCGACCGCGATACAGTGGCCGAACACAACCAACATGGAACATAACCAACATGCAGGAACAACTCAACACGCTTCTTACAACGACGAACACCTCTACAAGGGTCTATCGAGAGAGGTGTTATATTTTTTTTCTGAGCCTATATCTATGATTAGAAAATTGAATGTTTTGCACAGGCATCTTACTTTGCCGCGGTCGTGACCTACTTCTTTGATCATTACTTTTGCAGTTTAGTTTTAAATCAATTTAAAAAGTTTATTAGCAAGGAGTTTTCGTACATAGAATAAAATTGGATACAATTTATACGAATGATTATTTTAAAATTTTACATAGTTGTTTATTATCAAATATATTATACAAACATTTAGTTTCATTTACTATTTAGTTTTAATTTAATTATTTTTACATAAACTTTGTCAAAAATCTAATACTTTGCTGTTTAATGTATACGCGTACGAGTCCGTTGCATGGAATCGTCGTAAAAAAATTAATAACAAATGGAAATTTTAATAAATTAAAAAAAATTTATAAATTAAAATTTTCATTTCATCGCCGACCACGACACGGTGGCCGTCCTGGACACCAGAAACATACAGGAACAACTCAAGGTGACACACATGGTTTTGATCCCGCTTTCAGTACTCATTTAAAATAGATATTTTCTCTTGGATGTTTTATAGGTATAAGAAGTCTCATGACTCTTGGCTCTGTCTACCCCGTAAGGGATAAAGACGTGATTCTATGTATGTATGATAATACTCACTCTCCTTTCAATGATAAAACTGTATTTTCAGTACGAATACGAGTTGGACGACTTTAACAAGCGGGTAATACTAGGGAAAGGCACCTACGGCGTAGTGTACGCGGCGCGGGACCCGCGCACCCAGGTTCGGATCGCGGTCAAGGAGATCCCTGAAAAGAACTTGGGTGATGTCCAGCCCCTACACGAGGAGATACTGCTGCATTCGCAGCTGAGGCACAGGAACATTGTACAGGTAAATAGTCACACTTCACAGTAATAAAGGGGAAGTGTATGAGAGTTTGTGAGTTGGGGTAATCTTCCGAAATACTAAACGGATTTTAAAAATTCTTACATTAATAGAAAGCTACATTATACTTGAGTAACATATTAACAGGCTAATATTTATGTATGTACTTTCCGAGCGAAGCCGGGGCGGGGCGCTAGTGTACAATAATAGTACATTGTGATATAAGTGCGGTAAGTTGAAAATTACAGCCGAGGCGATATTGCTAGCCCGAGCCGTAGGCGAGGGCTACAAGAAAGGCAGAGGCTGTAATTTTCAAAGCGCACGTATGTCATACGACGTTTTATAACATATTTGCGAGGAAATATTTAAATGAAACTCGGAAAACGACAATACCAAAGAAAAAGCGCGCGGTATAATTTTACTTGTTCACAAATTAGCGATGCGCGCGCATCAGCGCTTTTTTTAAGGCAAATGCACAAAAAAAAACAGCCAATAAAGTTAATTAATATTTTTGTGTTTTGTTACAGATAAATGGATGTAATTTATTGTCAAAATTAATTTAAAGAATTAAATTTTTATTTATTTTATCTCCTAAAGTTAATTTTATTCATAAAATGTTGACCACTTTTCTTACATAAAAACTCTTTGCTTTTACTTAACTAACTTTAAAAAAGTATCGTTCGTTTTTAGACGGAGCGTGCGTTTTACTTTACAATAACGCACAAGTGCGTAATGAGATACAATACAATATTGAAATTGGTGAAATAAGTGACACTTTACGAGCAAATATGTTATAAACTCATTTTATTAGTTTGGAATCCTTTTCTTATTTATTACTTAAATTACAAACCATAATAAGTGCATTTATTTGCCGATGTCGTCTCAAAATTTTTTAACAACTGATAAAGCCAAAAACATCACAAATAATAAATATGACAGAGACATTATTGATGAAATTGATAATAAAAGTAAATAGTTAAATGAGTATGATCTGATAATTAATTTGAATACTAAAATGGAATTCTAGGACACAATCATTATAAACTTGGTATTAGGAAAATAAATGAAACACAAACCATATTTTTCCGTCACTCCACTCGGGATTCTAAAAACACTCTCGCCTTTATAATAGTTGTTCGCTCCCTCGGCGAACAATCTATTATTATACCATGTTTTATGCAAATAAATTATTTTTCATTTCTCATACTCGGAAAGAAGTGTATATCTGATCCTAGTATCGGGTTGAAAATGCTTCTTCCCTCACGCGGGAGAGAATGTTTCATACAAATTCATTCTTACCCTAGGGAGGGAATGAATTTTAAAAGTAGAACATAATACATTTTTTTAGGAATCGGCTGCTGTCATAAATTTAGAAAAAAAATCTATGGATTTAGTTTTTTTTCTATGTGGCTAAGTTTTAGGTACTACACAGAAAAAAATACAGAGTTTGAAAAAAGCTCAAAAGAACTTCGATGAAAAACATTTCTTTTTTTTCTGTCTTTGGATACTACATCGTCGCCTCAGTGCTTGTTTGTTCTATCTACCAAATTTATCAAAAATGAACTTTGAATGCAGTATTGTTAGAAATTAAATTTCAGTCCTGTTAGATAAAAAATATTTATAACTTTTTACTCTTAAAATAACAAAAAATTAATTCCAATTTTATTTGTCACACGACACTGTAATGAAATGTTAGTGCTTGTTTGTTCTATATCCAGCGATTGTTTTATGTCCTCACTCGTATAGGACGTTCAGAGCTTGCTTGTTCTATGTCCACTCAACCGACCAATCATAGCCCGCGACGTCATGTCCGCCATTTTGTTTGATTGTCACTGTGGCAGGAGACATCGCAACAAGTACTTTGTTGCTCCCGAAAATAATTCGAAAAAACTTGTTTTGACGAAGTTTTTGGTGTTTAATCTTATTTTATACATACATAAATTGTTTAAAAGTAAGTCACGGTCTGATTATAAACAAGAATTCAATCAGACGCTGCCTCAGAGTGTGCAGTAAGCACTTTTAAATTTTCACTTGAGTTCGTTTTGAATTTATAACAGGGTGTTGTTTTTCAGCGACTTTGTTGAACCATCTCCAAGCTAAGTCCAAGAGTGTTATCGTATAAGTACATTGCTATTCTTAGTAATGTCAAAGAATATAAGTAGGTATTACTAGCAACCGCCCGCGTAGAATTCGATTCTCCGACTCCGCTCAGCTCAGCTCAGCTGTTTGTAACTCAATACCTGCATTTGGTTTTTGGCAGCAACACGGTACTATTAACTAGTTAAGGTTTACACTCCTCAATTATTGAGCTATTGTGAACGGAGTAGGGAGTCTTTCGGGACCGGGACCGCGGTCCTAGACGCCAAAACTTGCTTGCTTCGTGTGCAAGTTTTTTTCATGAACTATGCGGTGGAATAAAGAAAGCATAGCCCTAAAAACATAACAGTCCTCTTTAGGCAATCGTGTTAAAAATACTAAAGTTAGTAAGTAGTAAACTAATTGAGTTCAGCATAGTGTTTTTTTCTTTTTCTTTTTAAACCTATAAAACATCTTATTAACTAAAATAGTTTTGCTTTTTTATTTGTTATGAATAATATCGTGAATTAAACACCACCCTGTATAATATACCTGGGAGATAGAACAATTAAGCACGCAAATATGATATAGTCACTTTGTCCTATGTCGAATGTGGTAATGTTCTATGTCCACATTCGTAATTATTTTTGTGCATTTTTGTTCTATCTCCACATAAAAACTGTAATAAAAGGTATAATAATTTCCCTTCTACAGATAAAAGTTATAACCATTAATTCATAGGTAACTCATGTATTTTTAAAGACCTTCAAAAGTAGAAGCTAAAGCTTTTTTAAATAAATACAGCAAAAAACGCTTCTCCTGTAAAATTTGACTGATGGTAGATAGAACAAACAAGCACTGAAGCGACGACATGTATTAAGCCAAAATGGTAGCATTGAAAAAAAAAACATTTTTGATAAAAGAAAAATTCGCTGTTTTTAGACTTGCCGCTGTATTTTCTTAGTTTTGTCCATATTTTTCTTAATTATGCAAATTAAAAATATTAATTATAAATATTAGTAGGTATATGTGATATATGTACTTAATTATGATACTTAATTGTAATAAATGAATTAGGTGTATTGTCTACTAAGATTGAAAAGAAGAAAATACATGGACATTGTAATGAGGGATTTTCCGTGACACAAATTAAAAAAAGAAATAGTTCCAAATGACTTCATAGATGGCGCTTAGTAAAAGCCGAGAGAAAAAATTCCATACAAAAAGCAAAAAATCCACGGGATTGGCATTAAAAAAAAAAATACTTAAAAAACTTAGTAAAAAAAACATCTAAAAAGTATCAATATTTGTGCAACTGTCAAACTGTTACATGTTTTTTTCCTGCCTCTGGTTGAGAAGAAAAAGCGCACCATATAGGTTCAGCCATTATTACGACTCGGCGTTCATAAAACGTTATCTGTTGAGACTTTTTTATACTGATTTTTTTTTTCTTAATTAGCTGTCAGAAAAATCGCTCATTATCAGCCATTGCGAATTTAAAAAAAATCCTAGAATGTGGAAGTTGCGGCGACGACTCGCTCCAGGCCGCCTGGTGATTCCATGTTCAAAATTTAAAAAAGATTACGTATATTTATTTCATAAGCTGTATCGAAATTCTAGTTTCGGTTTTATTGACTGAAGCCTAGTGTTTTTTTGTTTACTTTCCTTATATTCGAAATGAAAAGTAGAGTGATTAGTACGGGTGAATGACATCAATTCATACTCGGATTATAGCCGTGTAGTAAAAACCTCGTATGCTAAGATCTCATCCGACGCTAGTAAAGCAATCTTCTTTTTAAAATTGTTATGACACATATATTAGTCAGTCAGAAGATGCTATAATGAGGGATTTTCCGTGACACAAATTAAAAAAAGAAATAGTTCCAAATGACTTCATAGATGGCGCTTAGTAAAAGCCGAGAGAAAAAATTCCATACAAAAAGCAAAAAATCCACGGGATTGGCATTAAAAAAAAATAAAACGTAGTAAAAAAAAACTAAAAAGTATCTATATTGTGATTTGTGCAACTGTCAAACTGTTATGTGATTTTTTTTTTCTGCCTCTGGTTGAAAAGTAAAAGCGCACCATATAGGTTCAGCCATTATTACTACTCGGCTTTCATAAAACGCTATCTGTTGAGACTTTTTTGTACTGATTTTTTTTTCTTAATTTAGCTGTCAGAAAAATCGCTCATTAAAGAGCCAAAACTGTTCTGGTCATTTATTAAATCTAATAGAAATGGTTCTAATTCTTTACCCTCAACTATGTATTATGAAAATCAGTCAGCGGGCACTACTGAGGATATTTCTTATCTTTTTGCTACTTACTTTCAAACAATTTTTCACCTTAACTCTTCTAGCGGGAATACGAATTTGGCTCCTATTTGTTCTGATAGTGAGGTTCCTGGTCCAAACACTATTTCAGATATTGAAATTAACCCCGATTTAATCCTGAAAATGTTAACCTCTCTTGATTTATCTAAAGGTGCGGGACCTGACTTAATCGATGCGAAATTTATTGTTGGTTGTGCTGTTGGTCTGTCACATCCCTTATCAATTATTTTCAGGAGATCTATTACTGAAGGTGTAGTACCTAAGATATGGAAAAGAGCTTTTATTACGCCAGTACATAAGAATGGAAGCAAAAATAATATTAAAAATTACAGGCCAATATCAAAACTTTGTATTTTTGAAAAAATCATACATACTCAAGTGTACGAGACAGTAGCTTCTTCATTTATTGAGGAACAGCACGGATTTCTAAAAAAACGACTACTTCCAACTTATTAAGTTTTATCGATTTCGGTACTTTTTATATGGATGCTGGCGGGCAGGTCGACTCTATATTTACCGATTTTAGTAAGGCGTTCGATCGTATAGACCACAAAATTTTACTACAGAAACTTTATTTGGCCGGAATTTATGGCAACCTATTCAGGTGGTTTACTTCCTATATCAAAAACCGTTCTCAAGCTGTAGCTATCAATGGCTCAATATCCACTTGGAATGAGGTACCATCTGGTGTACGTCAAGGCTCACTGTTAGGGCCCTTACTTTTTAATATTTTCATTAATGATGTTCGGTCTTGTTTCAAAAACTCTGAGATTCTTCTCTATGCTGATGATATGAAGATATTTAAAAATATTATAAATGTGTCAGACTGTCAGCTTCTTCAAGAGGACTTGGATAATTATATCGTCTTTTGTCAAAAGAACAAACTAGATTTAAATGTTGATAAATGTTACTTTATATCATTTACACGCAAAACAAAACCGATACAGAATAAATATTACCTTTTAGGCCAAGAATTAGAATAAGTAGAGGAGATCCGTGATCTTGGTATAATACACGATTCTAAACTGACTTACGAAAATCACGTCGATTATATAACAAAAAAAGCCTCTAAAGCGTTGGGATTTTTGAAAAGGTCTTGCTCCCAGTTTTCTAACGTAAAAATTTACAAGATCTTATATTGCGCCTTGGTGCGTAGCTCCCTCGAGTATTGCTCCCAAGTTTGGAATCCACAGTACAATATTTATATTGATAGGCTTGAGTCGATTCAGAGAAAATTCTTAAAATTTCTGCAATTTAAAACTAAGTGTTATGATAAGACTTATGAAGCGATGTGCTCTAGGCATCACTTTTTACCATTACATGTTAGAAGACAGATTGCTGACAGTGTATTTTTGGTAAAAATTGCGCAAAGTATTAGATACGCCAAATTTACTATATAAAATTAATCTAAAGGTGCCTAGGCGTTGCACAGTGGGAACCCGCCTAAGAAAGCCATCTCATAAATACTTTTTTGAAACTCCGCGCAGATGCATGTATTGTACCTCAAATTGTAGCTAAAGAGTCAATCTATCATTATACATATGAATAAAATTTTTGACTGTACGTATTTTATGGCAAAGAGCATTTAAAGTCAAGGAATGAGAAAAGTGCAAAATAATGGTGTAACTTTAATAAGGTTTGGGATGATTTTATGATATGATTACAATAAAAGTTATATAAGTGTGATACCATTTTTAAAAGCTTATAATGTGTACTTTGCTATAAAATAAAAGTTTATGCAATTGAGTTGAATATTACTCAACCAAACATACATAAGTAATTATTTGTTCTATTTTCTTTCCGCAAACTTTCAGTTGGAGATTTGATAGTTGCCGAAGCTTGCCGAAGTTCTGTTTTTTGCTTTATTTTGTAGGAAATATAATATGAATTAACGGCAAAAAATAATTTCTTGCGATTTTGTTGCGGAACATATTGAAATATAATATTCTATGGGGGCGGGAATACGTTTTATTTTTTACGTACGTGTATTAAGCATTTTCTTTATTTGGGATTCTTAGCTTAGACACTCAAAAATTACTTTTGACTCAATTGTTAGATTATATGTTATCTTTTGAGAGGGCGCTGCTGTGCCACTGTTCACTTCAGCTCCGTACATAAATTCATTTTAAAAATATTAAGAACTATTACCGAAATTAAATAATGTGTGTTTCGAGTGGTGATATTAAAGAAGTTCCTGAAAATTAGTGAAAAATAACTAAATAGTCGTGTTGTGAAGAGAAATCTGCAAAAAATAATACTTCATCCAAAACATTCATCTATGCAAGGACAGCGAAGAAAAAGTATATCTTTTGTTCGCAAAACTTCAAGCGTCAAGCTAAAAACCTAAAAATAGACCAGTGGAATAAAAGTGCTATAAATTGTGTTAAACTTCTTTGTAATTTATAATCTTCGTGATTAGAATTATTTTATACAACTGCCGTCACTTGCCCAATAAAAATATCGCCATCTATTGTCGAGTAGACGAACTACATGCTTATTAATCATTAAAATCAAAACAATGGAAGAGGTTATGAAGTTACTCGTAACTATTCAAGAAGAAATGAAAATCCAAAGAAAGGATATGAAAGAAATAGAAGAAAATATAAAAGAATCTATCAACAAAAATATAGACGAGAAATTTTGTCTTATTGATAAAAGAACACAAAAATTAGAAGAAAAACTTGATAAACAACAAAAGAAGATTGATTTTTTGGATAAACAAATGAGAAGGAAGAACATTTTATTTTTCGGAGTTGAAGAGACAGAAGGTAACTATGAAGAATTAGTAACAAAAATGTATGATATTATCAATTCTGAGATGGGTATAACTTGTCAGAAATGGGAAATAGAAACGGTATTAAGAAAAGGAAAAAAGAGTGAAAAAATCAGACCAGTTGTCGTTACCATTTCCACCACGAGTAGAAAAATCGAAATTTTAATGAAGAAGAAAACATTGGAAAACACAGAAATGTATATTAAAGAAGATTACCCACCTGAAGTTTTAGAGAAAAGGAAAAATCTCCAAGAGGAACTGAAACTGCTAAGAGACGCAGGCAAAAAAAGCTATACTTAAATATGATAAAATAGTCATAGTCGAGGATATACAAAATAAGTCTGTAAAAAACCCTAATAAAAGATTCCTGTCCCTATCTCCAGAATCCGAAGGGATCTCGAAAAGCAAAGATCGTGCCAAACAGCTTTCCAAGAAAAACAAAACTATAACTAGTTATATGCAGTCTCAGAAATAATTTCTATTTCTAGTTCCTGAAGAAAAAATTAAGCTCCCCCTCCACCTTCCCCAAGCCGGCTGGTCACCGTGGTGGAAGTAGACTAAAACCCCCTCCTAACATAGAATAAATTTAAATTGAAATGGCCTGACAGAAAAAAAAAGTAAGATATGTACCTAATTTAGAAACATTTTAAATAATATATATATGTATGTTTAATGTTTTTTAATTTAAATTAAATGTATAGATACGTAATTATTATTTTACATCAGACAAGATCAATTTAATGCTATTACGTGGTTATGTAATTATTTGTATTAACTAGCTAGTGTCCGCGACTTCTTTCGCGTGGTTTTTGTGACCCTTGATCTGAGAGTAAGTACCTATAATTATTACAAGTTCAATTTAATGGTAAACTTTTGAGGTGTTTAATAATTGTATTTTTATTTTATTATTTTACCTTAGCTGTTTCTCATTCGTAAGTAGTTATACGTAATAATGTTATAATAATATTCCATAATTAAATGTACTAGTTAGACGACCGGGCTTCGCTCGGATCTGAATCAGCATTAGAAATCCATCCTTTCGGAGAAACCAATTACATGTAAAAATATATAAGTATGTACCGAAATTGCTCGTCTCATGTATATGATTAGGAGGGGAGGCCTATACGCCACATAGGCGACTTCCAATGTAAAAGTTTTAGCATTATTTTGTTTTAGGGTTTCTTAATTACATTTTTGAAGTTTATTGTTTTTAAGTTTAAGTGAAACTAAGATTGTTATTTTTTATGTACCTACTTACCTACCTTTAAGATAATAATTTAAAACGATAAAAATATTTTCTTTAGTATGTACCAATTGTATTATATACAAGGTATACTTCGATATAAAGTGGAAAAACCTAATAAAATCTTTGTAATTTTAAAAATCATTGGTAGCAATAAAGGCTTTTTATTTATTTTATTTTATTTTTTTTTGTTATCTTTTATTGAGTTTTCAAGCAATATTTCGATCCCATTCCTATGCAAAACTACATAACCGCATAAGGATAAAAAGTTTTTATCAAATAATTTTGCACACGTCTTTCATCATTATTTAGTATAAAATTGTTCATTTTTGTATGCAGAAGTAAAGTTTTTCATTCGTTTTTGATATAATTAAAAATTTTTTTAATAATCTCTATACAATGAGTGAATTTTCGTGTACCAGACGTGACTTCAGTCTTGTATTAATTGAAAGTGACCCTAATGATACCGTTGCTATTATCTCCTACTAAAAGTGTATGAAATCATTTCCCAAAATATTCAGATGCAAATATTTTAAACTTTATAGCAAGTATTGAAAGGTCCTTTGTAACTTAGTTTCGTCAGCTCTATACTAAATCCAGTCGAAAGAAGGAAAATCTTTAAAGTCAAAATGGCATATCCACCGTCAATTTAGAAGATCCTACATGCGAACCCAAACTTTCTACATCGACAGTTACAAGAGGAAGACCTCCGAAGATAGTGCAGAGAGCATAACGAAGCGGAAAACAGAGATATGTGTGAACTTGATTGAATTATGACGATTTTTCCAAAAATACCATTATTCATCAGAAATCACTAGTAGATGTTGAATTAATAAACCTATACCAACCTATACTGCAGGTCATGTCAAGCGGTAGAGGTAGTGATGCCATGAAATTTGGTCAATATGCTTTCGATTCAGCATAGTAATATTTTAACAAATATAAGAATAAAAAATAGAATAAAATAATAAATATAAGAATGATAATAAATATAATAAAATTTTTAAGTCATATTTATGTTTATTTATATGAATTTAACATAGTATTTTTTTATTCCTTTTTAAACTTCGAAAAACATAGATGTAGGAATAGAATTGTAATTTTTTTGTTTTCTTGTATTTTTTTTTAACTATTAGAAATTAACTTTTACTTGCAAATTATACATTATTATAAAGCACATATATTCAAGATTATCAGGGAAAAAAATCATGTGAATATCTTTATTAACACAAAAGTTATAGATTTTTGATATGAAAATGAGTCAAAGTTCCCATAGTGCGTTGTTCTGTTAGATTACCCTTATTTTTTCATATTCCGCATAGTGCAAGCAACAATAAGCAAAATTCTTTTTTTATTAGATCTACCATGGATCTAAACAAACTCGGTGCCTCCTCCCCCGAACTTGATTTGTTTAACTCTAGTGTTAATAAATTTAAAAACATTTTGTCTCAGTCGTGGTTTGATGGTTCTCTCCCTGTATGATAGCTAATTAAATTTTTTTTTGTTTTGTTAATCAATTCATACATTATTTTTCCTTTTTACCTTTACTTTTTTTTTCTGTACTAGGTACTGTAAAGTGTTATAAAGATATTTAACTATTATTATAACTTTCTGATAGACAAGTTTCTTTTTAGATTCACTTATGCGAGAACATTTAAATGGTAATGGTTTGTTTTCCGAATAAAAAAAAAAAATCTACTATTTCAGTACAGTTGTAGTTGTATAACATTTTGAGTCTATATCTAAGACCCTAAGGTTTGACTGTCAGACAATGCTTTTAGCATTAAGTCCACCTTTTGTACTGTACTTTTGCACTGGCATCTTATTTTTTCGCGGTTGAGACTTACTTTTGCAGTTTTGTTTTAAATCAATTTAAAAAGTTAAGTAGCAAGGATTTTACGTACATAGAATAAAATTGGATACAATTTATACGAATGATTATTTTAAATAGTTGTTTATTATCAAATATACAAACATTTAGTTGTATTCACTATTTAGTTTAAAGTTAATTATTTTCGCATAAACATTTGTCAAAAATCGAATACTTTGGCTGTATACGCGTACGTATCCGTTGCTTAGAATCGTCGTAAAAAAAATTGCAAAAACGCGCTATTATCTGAAAATTTTCATTTGTTATTTTGTTGTGTGCTTCGAGTTGTGTTTTAAATTGATTTTAATTCTTTGGTTTGTTTTTTACTATTTTTTACAACTGTATTTAAAAACGTTGTTTGGCACACGTGAATCGGCAAGAGTCGGCTAGAGTGAAAATGACACCCTCGCATACGGCTCGGGCCAGGATTCAAAAATATGTTGAATAATTACATCTTGTCAAATACCCTATTAAACTTTGTTTATACTCCATAACTCGCAAGAAAGAAAATCTATTAGAAAACTTTTCTCGTTTCCCGTATACCTATTCATATAATTCGTTCTACGACAGTATATGTAAAAGCATACTTATAAATATAAATAATATAATGTTAACTTCACACCGATATACAGTCATCGCATACACATAGTTTGAAGTACTGAGAAGGACATAGGTACCTGTCATCCCGGGAAAAAAAACTGTTCCCGTGGAAAATCCACGCAGGCGAAGCCGAGGGCAAAAGCTAGTCTTTAATAAAAATCCTTTTTTTTTCAGTACATCGGGTCGATTTCGGAAGACAATTACTTCAAGATATTCATGGAGCAGGTGCCTGGAGGTTCACTATCGGCCTTACTCAAGTCAAAATGGGGACCGTTAAAGGAGAACGAGTCAACTATAGCCTATTATACTAAGCAGATACTTGAAGGTATCTTTTATTTTATTTATTTATTTTATTTATTAATTTTTGTACACAACAAACACATAGAAAGGAAACATAAAACATAGGAAAACTAAGTACAAAGGTTCTACTTATTTCTATAGAAATTTCTTCCAGTAGACCCGCGAAAGAAAAAAGGAACTTTTACTATTAAACATAATCCACACGTTTATTGGAATATACTCAAGCGGGTCTAACACGTCCATGTGAGCGTTTTCATAGTCATAGCGTCCCAATCCGCCAACGAACGGGGGAGAAGTGCGGGGTACGCCGTATTGCGGGAGGGGCAGTGAGCTTCCTTTCTGTACGTAGTACTTATATTAATTCTGTGGTATGGCCTTAGACTGCCAAGGCCATAAGGAGCCTCGCTTACTGCTAAGAACCAGTGTTCCGAAACTCCAAAGGAAAAAAAACGTGAAAGCATTTTGATGGCCGACTATTTCCATCTCATTCGTACCCGCAGTTCCTCTCATTCTTGCATCTCTATCGAGTCCACATTTTGACATTTGTATCGGACACTTTATTGTTATGTAGTTAGTTAGGACTCGCTTAGTGGTTGATCCTAGCAAACAGACGTACTGCTGTTTTTGCTGTATTTTGTACGCTAGCCTCTTATGTTTCAGGTCTCAAATACCTTCACGACCAGAAAATAGTTCACCGCGACATAAAAGGAGACAATGTCCTCGTGAACACGTACAGTGGGGTCGTGAAGATATCGGACTTTGGTACTTCGAAGCGATTGGCGGGACTGTGTCCCTCCACCGAGACCTTCGCCGGGACCCTACAGTACATGGCGCCTGAGGTCATTGACAAGGGCCAGAGGGGATATGGCGCTCCTGTAAGAATTTTGTTTGATTTTTATCCCACTGACGCAAACTACTGGGGGTTATAAGTTAAAAATTTGATAATGCTTGTTGCCGATATATTTCTGTGTGTATTTCAGAAATATATCCGCAAAATATGTTGCGGATATTTTGCCTGTTCAGATTTTGACAAAGCGTGTGGCGGATATATTTCTATGATACCCGCGGCAAAAAGTGTCTCACGATCTGACAGATGTCCTTACTCGTAGGTGCTGATATCTGGTGGAATATTTTAACGGAATGTCTGGTGGAATATTAGCCCTGTCATTGCTACCATTCATTCATTGTCATTCATTGTCATTCAGTCATTTGCCTGTCATTGACGACCTCCGTGGCCCAACGGTCATCACGCCGGACTGTCACACCGAATGGAAAATGATCTTTTTCAGATTGGGATTGATATGTATTTGTTATAAAATATAGTATCCTTGAGTTAGTATCCCATAACACAAGTCTCGAACTTACTTTGGGGCTAACTCAATCTGTGTAATTTGTCCGTATATATTTATTTATTTATTTATTTTATTGCTTTGATGCTTGGTCATACATGGTCGGACTTAACACTTTTTTTCTCCCTGATTGTACTTTTTTATGAACCTACTCTTTCACTTTTCTTTTTTTTTCCAGGCTGACATTTGGTCTCTAGGTTGCACAGTAGTAGAAATGGCGACTGGAAACCCTCCTTTTATGGAACTTGGTTCGCCCCAAGCCGCAATATTCAAGGTTAGTTTCCAAAATCTAAAATGTATTATTGTATAATTGCATCTTGTTGACATACTATTTTATAAATTATGTATTTAGTCTAATATTTACTATGATTAATAATATTATAATTAACTTTTTAATTTTTTTATGCTTTATGGCGGGACATAGAGGAACTCACTTAATTGTATAACATTTCTCTATGTAAACCTATGTTCACGAAATAAATGATTTGATTGATTGATTGCAAAAAAAAATATTAATCTGAAATCGTAAGAAACAGGGTACCTAAACAGGTACCCTAGAATGTAACATAAATAAACTCTGAAGTTACAATTTTAAAATGATTTCAGGTGGGCTACTACAAAATGCACCCAGAAATACCGAGCGAGCTGTCCCCGAAGGCGAAGTCGTTCATACTGCGCTGCTTCATCTCCGACCCCGAGCGCCGCGCCACGGCGGCCGAGCTGCTGGAGGACCCCTTCTTATGCGAGTTAGTATCATTGTTCACATCACGTAATGTATCGGCTATTACAACGAAGTCGTTCATACTGCGCTGCTTCATCTCCGACCCCGAGCGCCGCGCCACGGCGGCCGAGCTGCTGGAGGACCCCTTCTTATGCGAGTTAGTATCATTGTTCACATCACGTAATGTATCGGCTATTACAACGAAGTCGTTCATACTGCGCTGCTTCATCTCCGACCCCGAGCGCCGCGCCACGGCGGCCGAGCTGCTGGAGGACCCCTTCTTATGCGAGTTAGTATCATTGTTCACATCACGTAATGTATCGGCTATTACAACGAAGTCGTTCATACTGCGCTGCTTCATCTCCGACCCCGAGCGCCGCGCCACGGCGGCCGAGCTGCTGGAGGACCCCTTCTTATGCGAGTTAGTATCATTGTTCACATCACGTAATGTATCGGCTATTACAACGAAGTCGTTCATACTGCGCTGCTTCATCTCCGACCCCGAGCGCCGCGCCACGGCGGCCGAGCTGCTGGAGGACCCCTTCTTATGCGAGTTAGTATCATTGTTCACATCACGTAATGTATCGGCTATTACAACGAAGTCGTTCATACTGCGCTGCTTCATCTCCGACCCCGAGCGCCGCGCCACGGCGGCCGAGCTGCTGGAGGACCCCTTCTTATGCGAGTTAGTATCATTGTTCACATCACGTAATGTATCGGCTATTACAACGAAGTCGTTCATACTGCGCTGCTTCATCTCCGACCCCGAGCGCCGCGCCACGGCGGCCGAGCTGCTGGAGGACCCCTTCTTATGCGAGTTAGTATCATTGTTCACATCACGTAATGTATCGGCTATTACAACGAAGTCGTTCATACTGCGCTGCTTCATCTCCGACCCCGAGCGCCGCGCCACAGCGGCCGAGCTGCTGGAGGACCCCTTCTTATGCGAGTTAGTATCATTGTTCACATCACGTAATGTATCGGCTATTACAACGAAGTCGTTCATACTGCGCTGCTTCATCTCCGACCCCGAGCGCCGCGCCACGGCGGCCGAGCTGCTGGAGGACCCCTTCTTATGCGAGTTAGTATCATTGTTCACATCACGTAATGTATCGGCTATTACAACGAAGTCGTTCATACTGCGCTGCTTCATCTCCGACCCCGAGCGCCGCGCCACGGCGGCCGAGCTGCTGGAAGACCCCTTCTTATGCGAGTTAGTATCATTGTTCACATCACGTAATGTACGTAATGTAACAACGAAGTCTTTCATACTGCGCTGCTTCATCTCCGACCTTACATACATACATTAGAACATTACTGCCGCGGTCTATAATAACTACTTTGCTGGTCACGCTGATGATGGCCGACAACGCAGCTCCAGGTTGACACAGCGAGGACAGCAAGGGCTGCCAACATGGCCAAGGTGGAAGGCCTAGAGCGTAGCTTGGCTAGCTCGAGGCAATCGTAGCGTGACCAGCGAAGCAGTAATTGTGAGCCAAGGCTTGTATAGTGCTTTACTCAAAAATGCAAGTACCTAATCTAAATAAAACCAGCAAGTAATGTAAATATGTAAAAATATATTATAACGTGGAAACGTCAAAATACCGGCCGGTAATATTTTGCCGGCCTGTTAGACCGACCAGCAAAACTTTGTCAGCCGCTCTTTGAAACAGAACGGTAATGTCGACTTTGCTCAAACAAGGTTGTCAAAATAATGACTACATTACATGCATATTTGAAACATACTTACATATATGAACCCTGAAAATGTAACACTCCTTTGGTCAATCGTGTAAGAAATAATAATGCCTTCTTAAATAATAATAGATAAACATTTCAAGACCCAGGTCATTCTGGAAATAGTACATTGTTAACGAGTGGGCGAGCGAGGGCGCCAATAGTTCGAGTGACTTAAAAAAGTCTTTCACCCGAGGTAAACACTGTGCTTTTCATTACGAATACAAGGAAAGTAAAAATAAAAACATGAATTAGGTAAAGAAATGATGAGTGAATTATACGGAAGCATAAAAAAAACTCTAAACTTGAAAAAAAAATGATCGGCTTTAGCTTCCAGCATATTTATTTTCTGTGGCCGACCAACTATTTAGCTATAAGATTCTTTTCATTTGGTTCCATCATTGAAAAAATGATAAAAAAATCTATATTATAAAAAAATATATTCTTTAACTTCATGTTATTTCAATTTTACATAATATGTTGAATAGCTGTATAGGAAGTTGGAATATGGTTCAATAGAATAACGTGAAAATAGAACTAGTTTTTTTTTTAATTATTTGACAGCTGTCAGTTGAAAACGATTCTCCCTAGGGCTGAAAAGTATTACTTTCTCTACGCTCCTCAGGCAACTTCAGACTTACTTTCAGAGTATGATTAGTGAAAAGATAATTTTCTATCTTGACCCGACCGGATACGAACCCGGGACCTCCGGTGTGGCAGTCCGGCCTTATTTTTAGATTCCTTGCAGTCCTCACAATCGTGATACATTCTCACAATCTACACATATAATAAAACAGTAAAAAAAATTGTCTGTACATTTAGTATTTTTGACTGAAATGGATAGAGGGAGACCTAAAAAGAATAATAGAAAGCAAAAATATTTTTTTAGAATTTCTTGTCTGTCTGTCTGTATGTACGCGTTTCACGCAAAAACTACTGGACGGATTTGAATGAAACTTTTTTTGTTGTATAGCTAATAAACCTGGGCAACATATAGGCTATAATTGATTTTGAAAACTGGAACACCTGATGAAGAACCTTAACAGAACAGCTAAACTATAAGAAATATGGAAATGGTAACTTTGCAAAAGTTAATCAATCTGACAAGCATTTTCTGTTGACGTATAAAAATCTAAGATCAGGATCATCTGATGAAGAACTCCAAGAGACCAGCTCTATTACATATGGAAATGGCGCCTTAGCAAAAGTCGTTCAACCTGATGAGCATTTTATACTGACGTATAAATAATGAAGATCTGGAACATCTGTTCCCGTTCATCAACATATATTCCCGCGGGACACGGGATAACCAAATGGCTGAAATTTTGAGTACTTGAGTTTAGGTTACCACAGTTTGGAACACAAAAAGATTTTTCAGCTAAGCGAAACTCACGCGGGCGAAGCCGCGGGCTACAGCTAGTGTTATATAACATACTAGCTTTTGCCCGCGGCTTCGCCCGCGTGAATTTCCCACGGGAACAGTGCTTCTTCCCGGGATAAAAAGTAGCCTATGTGCTATTCCAGGTCATTATCTACCTCTGTACCAAATTTCATCGAATTCCGTCCAGTAGATTTTGCGTGATTGAGTAACAAACATCCTCACAAACTCACATCCAAACTTTCGCATTTATAATATTAGTATGGATTGCGAGCCTGAAAGGGTATACTTTGTAATGTATATATACCATCTATATCTGTAACTCTACACAGTGATCGCAATCAAGAAATTTGAGTTTGATAACACATGGCTATGTGAATTGTTCGTCAGTCGTGTAAGAAATAATGTCTTCATCGTGCGTGCTAGGAAGAAGAAGGCGGCGCGGCTGGGCGGCGGCGAGTACAGCCGCAGCGTGTCAGTGCCGGCCGCGCGCCAGCCCGCGCCGCGCCCGCTGGAGCGGACACCGCCGGCCGGCGACGCCGCCGAACCCAGCGAGTCACTATCGTAAGCTGTTTGCTATTCCAGCATGGAGTTCACTTGAGAATGACTATCGATTCACTCATTTATAGCCCATTTAGACAATGCATGTTTTTTGTACATTACATACAAAACCAATAATTATTATTGGTGCAAATTGTTCCAAAGAGGGACTTTTATTTGTAACAACTATTATGTACCTTTTGAACTTGGTCAATGATTGCACTCCCCTTGTGTGTATGGAAAAGTCGAAAGCAGAAACTGGCTTAGGAACTTTGTTTGGACTAGTTCGGAGATAATATAGTAAAAGTCCTGGCCTACCAGATCGGAGCCAGAGGTAGGGAAAGTGGAAAAAATTATTGAAATATCAAATATTTCGAAAATGGTTCACTTTTGCATATTATAGGGTTAAATCGATTCGAAATAAAAATACCTATAACCCCCCAATAGGATAGCATCTAATTACCAGTAACCCTACAAATATATTTACATTTAACAATTAACACATTTTTGAAAATTGTCTGTTTTTCGGAACTCATAGCCAGGCGACGATTAGAGACAGATAAAAAGAGTGAAAGCCAAAGTTGTAGAGAATTTTATCAGCTTTCATCATGTAGTAAAACAAAATTTCGTATGACGCCCTGTTTTCGACATGTAAAAAAAAAAAACAAAAAAAACGGATCTTTGGCCCCCCCTCCCTCTGGCTCCAATCTGGTGGGCCAGGACTTTTGGTATGTTACCTCTTAACTAGTCAATTCAAAGTTTCTGCTTTCGACTTTTCCATACACAATCATTCGTTGACTATCAATAATTGCAAACAACTGTTGTTTAGACCATGCGAGTAAATTAATGCTTCAATTTAATTGTTTGCAACAGGCAAGAAAATTGCACTGTCTAAATGGACCTTTAGCTTGGGTCCTATAATTTCCTCCGTGGGTGGTCGACCTGGTGCCTTCTTGCCAGGTATTTTCCCTTATAGGAACTTCAGGAATTCATGTTGAGGGCCCCTTTGTATGTGCCCAAAGAAGGCCACTATAAAATGTTGGACACCAGGAAATGGATGGACGATATCACGACCTGGAGAAGACTTAGGTATTGGAGAATAAAACAGGCCGCTTAATATCGTGAGATACACCGTATGCTGATCTCCAAGCTTCATTTTGAAGATGGCACCTCCCATAATTTACATATAAGTATTTTTTTACATGTCATTTTAAAATACTCAATACTAATAAAAAGAACAAAATCCCGGGCCCATGCCTATTATATGAATGATTTGAAACTGGCAACGTTAAATGATTAAACTTATTTCTTGATTTTTAAGTTGAAGTTCTAATAATATCAAATCGTTGTTACATGAGGACCCAAGCTAAATATTTACAAAGTTAGTAGAGCTAATATGGACGTAGAAAGGCACACATTTACATGTATAAAAACACAAATAAATAATCTGCATCTGGGCGGTTAAATTAGCCACAATGATGAATCGGAATATGATCCATTTATCATTTCCTAAATATTTTAAAATGATCCTTATTTTTCCATTTATAAGGTTCGTTTTGAAATATTTAGGAAATGAGAAATGCATCATAGTCCAATTCATCAAGTGGCCGTTTTAACCTGCTTTAATGATTTCACCAACATTGCCTTTAATATTTATATAAAATATTTGCTTTTTCATTAATTATCCATACTACTTTTGTATTTCTGTTGAAATTAACAACAAAAAAGATATCGGGACAAATACATATGTACGTATAATTGCTTGTTACCCAAGTATCGTCTTATATTAACGTCCATATTAGCTCTTTAGGTGCGCCCTATGCCACACTAGCTCAGTGTTGAAATGGAAAGAAAAAATGTCACTAATGCATGTCTTATAGTCGTTTATAACGATGGGTTATTCTTTTAAACGTTAACCTAATTTAGTTCATCTAAGTTAATTTTTCTAATTATATATGCTTGAAAAAAAAATGTTATTTCAGTCGTAGATATACCTAAATCGATTACAGAATTTAAGATTTGTTCGTTAATCTATATGTATTTATTTTCAAGGAAATACCTATATTAGATTCGTAACTCTAAATCGTGCTCCAAATCGCAAACGTGCGATTTGATTCTTATATGTCCCATAGATGATCCGTCGTTTGTCAACGATTTCGTGTGATTTTCTTAAATCCACCATCCGTGTGACGTCATCAACAATCATGTCATGCATTGGTGAGGTCCAAACTCAGACTCTTCTCATTTTTCCTTTCCGTTTTAGACCAAGGCTGGTGCAGAGATCTAACGCCAATTTATCTGTTATGCGATGGTATCATTTATTCATAAAAATGAATGTTATTAAGCGGGGTCATTTTTGAGGAGTCCGAATACATTAATAATTCATTTTACATGAGGAAATTCGGTAGTAAAATTGATGCCGAATATATCATTATTCAAGTCCATTAATCAAGCTAATTATTTAAAAATAAAAAACGCGACTGACAACTTACATAGCCTATGACACTCGAAGGAATGCAAGGAATCTAACAATACCTCTCACATCAAAATCTATTAAGCCGTTCAGGACTTATGGAGGAATAAAGAACCTTACATACATACTTACATACATAATCCCTGAAAACATAACACTCCTTTTTTTGTCAGTCGTGTAAAAAACCTAATTTAAAAAAAAGTAAAAACTTGCTCATTGTATTGTGAACATATTATAAAAGTATGACATCACATGTCATTGCCATTTAGCGTTACGAGGCCAAAAATAAGGGATTATGTCTCATATTTTTGAAAGTATTGCCATTATCATTATTCAAGTCCATTTAAAAAACGTATTTAAAAAAGTTAAAACTTGCTCATTGTATTGGGAACATATTAAAAAGTGTGACGTTACATGTCATTGCCATTTAGCGTTACGAGGCCAAAAATAAGTTATTATGTCTTATATCTTTGAAAGTATTGCCATTATCAAAGTGAATATTTCGCACTTATTTCTATAAGGCCCTCCAAATAGTTATTAAAATAAAAAAATAGTCGACTAGCTTGTGGAGATTAGTGCCATTTAACTGAATGACCTGCACTGCCTTTAAAAATGAAAGTCAGTAGTTTAACAAAAACATTACCTACACATTTATAAAGAAATAATAAATACAGAGTGTTTAATTTCGCCCTCGCATATTCAGATAACTTGGTCGTCCTTAGCAATTCGCTTTGTAGTGACGCAGTAAATTCCCACAAAATTATCATTTAACCTGTAATATTTAGCTTTGCACCTAAGCCTCTATTTGTTTGCCACGAAGGGTCAAAACGGTCCGGTCTAACCCGACCATCACTAGGACGGCCTCGTCGATGCTCTCACCAATTCTGATATGTTCACCGGACTTGAACAATAGCAGGTAAACATTTTGTAAAATGCACACTTTTGCACCAAACTAGAATTGAACGCTCCCTTTCAATGTGTTGTAGAGTGATATGTAACACTAGCTTTTGCCCGCGGCTTCGCCCGCGTGAATTTCCCACGGGAACAGTGCTTTTTCCCGGGATAAAAAGTAGCCTATGTGCTATTCCAGGTCATTATCTACCTCTGTACCAAATTTCATCGAAATTCGTCCAGTAGATTTTGCGTGATTGAGTAACAAACATCCTCACAAACTCACAAACTCACAAATTCACAAACTCACAAACTCACATCCAAACTTTCGCATTTATAATATTAGTATGGATTTTATGCATAAAATTACGAATATTCGCTATTGTTTTATTCTACACACTATAATACTTAGATCTTGAAATGTAAGTAAATGTGGTCATTAGAGGGTAACCACCAAAAGATTGGTTTAAAACCCAGTTATCACCTATTTCAGCCCATACATTGGAGTGGGTGACATTTAACCCAGTTTCGGGTTTTAACCCACGATACGATAAAAATACAATAAAAATGTAAATTCATTAAATTTTTCTAATACTTTTAGTCAGACCATTTTCGTATTCCAACAAATTAAAGCTCTTTCTACAGCATATTGAATGGAATTATACGCATAGGTATTAGAATTAAACGAATTACTTAGAAATTATCATATCATATATTTTTCTCAATTTATAGATTTCATTTGTACATTTAGTTGGTGTCAAGTGTTTCATAATTTATTTTTTGTAATAGTTCTTCGCAAATAAGTTATCCACTCCATTATACTATGGCATGTTGCGCACCTAGTTTTTAGCACTTTAGATTTCTCACTATTCCTCGTAATATTTATATCGTTCCTATTTAAATTGTGATTATATTATTCACCTACTAATCTACCGCAACTATTAAGCCGCTTCGTCTATTTTGCTGATTTGCGTAAACTATGTGCATAGAGAATTTTAACTAGAATTTGCGAAAAAAAATTCACTTAAATTATTTTCTTACACACTAAGTACCTACCTAGTAATTTTCTATGCACATTTATGACATGACATGAAAATCGTAATTCCTTCCTTACTAAGAAAACACGAGACTTCAGAATAGAATTTCGTCACATTTAATTAATTATATACTTTCATATGGATAACCAGTTCATATTACACAGGTCTTTATTAAAAAAAAAACTATTGCAAAAAGGCCTCGTCGCGCTTCGTATCGTGTATATGGCCCAACTAAATATGTTGGTTACAATATTTCTGAAAAATAATACATTAAATTGCAAAATATACGTGATTGTTATTTGATACAGTACGATGCCGAATACGCCGTCGACGGAGGATATGGACAGCACCGACACTCTACTCAACAGACGGAGCTCATCAGGGGCTGCTCTCACCGGAGGTATGTATTTATGCATTTGACAATAGCTTTGACTTAAGACGAGGTCCGTCCGACATGAGCTGCAAAAACAAAATTCATATGCGCTCAACCGCGGCGTGTGCGCGTTGCAATAAGATAGTTTTTGCACAACACAATGTTTTACTTTCGTTGGCAGGATCGAAAAGATTTTGTACCGATTTAGCAACTATTTCTCAAATATCTTTAAAAATATTAGTCTAAAAACAAAAGTGCTCGGTTAAAACTTTAATATACTATAATATATTAACTAATTATATAAAAACATATATATGTTATCGCTGAAAATTTTAAGTTTCATGACTTGAAAGCTGAAATTTTTTCTATATTTTCGGTGCCTTTTTGAATTAATTAAGCCGAAAATATGTATTTTTATTTAAACGTACACGGTTCAAACCTTAATAAAGATCATAATCAATATCCTGTATTATATTTCTACTTCGTAATTAAACTCTAATTAGGTAAATTTCTTCGTGAAAAATTACAATTATTTCGAATGTGGGGTATGACATTGGCCTTAAGGTGATAACGCCCCCAGGTGGGGCAGAATGACCGTAGTGCTTCTCCATTGGGATATGTCTTCCAACTTTTCTCTAGCCTTGCGGTGTCCACTCGAGAGCTTGCCTGGGAATATGCGTGGGGTCCCTTCGAAGCGTGTGGCCGATCCATGCACATTTGCGGCATTTGATCTGGTGGTTAATCAGCGCTTCCTTGCATGTTTCCCAGACTCGGTTAGAGCACAGCTAAACTGACAAGAGAATATCTCTTATAAGAAGAAAAAGGATCTTGATACCCTTTACCACAGAGAGACCTGAAGGGTCAGTACCACTTGGTCCCCTGAAATTTGCATCCTTTGCCCAATCGTCCCCTTAAATGTTTGAAGTTCCCACTCGTCCCGTGATCAAACTCGAGAGAATAAACTTGTGCTGATAAGTTGGAAAATGAGTTTAATTGTATATTTTTTTATAATAAGTTTTGCATAATTTTCGTACCTTGTCCGGTCCCTTATTGAAACGGCTCTGTATGGAAAATATCGTAATATATTATGTCTATGAAAGGGCGGCAAAATAATAGCACAGTTGCTAAGAATATTTGAATGTCAGTGAATTTAAAAAGGGATACATTTCAGGTCGACATGCCTAATGTGCCTCGGTCGTCCATAGACGTTGAACACGATGGCTTCTACCTACTGAAGAAAGACTCGCAGCGACGTCTCACTTTATCTCGTGTGTTAGAGCAGGACAGCGAAACAATTTGCTCGAAATGGATGCTCAGTATACAACAGGACTTCGGAAATACGGTTTTGACAATGGTAAGTGTATTTTATAGACTAACATACTTATACATATACGATTTTAGAAAAAAAAAAGAATTAAAAAATAGGTACGTAATGACGTCAACGTACCTCTATACGCTTAATTCACTCTTAATCTCAACCCAGCATGAGACCCTGAAACACTAATGCGATGGCAAATGAATATTATTAGATACCTACTAGTATTTTTATTACTATTTATAGAATCACCTGGAAACCCTGCGATGTGCATTGAAGGACTATATAATGGACCAGAATAGACATATCATCGAACAGGCCGTGACAAGTCTCAAGGAGGAGCTGGATTTCGACTCTAACGCCATACACGAGCTGCATTCCGCCATTTACATGTTCCAAGAAGCTGTGAATGCTGTTCTGAGGATGCATAGCATTAAACCTCATTGGATGTTCGCCTTGGACAATCTTGTGCGGAACGCGGTGCAGGCAGCTATTACTGTGATATCGCCTGGTAAGTAGTGATAATATCTAAGAAGAGTATATCTTTAATTCTCACTTACACTGCTTAAGGTGCTCCCACACAGCTATGTGTAACACCAAGCGCGAATCCTGGATTTTGTCCGGGGTGAGGGTGGGGGCACAAGCACAGTGGCGGACTATGCAAGCTAGGGGTGGGGGAGTGTATCAAAATTACATCTGCCCTGCTGCTGTTGGCGCCTTGAGGCGAATCTTAAACGAATAAATTTATTTGTTTATTTTTTTTTACAGAATTGGGTGCAAATTTGGCGGGTGAATCTCGTCGCAGTGCGGGGTGCGCGGCCGACGTGGCCACGCCCTCGGCGCTGTCCACCGCCACCTCCACCCGCGACCACCAGCTGCTGCAGCTGAGGCAGGAGAACCACAAGTGTGTACATCCTGTAGTCCAGTGTACATGTGTCTCACACCAACTAGGGTGAATCTCGTCGCAGTGCGGGGTGCGCGGCCGACGTGGCCACGCCCTCGGCGCTGTCCACCGCCACCTCCACCCGCGACCACCAGCTGCTGCAGCTGAGGCAGGAGAACCACAAGTGTGTACATCCTGTAGTCTAGTGTACATGTGTCTCACACCAACTAGGGTGAATCTCGTCGCAGTGCGGGGTGCGCGGCCGACGTGGCCACGCCCTCGGCGCTGTCCACCGCCACCTCCACCCGCGACCACCAGCTGCTGCAGCTGAGGCAGGAGAACCACAAGTGTGTACATCCTGTAGTCTAGTGTACATGTGTCTCACACCAACTAGGGTGAATCTCGTCGCAGTGCGGGGTGCGCGGCCGACGTGGCCACGCCCTCGGCGCTGTCCACCGCCACCTCCACCCGCGACCACCAGCTGCTGCAGCTGAGGCAGGAGAACCACAAGTGTGTACATCCTGTAGTCTAGTGTACATGTGTCTCACACCAACTAGGGTGAATCTCGTCGCAGTGCGGGGTGCGCGGCCGACGTGGCCACGCCCTCGGCGCTGTCCACCGCCACCTCCACCCGCGACCACCAGCTGCTGCAGCTGAGGCAGGAGAACCACAAGTGTGTACATCCTGTAGTCTAGTGTACATGTGTCTCACACCAACTAGGGTGAATCTCGTCGCAGTGCGGGGTGCGCGGCCGACGTGGCCACGCCCTCGGCGCTGTCCACCGCCACCTCCACCCGCGACCACCAGCTGCTGCAGCTGAGGCAGGAGAACCACAAGTGGGTACATCCTGTAGTCTAGTGTACATGTGTCTCACACCAACTAGGGTGAATCTCGTCGCAGTGCGGGGTGCGCGGCCGACGTGGCCACGCCCTCGGCGCTGTCCACCGCCACCTCCACCCGCGACCACCAGCTGCTGCAGCTGAGACAGGAGAACCACAAGTGGGTACACCTGTAGCACAGGGCGGGCGCTTCATAGAAACGGCGCGTCAAATATGCCTACTACTACTGCAAATGAAACTGTATATCCGTGAACACGTCAGTAACACGTCAGTAACCACAATGTGTGCGTTTTCATAGTTGAACGTCCCACATCTACACAAGAAAGGGGGAGAAGTGCGGAAGGAGCGGGGGGGTGCCATATTGCGGGAGGGGCAGGGAGTTTCCTTTCTGTACGTAGTACTAATATTAATTCTGTGCCTGTAGTCTATGCGTTTCAAATAGGAATATCTCAACGACGCCATTTTGCATTTCGTAATAACTTCATTGTAATAAGTAAATATGGTACACTTACAATGATGTTGTTGCGAAATACACGGTGTCGTATACAATAGCCCGGGAAGGTGTCATCCAATGTATGCAACCTGCAAATTTTGGTATCTGAAGAATTCACTTGGCACAGGTGTTATATACATGAAGTTAAGCTAATTTAGCCCCCTTGGTGGGTAGGTAGAGGGGGCATTCAAACTTTGAATGCCCCACCTACCTACCCACCAAGTGGGGGTGGATGGCTACCGGGCTAAATTAGCTTAACTTCATGTATATAACACCTGTGCCAAGTGAATTCTTCCGATACCAAAATTTGCACGTTATGACACTACTTCCCGTGCTACAATCCTATTCTTATTTGAAACGCATAGTAATGTAGATGTGTCTCACACAGAGATGGGTTTACGCCGGGAAGCTGCGGTTTCTGCCCGTCTATTCCTGGACGTAAACCGATCTATAGATTGGTTTGCGTCGGGCAAAAACCTTTTATTCCCGGGCATAAATCCGTCTCTGGTCTCACACCAACTACGGTCAAACTTGTGCGGTCAACTTATCAATTTGTACAGATTGTACATATTTTTTTATAAATGTCCGAGATTGTATTATGTGTCATTTATAAGTCTTATACTTTCTTTTTCTATTTTAGACTGCTACAAGAACTTATGGATAGCTACCAACAGTATCAGGCATTACTACGGCATATGTTGGAAGAACAGAAATCACAGACTCAAATCATGAAAGAAATGGTCGATAGGAGATATCCGTAAGTTTAAACTTTATCGTTTTGCAAAGTAAAAATTGTGTGTTAGGTTGTTATTAATGTACAGTCACGAGCATTTATATGCGAAATATTATAAATGCGAAACTGAGAAGGACATAGGGTACCTTTCATCCCGGGAAAAAGGACTGTTGGAAATTCACGCGGGCAAAAGCTAGTCCTAACTAATATTATAAATGCGAAAGTGAGTTTATTTATTTGTTTGTTGCCTCTTCACGCTTTATCTACTGAACCAATCTTGCTGAAATTTCGCACGCACATAGTTAAAAGTTCGCGTGGGAAATTCACGCGGGCAAAAGCCAGTAAATAATAAAAGCGTATGATTTGCTTCCATGCTGGTCTATTAATTTGCATGCTAATTTATAGCTTATATGTGGAACTTAGATTATAAGACCAACTGTTACACACCATAATAAGGTAGATAAAATTTCTAAAAAAAAAGTAATAAAATTTTATTCTATTCTATTCTATTCTATTCTATTCTATTCTATTCTATTCTATTCTATTCTATTCTATTCTATTCTATTCTATTCTATTCTATTCTATTCTATTCTATTCTATTCTATTCTATTCTATTCTATTCTATTCTATTCTATTCTATTCTATTCTATTCTATTCTATTCTATTCTATTCTATTCCTGTCCTGTCCTGTCCTGTCCTGTCCTGTCCTGTCCTGTCCTGTCCTGTCCTGTCCTGTCCTGTCCTGTCCTGTCCTGTCCTGTCCTGTCCTGTTCTGTTCTGTTCTATTCTATTCGATTCGATTCTATTCTATTCTATTCTATTCTATTCTATTCTATGTATGTTTGTAATATTTGATTTATTTTCAACAAAATTCAACAAAAAGTACTGTGAAGATTGTTTATATAATAGGACAATTATGAATAAATGGACCATAATGTATGTATGTATGATTTACCAGAAACGTGTCCCGGGAATCGAGTGTTGAGCCCTCTGAGGAGTATCTGGGTCCGTTGCGCGAGTGGGCGCGGTCGAAGGGGGTGCCGGCCGCGGCGGCGCGCGCGGCGCTGGCCGCGCACGAGTACGCGCTGCCGGACGTGCTGCGGCACGCGCAGAGGGAGGACATCGCCAGGCTCAACTTGAAGTAACCAACTACTATTTTGTTACACAGCTCTTTACGTTTCCCATACATTGATATGACGACTAAAATAATAGTGCCATCGCGGACGTGCTGCGGCACGCGCAGAGGGAGGACATCGCCAGGCTCAACTTGAAGTAACCAACTACTATTTTGTTACACAGCTCTTTACGTTTCCCATACATTGATATGACGACTAAAATAATAGTGCCATCGCGGACGTGCTGCGGCACGCGCAGAGGGAGGACATCGCCAGGCTCAACTTGAAGTAACCAACTACTATTTATGTTACACAGCTCTTTACGTTTCCCATACATTGATATGACGACTAAAATAATAGTGCCATCGCGGACGTGCTGCGCCACGCGCAGAGGGAGGACATCGCCAGGCTCAACTTGAAGTAACCAACTACTATTTATGTTACACAGCTCTTTACGTTTCCCATACATTGATATGACGACTAAAATAATAGTGCCATCGCGGACGTGCTGCGCCACGCGCAGAGGGAGGACATCGCCAGGCTCAACTTGAAGTAACCAACTACTATTTATGTTACACAGCTCTTTACGTTTCCCATACATTGATATGACGACTAAAATAATAGTGCCATCGCGGACGTGCTGCGCCACGCGCAGAGGGAGGACATCGCCAGGCTCAACTTGAAGTAACCAACTACTATTTATGTTACACAGCTCTTTACGTTTCCCATACATTGATATGACGACTAAAATAATAGTGCCATCGCGGACGTGCTGCGCCACGCGCAGAGGGAGGACATCGCCAGGCTCAACTTGAAGTAACCAACTACTATTTATGTTACACAGCTCTTTACGTTTCCCATACATTGATATGACGACTAAAATAATAGTGCCATCGCGGACGTGCTGCGCCACGCGCAGAGGGAGGACATCGCCAGGCTCAACTTGAAGTAACCAACTACTATTTATGTTACACAGCTCTTTACGTTTCCCATACATTGATATGACGACTAAAATAATAGTGCCATCGCGGACGTGCTGCGCCACGCGCAGAGGAGGACATCGCCAGGCTCAACTTGAAGTAACCAACTACTATTTATGTTACACAGCTCTTTACGTTTCCCATACATTGATATGACGACTAAAATAATAGTGCCATCGCGGACGTGCTGCGCCACGCGCAGAGGGAGGACATCGCCAGGCTCAACTTGAAGTAACCAACTACTATTTATGTTACACAGCTCTTTACGTTTCCCATACATTGATATGACGACTAAAATAATAGTGCCATCGCGGACGTGCTGCGCCACGCGCAGAGGAGGACATCGCCAGGCTCAACTTGAAGTAACCAACTACTATTTTGTTACACAGCTCTTTACGTTTCCCATACATTGATATGACGACTAAAATAATAGTGCCATCGCGGACGTGCTGCGGCACGCGCAGAGGGAGGACATCGCCAGGCTCAACTTGAAGTAACCAACTACTATTTATGTTACACAGCTCTTTACGTTTCCCATACATTGATATGACGACTAAAATAATAGTGCCATCGCGGACGTGCTGCGGCACGCGCAGAGGAGGACATCGCCAGGCTCAACTTGAAGTAACCAACTACTATTTATGTTAATCATAGACTTGGCAACAAGCTAATTATTAAAAAATAAAAAACACGACTGACAACTCACATAGCCCATGTCACTCGAAGGAATGCAAGGAATCTAAAAATACCTCTCACATCAAAATCTGTTAAGCCGTTCAAGACTTATGGTGGAATAAAGAAACTTACATACATACAAACATACATACATGAACCCTGAAAACTTAATACTCCTTTTTTGGTCAATCGTGTAAAAAAATAAGCATAACAATCTATATACAAACAGAGTTATGCGGCCGGTCGCCATGTTTTGTCACTATTATTAGTATGGGCAGGCCGCTATCTTTGTGCCAAATCCTCTGTCGGCGCCGGGTTTAGGTATGCACGATTTTTAGGGTTCCGTACCTCAAAAGGCAATAACGGAACCCTTATAAGATCACTTTGTTGTCCGTCTGTCTGTCTGTCAAACTTTTTTTTCTTAGGAACGCTTGAAGGTATCAAGTTGAAATTAATATCGAATACTCCGAGTATTCGATCATGGTCTCTTTCAGCAAAAAATAATTAAAATTATACGTCAACGCGATCAGGAGTTACTACCATAAATATAGCGATTTTTTTTTCCATCTTTTGCGATTTCAGCAATCAAAATCTATGGGGTACTTCCCATTGACCTAAAATTATAAAATTTAGCAAAAATTATTGAATTATAAATAAATATGGAAGTGTAACTCTCATACAACGAACGCTCAAATCTTGGTTCCATTTACGCAAACAAATGTACTTAAATACAACAAGACACTCACACATTCTCATAGAAAAAGCTAGTACACGATTGGGCGCGTCAAGGTCACGGGGCGGGGTCAACACACCGCGGCAGCCGGCTACCGCTCAAACAAACGGCCAGCCGCTTGGCGTTTGAAGTCTCGGCACAGAATTAATATAAGTACTACGTAGTCTCGGCAAAGGAAAGAAAGGTAATTCCGCTGTTCTTCATATCTGTGTGATTTCTACACCACTTTACGACACACGATGGCCTATTTTTGCTAATTAAATTTGCGAAATTACTCGATGATACGTACAATTGACACTTATGCGTTAGGTACAAGTACAACCGTTGAACTCGCTGCGCCACGGCGAACTGAGGCGAAGTGAGGTTTCTATTTTACGCCCCGCCCACCTAGGTTCCTATCTCGTGGAACCATTTTTTTGGCGTTGTTAGAGTTCTATGGTATATTAGTTCGTTGGCAAAAATCAAGGTCTAACAGTACTTGTACAGAAATAAACCTAAAAGTTGTGAATATATTGTCGAAAGTCTAAAAAAAACTTATTTTTGCGCTCGATCCAGTATGAATCCTAAGGATCGAACTACAAAGTTAAGTTTGCTTTTAAAACTAGTTGGTCATTTAGTTAGAGCTATAATGTGAGATGTTTTGCGTGTACGGAACCCTCGGAACACTTGGCCGGTTTTTTAAAGTTATGCCATGTCTATTTTTTTTCCCTTCGTCTGACATGTACATTACATATACACAGCTCTTGTCATTTCCCATACATTGGCTTGGCAACTAAAAAAAATAGTGCCATCTGGTGGCAGTAGGGGATCCAGCACCGTTTATTTACACTTTAAAATGTTATATGTTGGTTCTTTAATATACAAATAATACAACTATGTTATTATGTGTAATTATAATTAATTTTGTCAAATACACTGTGTTACTACAAAATAAATTCGCGGGCGCGGAAGTTTTTGATACAAGTGCGGAAAAATGTGTCATGTTGCACGAGTTCAAGAGTCGGGACGAGTGAAAATGGCACTTCCGCACGTGTGCCAAACAACGTTTTACAATACAGTTGTAAAAAATAGTAAAAAACAAATCAAAGAATTAAAATCAATTTAAAACACAACAAAATAACAAATTGAAAATTTTCAGATAATGGCGCGTTTTTGCAATTTTTTTTTACGGCGATTCTAAGCAACGGACTCGTACGCGTATACAGCCAAAGCACGAAGTAGTTAAAAGGGTATTTAAGTAATCTGTGGCCAAAGTATTCGATTTTTGACGAATGTTTATATGAAAATAATTAAATAAAAACTAAATAGTAAATGAAACTAATTGTTTGCATAAAATATTTGATAATAAACAACTATTTAAAATAATCATTCGTATAAATTGTATCCAATTTTATTCTATGTACGAAAACTCCTTGCGTTTAAATTGATTTAAAACTAAACTGCAAAAGTAATAGCGCAGTAAATAGAGCGAACCTTCCCTAGGGGTTAATTACGTGCGGTCCAGTAACTCAATTTTTTTTATATTATTGTTTAGGATGGTTGTAAGTATTTAAAATAAATATGGCACAATTGACTAGCTTTTGCACTCGCCGCCAAATTGGAAAAATAAAAAAAAAATCACCACTTTGTTCGGTTTTTCGCTTATATTTTCTTTTAAGTGAATTTTTGCTAGAAAAGTGTACTACACAATGTTGTAGAAAATTAAATTTGCCGTTATTTACATTTTATATTTTGTTTCTAGGACTGACAGTTTCCGAGAAAAAAAAATCCTTTGCCTTAAAAAAATCTCATTTTTCAAACATTCGTCAATCTTTTTTAATTTAAAACTATGTAATCCAGTCACGACCTATTCTAGGAGAAAAAGTAGCAGAACAAACATCGTAGGGAATTTAATTACCTGCAAAACGCAATTGCATATTTCTTAACCAACCCTGCAAGGTGGAGAGTAAAACTAAATGATAAAACAACGGAAATTGTTTTTTGCTATAATATTTTACTTTTTACTAACTGAATCTCGGTCCCATGGAAATTTCGGGATATAAAGTACTTTATGTGCTAGTCCTGATATTTTTCTACTAGTATACCAAATTTAATCGAAATTTTGTGTGATTAAGCAACAAATATCACATCCCAACTTTCCCATTTATAGTGTGATTCATTGCAGGTGAGTAACCGGTACCTGATTGGGACACTGTAAAAGTGTCTGTGGACATTATCAAGTACAGATATTAGATAATATTTGCTTCATCAGCAATAAAGATTGGGAAAGAAACCCGATTTTAAAATGAAAAAGTTTGGATGTGATATTTCTTGCTCAATCTTAAAAATCTACTGGACGGATTTCGATAAAATTTGGTATGCTAGTAGAAAAATATCAGGGCTAGCACATAAGGTACTTTTTATCCCAATATTCCTATGGGAGTAAAGCCCCCGGCTGCAGCTAGTAGACAATAAAATATGATAGCAAAAATGTAATATTTTAACTTTTAATTTTACTGCCTACTCCGTAGGGTTAGTTAAAAAAAATTGCATGTGTTTTGTAGGCAATTAAATTTTCTTCAAATTGTATTCCAATATATATTTTTCTAGAGTAGGCCATAAATGAATTACAGCGCTCTGAAGTATAAAGTTTGACAAATTTTCAAATGCGATTAAAAAATGCGATTTTTTTAAAGTGCACATCTCCATAACTATTAGTCCTAGAAACAAAATATAAATTGTACATTATAGGAAATTTATTTTTACAACGTTGTGTAGAACTCTAATGTAGCTAAAATGCATCTAAACGAAGGTGAGAGCGCAAATCTGAATAAAGTGGCAATTTTTTTTTGTTTTTCTAACATATGGCGGGCGTGGAAGGGGGAGAAATTGTGCCTCTTGCATTTTAAACACTTACTAACCATCCTAAATAACATATCAAAAATTCAGAACTATTGAACCATTTGTAAGTAAACCCTTCCCTTAGCTCTATTTTGGTCTTTATTCAATGAACTATGGACAGATTTGTATTTAATTTGGTATACTAGTAGAAAAATACCAGAAATAGTACATAGGTTACTTTATATCCTGAAATTCCCACGGGAGCGAAGACCCGAGGCGCAGTTAGCAGAAAATAAAATATTATAACAAAAAAAGCAATATTCCGTAGTTTTAATATTGAGTTTTACTCCCCATTCTGCAGGGTTGGTTAAGAAAAATGCAAATGCGTTTTGTAGGTAATTAAATTCCCTACACATTTTGTTCCAATACTTATTCTCCTAAAATATGCCATAACTAGATTACAGCGTTCTGAAGTGAAAAGTTTGACAAATTTCAGAAAAAGAATATTTTTTTAATTTTTTTTATGAGCACACATCTCGGTAACTATCAGTCCTAGATACAAAATGTAAAATGTAAATAATAGGAAATTTAATTATCTACAAGATTTTGTAGAACACTTTCCTATCAAAAATGCATCTAAACGAAAATATGAGCCTAAATCTGAAAAAAGTTTTTTTTTTTTAGTTTTTTTAAGATTACCACGGACGCGGAAACTTGGCAATTGTGCCCTTTTTATTTTGAATACTCACAATAATCCTACACAACATTTCAAAAAATTCACAATTACTGGACCGTTTGTAATTTGATTCTCGTCTATTTACTGCGCTATAATGATCGAGCTCGGAAAAGTAAGTCACGACCGCGGCAAAGTAAGATGCTTGTGCAAAATATTCAAATTTCGAATCATAGATATAGGCTCAGAAAGTACGCCATGTTATACAACTGTATTGAAAATAAATTTGTCACTTACATTAAACAACCGGACAGAGGCGCTAATGTCGCATAAGTTGTCAATTTCTAGCTGGAGCTGCGCGTATATTAACTCGCTAGAGTTTATATAGGTATATATTTCTATGGTTTATATAGTATTTGAAGTAACTCACGTCCATAGATACTTACACGTCTATAATATACCTAATGGTAGGGGAAGGGGTGGTGACCGAGTGGTAGAGCGCCCGCCTGTGTAGATATGCATTACCTACTAAAAAATGTGCCAATTTTCACTCTTTAGTCTTTTGTAATGGCGGATTGTACTAGGAAATGTACCAATCAAGCTATTGATAACTTTTGTTTTTACAATGCAGTTATAATACAATTGTTTAAATTTTTTTAATAATACAATTATTAAAAAATAAAAAACACGACTGACAACTCAAATAGCCTATGTCACTTGAAGGAATGCAAGGAATCTAAAATTACCTCTCACATCAAAATCTGTTCAGCCGTTCAGGACTTATGGTGGAATAAAGAAACTAACATTCATACATACATACTTCCATACATGAAGCCTGAAAACATAACACTCCTTTTTTGGTCAGTCGTGTAAAAACACCACAATGTTTCTGGTACCTAGTATCTTGAGTGTTTTTATGAAAAAACTTTCAACCCCCATTCCATTGGATTGCATTTGTGGTAGACTTTCGATACAAGTTGAACCTAACGAAATATCAGGTGATACCTAACACATTGAATGTTTTCTAAATTACAATATTTAAACGGGTAGATGTTTCTTAGCACCAGTAATTTTGTTAACTGAATTGAGAGCCAAATAAAAATCACAAGAATTATAATTTATTTCACAGGGGAGGCGTTGAGCTTCGCCTCTGGCGGGCAATAGTTGAACACCGTTTACAATCTACGTCCACACATCTCCGCCGCACAAGCAGCACTGAAACAGATATGGACACGAATTCGATCGTCGTCGTGGAGTGCCAACGTTGCAAATCGAACACGCTTTCAAACTCATCGTGCGGTACCAACCCAACGATAGTGATCAGGGATGGCAACGTAGAGGTAAACGGTAATACTGAGGTGATCAATGATGACAGCCCTTGACTATTGCGTGGGTGGTGCACTCTACAGTGAGGTCTCGGTTAAGATTTACTTCCAGTGTTTATGTTTTTTTTTTAATCATTTCCAAATTGATCTGTTATGGATGTCAGTAGTTATCTCTGAATATAGGTAATATAGGTATATTACTTTACATCGTCGTTACTTCGTAGTCTTATCGAAATGTTCGGCGAGGCGTCTCTACTGGTCCCACTTCTAATAATCACAATATTTGTATGCACCCATGTCATGTATTGCACTAAAAAGTAATTCTTTTTATTTTATATTGAAATTTAAATACATAAACCATATCATTTATAGTAGTTTAAAAAAAATAATTATGAAACCGTGAGGGTTGAATGTAAGAAAATGTTTCTCAGACATTCTATAACATCGTGTAAATTGTCAGCAATTTCAGCATGAATGACTAAACACTGGACGCTAATCTCAACAACTATGAATCGAAAGCAATTTGATGGCAATAGGATTGAAACCAGTTTACTCGTAGCTTTAGTTGGAAATGTATAAATAATTCTATAATTGTTGTGTACTACTAGTTTGTTGTTTGCCATAAGTTTTTTGTAGCAAGCATACTGGTGCCATTGTTTGTAAAGAAATAGATATGTGGATTAAAAGTTGGACATAGAATCAACACTAAAATGAAATGTTAGCCAAATCTTAGAAATGGTAATGACACTTTAATTGATGTATAAGAAATTGGGATATATCGAGCAGCGGGTCTAAAAAGGCAACTTTGAGGAATTCTCATTGTGATGAATTCGTGATTGGAAACAGATCATATTGTGATTGAGTCAAGTGGCCCTTTTAGGCGTCTGATGTCGATAAAATAACCCAGAAATTGGTTGTGCCGCTATGAATGTTTAAACAGAGAAAAATACCCCCTGTTTTCTTTTTCGAAATGTAATTTTAGTCATTAATTTTATTTTAAACCATTTTTCAGCTTGATATATCTATAAAAATCTCAGTGGCGGCGTTTGCCTGTACAAATAACTTGTGGTAGAAAATTTTCGTGTTATTACAATATCCTACAGTTACGTAGTCGCTTTTTCACACTGCTATGTATAAATTGCTTGAGGCCTTGAGTGTATCACCCTTATGTTTTATTGGACATTTTGTTTCGTCTCTCTGTGTTATGTTAAGTATTTTTAATATATCTAATCCCTATAAGGACTACTGTTGTACATAAAACGGAGGTGTAATGATAGTTGAGAGCTGAATATTGTACCCAATCACTAATGTTATAAAATTACCTAATAATTAGTCCAGTAGTGATCTTACAAGTAAAATGCTTCTTTTGAATTTAAACTATTATTTTGTTGATAAATTAATTGCTTTTATAGAATACTCAGCTTTCACTGACGGCGACTACACGTTATGAAAAATCTGTATGGGCGGTATAACCCATAAGGCTAGAAAAAACATATAATTTTCCTTAGAGTCACAGACAGCTGAGGAAGCGGGATGTCAGATATGGTTTTTGCCCATGTTGGTGAAGGATAGGTAATATCTTTTGTGAACCTCATTTTTGTCAAGTTTGACATTTTTGGTGTGTTTTGGTTCCATGGAATTTGTAAGCAGTTTGTAAAAAAATAATAATTTGGAGCACGCTATTATGAACGTTTTTGGGCTTCATTTGACAATCAAGTTTATATGTCTATTAAAGAATGATTTTTTTTTCTATGTTTATGGTATAACCTATGTTTCTCCGTGAGATTACGAAATGGAACAATTTTTTTACTTGCATCACATTAACTTATTTCCATTGATCTTTGTAAAAATATCGCCGCGTGTTATTGTTTCGACAACTAAGAATCTAAAACTTATTTTTTTTAAATTTTCATTTCTTCCCGACGATGGTCAGATCTGATCTTGATTTAATTTCTCTTGTTAGAACAATTGTGATTGTTCATTTCTTTTGTTCTACTTTTTTATCACCTTTGAAATCTGCAGTGTCATTTATATGCGAATTCATATCTTAAGATGAATATCTTAAAATATTATTTTTTCGTCGGGATTGCAATATACGTACACTTAGTAATAATGAATTAGTGTTTAGCACACACTTGATTTTGTAAATAGGTTAATAAGGTTTTTTTTATAAACATACAGGGTTACCGCGGAGACAGTGAAAATGATAATAAGCAAGCATAAATTATTATTGTTAGTAGAACATTTAAAAGACATGTTTTTTCTCATATGTATAGTTCCCGTTATGTAAAAAGGTCGCTGGCGGTTAAGGGCTCTCAGTAAGTGAAAACGGCAATATTGGCTGTTTTCTATAAGCTGCTGTTTAAAGAATTGAAGAGTTTTCGCCCTGAAATTTCTGATATGTATTGTAGAACATATGTTTAAAGGGATGACTGTTTCCAAAACACGATGGGAAAAATTTTGCTCGATAGAAAAAAATCCTGAAGTTACCTCTAAAATTTCATATGAATACAGATAACATCCGTGTTTTATAATAAAAAATGTTTTAAAATCACCAACACAAAGGTATTTTACCTTTTCGATTTCGTGACTGATTTAAATTTTTGAAAAACTAAACATTTCTATTAACTTTTTGATAAAAATGTGAATGGCGCGCAACCGGGACGTCCCCCCCCCGCCTCAGCCGCTTCATATGAATTTTCGCTGACCGCCTAACCCCCCTTAAGCTGCGCAGTAGGCGATATATCGGTCTATGCGGTGAGCGGGGGTCGCCCGGTCGGCGGGTCTCGTCCGGCGCGCGATTGGTTCGTCAGTCGTACCCATGCGCAAGTTTCACCCCCTCCTCTGTCTTCCAGCGGCCTTTCTACGTGACGGGAACTGTAAGTAACGACATTGTCACTATCGCGCGTTGGATGTTAAAGGGGGAGTGAGGCGCGGTAATCCTGTATATTTGGTATATAATTATTAAAATTAGTTAACTAGTCTAAACATGTTACTGCATAATACGAACGACGTTTTGGTGTTTGCCTTTAAACGGTGCTAACTGTGTGATTATTGAAGTGCCTTTTGAGAAAATAAGCTTCCAGTAATTTGCGCTATCTGTCAGAGCCAGATATACACAAAAAACAAAAATATAAGAAGTATGAAAAATATAAAAAGTATGCATACTTTTTGTATCACCGGCTCTTGTACAATTTAAATTCGTTGTAACATTGGCATGTAAATTTAGCTGTGTCACCTTCGTCTAGCTAACAGGCAGTTTGCGCGAATTTAATAAAGTTTTGAGTGATAATAATGCTTCCATGTTTCATAATAAAAATGTTAAATCCATCCAATTTCTTGTGTGAACTTAAAATCTTAATCATATATTCTTATTCTCATTTAATCATAATCGTAAAAAATAAATAATAATCGTGATCCAGTGTGAGTCACACTTGCCACTGTCAGGCGTAACACGACTAGAGAATTTTGTACCATGTTATTTAACATACCTTTAGGTTGATTTTCCATCAGTGTAAGGTCGATGAACGTAGTATGGAGAGAATCTACCAATAGGATAATTTTTGTTTTGAAGATAGAAATAACGTGTTGTGTGAATTTTGCATACCGCTCATTTAACTCGCTTCTCTCATTTGTGTAAATACACCGGGCGAGAAAAGTATTAACCCTTTTTAATTTTTTGTCACCGATAACGTATATAAGTAACATTATCCTGCATTGAAGTGTTAAGCTTTTGTAAAAAAAAACACTCATTATTTTGACACTTAGTGTTTGAAAGAACTCTTAATTCAAAAATAACGGTCACTAAATCTGTTGCGCTTGACTCTGTGGCAGTAGTGTGTTACGATAAAAATGTAATTCTCATTTAAATGTAATATGTTTAATATTTTAATCGTTATATTTAAGAATCGAACGAATCGAATCATTATTATGTATACTTATCAATCATATCAGTTACCTACATTGTAAGCTATTTTGTCCAATTACCTAGCAGGTAATGCTATGTATTAACGAAAAATATCGTATCATAGGTAAACTCATGCTATGCCTTATGTGCCTTCTGAGCTGTATATTTTCACATTCAATTTAAGTTTGATCAAAGTAGATTAATTAGCTATGCGTAATTTAGAAAAGGATAATTATTTATTACTGCAATATACAAAAGTTGGTTATAACTAATGTTTTTGGATTTCAATAAATCTTCTTTATATATTATAAATATTCATTGCATAGAATATAATCATGCTTCATTTAAGTGCCATATATCGTATATATTTATGTTTAGTTATATTAAATCGTGTGATTTCAAGTGGAAAAGTTTACAGGGTGAAATGATGAATTGAAGTATTATTGCGGATCGTTTATGTAAGTGTTTGTACATTATATTTATTTAATTTTCAAGGTGGCTTATTAATATCGGCCATTTTGCATCACATTTAGCGAACATTTTATTAAAGAGATCTGTCATTTTCCTTATATTTTTTTAGACATTAGATAGCGGTTTTGTTCGCGACGAACGCGAAAAATAATTGAGTAGCTCCTTAATTAGCGATTTGTGTAGTCTACACACACTTGGCGTAGGTACTGGACACAACGATGCGAATAGGGGACCAGGCAACTTTTTTTTTGATGCTTTGAAATACCTCACAATAATAGAATCATCCGTAAAAGAATCACATCAATAACCAAAGTATTTCCTAAGATATAGAAAAAAACAATTAACATTTTTAAGCGATGTTTGGACGATACCAAAACTAAACTTACATTCATATGACGTCACGCGTAGAAAATGGACTTTCCCTAAAAGTTTGAACTCTAAAAAATTAGCTCTGGAGAATAAACTCGTACTGAAAAGTCATTTAAAATTACATATTTTTAACAATTCGCACACCTTGTCCGGTCCCCTATTCCGAGCCGCGTGCGAAATTTGTATACATATGTGCGTCTCATTTACTCCTTAGGGTAACTCTAAGTCTCTCGCTCTAATTCCGCACGTGGCGCGAAATTTGTCTCACTATGTCCAGAGCCCTGTTCAGTTCACCTGTAGATACATCGATACAATGCTAATGTGTCTTTATATCAGATTATTTATATCCAAGAGTTAATTCATTATCGTAAACTCACATGGAAGCTCGCCACAGGTCGCCATTTTTAGTAAAATAATATGTAATTTTAATATGTATTATGTATTTTGATTTAATGTAAACAATTATTTTTTAAATCCTTTAAATCTGATATACAATGTAATAATGGCGAATTTACAATAACTCTTACCTACCTGTGCCGAATTAATCATAACTTTTCATGGGTGTGACGAATTAACTTTCGCTTAATGGAACGCTTTTTTTTTGTAAACTTTACTTTCACAAGTTTACATTAACCCCATAAAGACTTCGTATACAGTACGCGAAGTGTATTTTGGCACTTAGATTGTAGTATATTTACTAATCACACGGATATCTCACAAAAAATACTAAAAATGCTCAATGCATTTACATTTTTGTGTACTGCATTAATATTATTATTAAGGCTTCATTCCTTGATAATGTAAACAAATACTGCAAGAATTAAATATTTTTTGTAAATTAGATTTAAAATGCAGATGCAAATAAATGTTACAATAGTCGTTAGGCTGATATGATCAAAACATTTGCGAAATGTCTTCGGTTGAAGTTAAGCTTATATTGCAGTAATAAAAAAAATAGAACAGTGAACCATGGAAAATAATATCCCTATCAGATCAAACCATTTAATCTCTTTTTAAATAAGTATGTACCTCTATTGCTCTAAGTACAAATCATGTATTAACTAAGTTAATTGTATTGTTTACAATTTCGATGTAGGTGTTACATCTCATTCAATTTAAGTTCGTCATGATAGTTGATCAAAACATACCAGTTATAGTTGAAACGTGCGTTTGCTTTGCTCTCAGTAAAACTATAAAGTACTTTTTCACTTGTATGAAAATAGATTAATTAGAAGATTATTTAAATTTTTAATTACCTACTTACCTAAACTATTTATTGGCTTTTATTTTCAATAAAAAAGGTACTATCGTCCTTTTTTATTTAAAAAAAATTAAATTCGTTTATACCAAGAGCGAGAGAGCTAGCACGACGCACGTAAAAACTCGAAAACCGCTTAAAAAATTACGTACGTACTACTTATAAGATTAAAAAGAAATTATTTATAAAAGGGATTAAAACCAAAAAATATATATCTGAATAACTTTATTGATTGTTTTGTTATGTAAATCATACATAAGATTTATGTGATTTTATGAGTAGCTAATAAAGTACCTAATACAATGATATTTTATTTTTATTTTACCAATAGCCAATAAAGCCATATTATATTAGCCTGGTTACAATAAACTCAAAATGGTGAGTTGATCAAGCATTAAATGATCACAGAACAACGATCTCCTCCTCTCTCAAAAGCTCTGTGGTAATGATCAACACACCATTTTATAATCATCAGTACCGTAAACTGCTGCAACATTGCACGGAATTTGACGTTTTTTACGATTTTCTCGGAACCTATTCATAATTTTGACTCTCAATTGTTTTTAAATGGAAGACAGGCATAATGGCTTGCTATTGAGACCCCAAATCTGATTAATTGCCACCAATTTTCTGAATTACAAGGGCTCAAAGTTGTATGTAAAAGACACAAGTTTGCCTAGAAGGATAATTCGATACTTATTGTACTTATCGTTTCCGTTAATTTTTTTTCATGTGCATGAGACAACCTATTTATCCCTTTCAATTTAATCAGTGCAATATACTGTATCATTTTTTTTATTACAGCTACTAGGCCAAGTTGTAGCAGGTTCTACAGACTTTTCATACAAAAATGTCGTTGACTATAGGGTTGTCCAAAAGAATACAGATTATTATTAATACTTTTTTATAAAAGAAAAAAACCAGATGGCTACTTTCATTAAAAAAATCACAATTTTAACTTCTTGGTAATAATGTCTCATCATTTTAATCAACAATTATTAATAATCTTAATTTTTGATTGTAGTATAAAAGAAAAGTATACAAAATGTTGAATTTCTTTAACAATTATTTCTACAAAAAAAAATTGATTATTGTTTTACAAATTTACAACGAGCACTTCTAATATAACTAGAGGAAACAAATTCTAAAATAAATTTGTAAGCACAATGTAAGCGAGATTCACGCGAGTGAAGCTGCGAGTAAAAGCTAGTTAACAAAATTTGACAACCCTAGACCCAGGCATAGTTATGTCACTCAAGTTTTCAAAACACTACACATGATTGCCCTCTAAGTTTTTTTTGATAAAAAACAATTTTTTGCGTAAAAAAACAAGTAATACTAGAAGAAGACAATATTATCCTACCTTAGGCAGTTAATCCTGTGCGAAAACACAGCTTTTTAATAGTTAAAATTCAAAAGTTTTGGAGCGCAAAAAAAATGCTGCCTCACCCATCGATCTTTGTCGTACAACTGACAGAGTATTAATGGAGTTACAATTATAAAAAATGAAAAATATGTTGCCCAAATAATGAATAGTTACTACAGAATGGTAGAAAACGAGAATAAAGCAAGCGAATGCGATATATCGTAATTCAAATGAAATAGGCAAATTTGTGTATAGTTGGATAAGTTGCAGCAGTTTACGGTATATCATTCATCGAATCATTACCTAAATAATCAAATCATTAGTAATAAATTTGCTGTTAAATCCCATCATGATTGGCTTATTGATATATTAGCGCCGCGCCCCGGCTTCGCTCATACATAAATTGTAGCCTATGTCACTCGAGGTATAATCACAGAATTAATATTAGTACTACGTACAGAAAGGAAACTCCCTGCCCCTCCCGCAATATGGCACCCCCCCGCTCCTTCCGCACTTCTCCCCCGTTCTTGTGTAATTGTGGGACGTTCGACTATGAAAACGCACACATTGACGTGGTGTTACTGACGTGTTCACGGATATACAGTTTCATTTGTAGTACCTAGTAGTAGGCATATTTGACGCGCCGTTTCTATGAAGCGCCCGCCCTGTGGTATAATGTAGCTTTCTACGGGTGAGAGAATTTTTAAAATCAGTTCAGTAGTTCGAGTGACTTCCAACGGCCCCGGCGGGACGGCCCCGGTGACGGGGCCGTTGGAAAAAAAAATTCCAACGGCCCCGGCGGGCCCGGATTTTGCGTTGACGGGGCCGTTGGAAAAAAAATTTTGCCAACGGCCCCGGTGTGTTTTTTAAATGGGACGGATAGCATAATAAATTAATAGCATACGCTCCGGTAGTGTTTAAAGGGGGGGAAATTGTATATTATTTTGTAGACCTTAAATATGAAATGAAATTAAAAAAAGAGTTTCTATGTAACAATCAGTTAATAATACGTTAATTAGTTATAAATACTGTTTACGGAGTAAAAATACAACAGAGACAGTAAGATATTTGGTAGTTGACGGTTTGTTATCTTAATACTTGTACTATTATTTATTCTGTGTCATAATATAATACAAACATCATGTATTTTATTTTATTATATGATTGTTGATACCTAGTTGATATATATATTTTTTCAACAATAAAAAGTGATTGTTACATAGAAACTCTTTTTTTAATTTCATTTCATATTTAAGGTCTACAAAATAATACACAATTTCCCCCTCTTTAAACACTACCGGAGCGTATGCTATTAATTTATAATGCTATCCGTCCCATTTAAAAAACACGCCGGGGCCGTTGGCAAAATTTTTTTTCCAACGGCCCCGTCAACGTAAAATCCGGGCCCGCCGGGGCCGTCCCGCCGGGGCCGTTGGAAGTCACTCAGTAGTTCCGCAGTTTGTCCCACTTTCTCTTCCTAATATTAGTGTTATATTCTCAGTGGAAAAATTTCTATTCGCGCGCTCGGTGATGAAAAATTACCTAATATGCAAAAAATTTCCCTCCCAAGTCCTTCCGATAAAAAATTTTGACTTTGTAATACTTAGGCCATCTTGTTTCATGAATTCTACATATTTATATTTTTAGAATCCCTATTTGCAGAGTATAGGTAATAAATGTTCGTACCTATGTAGATTTGTATATTTCTATGAAAAATATATTTTTTTGTTTAAATTAATATTTAATGTATAATGCAATACAAAACCCTTGATTGAATTGAACAAATAAATACAAGTAGGTATGTCGTGCAAAAGGCGGTTTTATCACAAGTGCAATCTTTTCCAGGCAACCTTTTAGGAAAACAATGAATGAAAATTCAAATAAGATAATAAATAGTAATAAAGTAAATAGTATCTACACTAATTATATATCTAATATGTAATATACTTACGAGTAGTTATTCTGTTATATTTTGCTCGCCTTTTTTAAAGATTGTACCTACTAATTTTATTTAGAAAAGTACACACCTATTTATGAAACATGATATTTTCTGTAGTACTTAGTGATTTGGATCTGTTCTTTTCGTGGTCCTTGGTTTTTGAATTACTTTTAGATGAACTGTCAAATGAAAGACTAGTATTGTGTCTTTCATAAATACTTGAAAATCAAGAAGTGAAATTGTTTCAACTCCTTGAAATGTAAAAGGCATGTCGAAGGGGAAATCGTTTTCGTATGTTAAATTTTGGATTGAGTACCATCCCTGAAAGGAAAAAAAGTGTTACTCTAGCTTATTTTTTAATATAAATTACTAGCTTTTGCCCGCGGCTTCGCCCGCGTGAATGTCCTCAGTACTTCTAACTATATAGTATGCAAAATTTCAGGAAGATTGGTTCAGTAGATAAAGCGTGAAGAATAACAAACAAATTCACTTTCGCATTTATAATAATTAGTTAGGGGTACAACTAGCGCTCCGGCCCGGCTTCGTTCGGGAGCTACACGGGGGATCCCGTGGAAATTATTCCAGGATAAATTCTACCCGCGCGTACCAAATTTCATCTAGTATTTACCTAGATCCGTCCATTAGATTTTGGGTGATAAGGTAACAAACATCCCTACATCCTCCCTCACACGCACATCACTGTACACTTACTGCGATAAATGGGCACGAGACGTTAAGTTTTTTGGTAATTGTCTCAATAGCATTTGTCCATTTGTCCCAACAACAGATCTTTAGTAAAAAAATCGCATAACTTGAATTGTAATCGAATTGGTAGTAGTACATAATTTCCGCTTAATACTTCATAAAACTGTAGCAAAGTCTGAAAATTTAAAAGATCAACATAGTGTAAAAGGTACCTACCTACTACGTGTGTATTTTTTCTTTGTCTCGGCTATGATGTGAGAAGCATACATAGAAAAAAAATATATCTCTATGGTGCGATAAGTTAGGCTATTGTAGATTCATCCATTAAGTAAATTCGTCACTTAAAATATTTTGTCCCTGGTTATATAAAATAAAATGATTTATACAGGTGAATACAAACTCGCGCGGGAGTCCGTGTTGCTCTATGCTGGTCCCTGAGGACAGTCACGGCGTAGGATGGCCGTTTTGTGTTACTATTTCAGCGCCACCTAGCGTGCGCTGACGTCAACGCTTGACCCACTCGGCAGCGGCGGCGGCCAGGCGTAATAAAAGAAACGGCGCAGAGAAGACGGCACTTTGTTACGAACAGCGAAACAACGGTCGTAAGGAATGTGCTTGCCCATGCTCAATCCCCAGATATTTTTGTGGTTTCATATCTAATATTAAATTGAATTCAGATAAATATTTAATTACTTATTTGATGATATAATTTTATTTAGTTATAACTTTTTTAAGAACTGATGATGTACATCACCAGTTCTTTCTAGTTTACAAAATATGTAAGTAAAGAATATGAATAATGGGGGACGAATCAACTATAGGAAATAATCTACAATAACTAAACATTTTGCGTTGATTTGAGGAAAATTTTAGGATTATAATTTACTAGCTTTTGCCCGCGGCTTCGCCCGTGTGATTTTCCCACGGGAACAGTGCTTTTTCCCGGGATGAAAAGTAGTACTTCTAACTATGTGAATGCGAAATTTCAGGAAAATTGGTTGAGTAGATCAAATCAACAAACAAACAAACTCACTTTTGCATTTATAATATACTAGCTGTTGCCCGCGGCTTCGCCGGCGTGAGTTTCGCTTAGATGGAAATCTTTGTGAAAAATATGGTATAGTGTAGCTGGTCTCTTGGAGTTATTTATTAGATGTTCCAGATCTTCAATTTTTATACGTCAGCAGAAAATGCTCATCAGGTTGAACGACTTTTACTAAGGCGCCATTTCCATACATTTTATAGTGTAGCTGGTCTCTTGCAGTTCTTCATAAGATATTCCAGATCTTCAATTTTTATACCTACGTCAGCAGAAAATGCTCATCAGGTTGAACGACTTTTGTTAAAGCACCATTCCCATATTTCTTATAGTTTTACTGTTCTGTTTTGGTTCTTCATCAGGTGTTCCAGTTTTCAAAATAAATTATAGCCTAAATGTTGCCTAGGCTTAATAGCTATACAACAAAAAAAGTTTCATTAAAATCGGTTCAGTACTTTCGGAATTTAGCGTGATCATACATACAGACAGACAGACAAAAAAAATAAAAAAAAATCCCTCTATCCCTCTATCAGTATAAAATCAAAATGTACAGACAAAATATTTTTACTGTCTTATTATAGGTATGTATAGATAGTTGGGATTTGTACAAAACATCACATTGCATCTTAAAATGTGGGTGCTAACCGTAAATTTGTTGTCAATAGTAGCCAAAGTCTCAAAAGATAGATTGAGATGGTAGCTAGATCCCCGGCCACTTCTTCGCACGCTAGTGCTTACATTTCTAATAATTTGTGGATCTGCATATTCAATTTTAGATCTCGTTGGAATTGCTGTTAATCCCTGGAAAAAAATTGCATAATAATGTTTTATACAGGGTTATTTTAAAACCATTGGCCGAATTTTTAGATTTGGTTGATGAAATTGAGCCGGTTTCTTATTTTATTTTATTTTTTTATTTTTTATTTATTTATCAAATAAAAGTACATACTTAACTTAAGTCGTAAATAATAACATATAAAAACCCTGAGGTTTGTCTTTATGTTACCTACTAGTGTAAAAAAAAAAAAAATCTATGTTAGAAAATGTCAAATTTTTTTTTACTTCCCATACAAATTGGTCGATCAGCTGATGGGACTTTCTTTTACTATAAATTTCTTTAGGCGTTATCAGTTTAAAAAATAACCCTGTATAGTTATTGACCGTTTTACGAGATAAAAAGTACCTAATAGCGCAGTAAATAGAGCGAACCTTCCCTAGGGGTTACTTACGTGCGGTCCAGTAACTCAAATTTTTTTATATTAATTTGATTAAAACTAACGTGAGAAATATTCATAATGATTTTGAAACGGATAATCACGCGTCTTGTTAGCCGGATTTGCCGACTAGTTTCGACTTCATACGGAAGTCATTGTCAAGGCGAGTAAGGACCGTCTTTCCGACGTGACAGACGGCCCAGTACTGTTCGATGCAACGTCGCTCGCGTCACCGCCCGCGCCTCAGCCCGCTGCGCTCGCGCAAGCGCGGTATTGCGCTTCGGGGAATCCTCTGAGAGGGCAGCTGCATCTTCGACTCTCTTTGATGCCGTAGGTGTCGTCGTCATGTCACTATCATCACAGGACGTATCATCATCGAGCGACGTTGCATCGAGCAGTACTGGGCCGTCTGTCACGTCGGAAAGACGGTCCTTACTCGCCTTGAAAATGACTTCCGTATGAAGTCGAACGGCAAATCCAGCTAACAAGACGCGTGAGTATCCGTTTCAAAATCATTATTTTTTATTTTATTGTTTAGGATGGTTGTAAGTATTTAAAATAAATATGGCACAGTTGAATAGCTTTTGCACTCGCCGCCAAATTGGAAAAAAAAAATCACCACTTTGTTCCGTTTTTCGCTTATATTTTCTTTTAAGTGCATTTTCGCTAGAAAAGTTTTCTACACAATGTTATAAAAAGTTAAATTTGCCGTTATTTACATTTTACATTTTGTTTCTAGGACTGACAGTTTCCGAGAAAAAAAAAATCCTTAGCCCATCGAAATACAACACAGTACATTATATCTCGATGCCTTAGCCTTAAAAAAATCTCATTTTTCAAACATTCGTCAATCTTTTCACTTTAGAACGGTGTATTCCAGTCATGACCTATTCTAGGAGAAAATATAGCAGAACAAACATCGTAGGGAATTTAATTTCCTGCAAAAGGCAATTGCATATTTCTTAACCAACCCTGCAAGGTGGAGAGTAAAACTAAATGATAAAACAACGGAAATTGTTTTTTGCTATAATATTTTACTTTCTATTAACTGAGCCTCGCTCCCATGGGAATTTCGTGATATAAAGTACCTTATGTGCTAGTCCTGATATTTTTCTACTAGTATACCAAATTCGGCGCGCCCTAGGTACCGCTGGAGCGATGAGGTTCTGAAAGACCTACAGAGCCTCAGAGCGGAAAACTGGCGAGAATTGGTGCAAGACCGCAAAAAATGGCGTCATCTCGTGTCGGAGGCCAAGATCCACTTCGGGTCGCTGCGCCGCAGTAGTAAAGTATACCAACTTTAATCGAAATATCGAAATCCGTCTACTAGATTTTGTGTGATTAAGCAACGAATATCACATCCAAACTTTCCCATTTATAGTGTGATTCATTGCAGGTGAGTAACCGGTACCTGATCAGGACACTGTAAAAGTGTATCTGTGGACATTATCAAGTACAGATATCAGATAATATTTGCTTCATCTGCAATAAAGATTAGGAAAGAAACCCGATTTAAAAATAAAATAGTTTGAATGTATATATAAAATATTTCTTGCTCAATTATAATAAATCTATTGGACGGATTTCGATACAATTTGGTATGCTAGTAGAAAAATATCAGGGCTAGTACATAAGGTACTTTTTATCCCAATATTCCTATGGGAGCAAAGCCCCCGGGTGCAGCTAGTAGAAAATAAAATATGATAGCAAAAACGTAATATTTTAACTTTTACCCCTTTTTTTTAGAAATAAAATATAAAAAGTACATTATAGGAAATTTATTTTTACAACATTGTGTAATAATATGTCGGAATAGAGCACACATCATCACAACATCAGAATTATCAGATAATCATGGGTTCAGGGGGGGCCGAGCTCAGATATCGATGACCAGAGCGGTAAACACAACAGTACAGGTACTTTAACAACAGGTTCACGCGGAATCTCACGTGGGCACAAAACTCAGATCAAAATATTAACTGTCAGGATGAGGGTATTTCCAAAATAACATGCACAGCTCTTAATAGACAGGGTAAACAACTCCTATCTCAAGTTACAGCCCAAAGCATCCAGGGATTCATCGGATATTAACGGATTAAGAAATCATCTAGCACTAACCTCTCATTTGGTCCACGTGTCACGGCTAGGGTCCGTGCCCTAACCTACCCACGGCATAGGATCGTGCCCCACCACGCACAGATCAATCCATTTCAACCAGTGAGTTCTACTGAATGGTCTTCCGTGCTAACTAGCCAAACACAGTTTAACCATCAAAACTGTCCAACAACGAAGATCTCCAATATCGCGCTGACAACACCATCACACACAGTCACATCGTTAACGCACTAAGTAACACGACAATAACATTATTCAATCACTGACTACAAAGCTACTGAGAATTCAACACAACCGCGCGACGCATCCGCAACGCGCCATAAGACTGCCTCGCTATAATGTCATATCGATCGCACGTTGATTTTTTTTACAAAGTGAGGGTAACTCAAATGTCACATTTCTGACGCGTACCGTCTACCGTCATTGAAAACTGTTTTTAAAACATTGATTAACTAACAAAATAAACCACAGTTAATTTAACTAATGGAATGGCTCCGACAAATATAAAAAATGCATCTAAACAAAGATGAGAGCGCAAATCTGAATAAAGTGGCAATTTTTTTTTGGTTTTTCCAACATATGGCGGGCGTGGAAGGGTGAAAAATTGTGCCTCTTGCATTTTAAACACTTACTAACCATCCTAAATAATATATCAAAAATTCAGAACTATTGAACCATTTGTAAGTAAACCCTACCCTTAGCTCTATTTTGGCCTTTATTCAATGAACTATGGACGGATTTGTATTAAATTTGGTATACTAGTAGAAAAATACCAGAAATAATACATAGGATTCTTTATATCCTGAAATTTTCATGGGAGCGAAGACCCGAGGCGCACAGTTAGCAGAAAAAAAAATATTATAACAAAAACAAAAGCAATATTCCGTAGTTTTAATATTGAATTTTCATGAAATATAAATGTATTTTGGAGGATTTACTCGAAAAATATATATTAATAAATAAAACGACGGAGCAAGTGAAAACGAACGAAACTGTATTAACTAGTAATAGACAAGAAACAAAAGGTGTAGTGACAGATGACATAAGTGGCAGATGACATTAGTGACAGATGACAGATAAAAATATGTAGCAGAGTGAATTGCCACATACAAAACATTTTTGCAATTATTCACATTATTTAACATCCTCTCCTTAATTGCAAACCCATAGCCATGGCACAGTCATCAGTCTTCTTTTGTGAAACTGCTTTAGTTAGCATATCGGCAACCATATCCTGGGTCCCAACATAGTGAAGTGCAATTTCCTTGTTGCTTACTTTTTCTCGTAGGAAATGGTATCGTATGTCAATGTGTTTGCTGCGAGCCAAGTATGAATCAATGCCTGCAAATTTAATCGCACTTTGGTTATCACAATAAATTACAGTCGGTGAAACAACATAGTTTTGGTGAATCTCCGACTCCAAGTGCCTCAACCACATTGCTTCTTGAACAGCAGAGGCCAGAGCCATATATTCAGCCTCCATTGTTGATAATGCTACTGTGTTCTGACGTTTAGAGCACCATGATATTGATGCCCCCTGAAACAGAAAAGTATAGCCAGAGCACGACCTCCGACTGTTAACATCCGAAGCCCAATCTGAATCACAATAACCAAACACATTGTCTTCTTCTTTGTTTTGGTTAAATATTAATTTATAATCTTTTGTTCCTTTTAAGTATCGCAGTATCCTTTTTACTGCTAGCCAGTGTTGTAATTCTGGTCTGTTGTTGAAACTACTTAATTTGTTTACTATAAAACATATATCCGGTCTTGTACCCTGTGATAAATAAAGTAAACTTCCAATAGCTTCTTGATATGGAACATTAGTAATAATATTTTTCTCTTCTGTACTAATTAATTTTATACTAATATCACATGGAAAATTAACTGGATTGCATTCAGTCATTTTGAATCTCTGTAAAATTTTCTCTATATAAACTGCCTGGTCAATTTCAATTTGATTTCTAGCTGCATTTTGCTTTACTCTCCAGCCAATAAAATTATTTACAGGTCCAAGTGTCTTCATATTAAATTTTGTTTTGAGCTGTTGTTTTATTTCTATGCCTTTCTCAACATTATCATAAAAAATTAGTAAATCGTCAACATATATCAATATGTACAGAATACTTCCATTATCATTTTTGTAATAAACACATGGATCTACAGATGTACTCTTTAATCCAAGATCTTTCAGCACAGATGTAAGTTTCAAGTTCCATTGACGACTGGCCTGTTTCAATCCATAAATTGACTTGTTCAGTTTACATACTTCATCCCCATGTTCATAACCAGGTGGTTGAATCATATAAATTTCTGTGTCAATGTCGCCTTGTAAAAATGCTGTAACTGCATCCATCTGTTCTACATATAAATTTTTCTGTACTGCAATAGCAAATAAATATCTAATTGATGAGTGTCGTACCACTGGAGCATATATTTCATTATATTCAATTCCTTTCATTTGTTTAAAACCTCTAATTACTAATCTTGCTTTGTAGCGTACGACTTCACCATCAGCATCAGTTTTAATCTTAAAGACCCATTTACACGAGATGACTCTTCTGTTCTCTGGAAGGTGACGAGAGACCACGTATTATTTTGAAGAAGTGACTCATATTCGCTGTTCATAGCATCTTTCCATTCTTTTGCCTTCGGGCCTGAAAGAGCTTCCTCAACTGTCTCTGGTTCCTTCTGAGATACATCGTCTGCCTTTGGACTCTCTTCAAGACATAAGTACGAGGTAGGTTTATTATTTCTCGATCTTAAACTTATTGTTCTAGTCGGCATGTCTACAACTCTTTTCTCAGGTACATAGTCCGATTCATTTTCGCTGACAGCATCATCTAAACTTTCATCAACTAAAGTATCTTCTGATCTAGCAGTGTCTTCTGATTTATCATTCTCAGTGTCAGATTCTTGCTGCTGCAGAGTGGTGAGTGGCATGATAACACAGTTATCTTTAACTGTTTCTTCTAAAAATGTAACATCTCTACTTTTATATATTTGCTTTCTATTTTCATCGTACATTCTGTACCCTTTTGTATACTCACAGTACCCAACAAATATCATTTTGACCGCCTTTGGGTCCCATTTTTTCCTATTTTCTTTTGGTACATGCACCATTGCTCGACAGCCGAAAATTCTCATATTATTTAAATTTGGTTTCTTACCAGTCCACATTTCATATGGTGTTTTAAAATCTAAAGCTTTTGTTGGCGAGCGATTTATTATGTATGCTGCTGTGGAGACAGCTTCAGCCCAAAAAAACTTCTGTAATCTGGCATTCAAGATAATGCATTTAGCCCTCTCTACTAATGTACGGTTCATGCGTTCCGCCATGCCGTTTTGTTCCGGAGTATAAGGGTTTGATGTCTGATGCTGGATACCAGATCTATTCAAAAACAGATTAAAAGTATTATTAATATATTCTTTTCCATTATCTGTTCGTAAAACTTTAATTTTTTTATTTGTCTCATTCTCAACCATATTTTTAAATTCTTGAAACTTTTCTAATGTATCAGATTTATTTTTTAAAAAATAAACAAACACTTTTCTACTAAAATCATCGACAAAAGTAACATAATATTTGGCACCTCCAATAGAACTTGTCTCCATAGGGCCACATAAATCAGAGTGAATCAATTGGAGCGGTTCGGAAGCTCTTGTGCCAATATTTTTAAATGGTAGTCTACTCATTTTGCCTTCTAAACATGTTGTGCAAATTAGACTATTTCTTTTTGATAATTTTACCCCTTCTGTACTTTCTGTTATTTTCTGTAAGTCTGTGAAGTTAAGATGGCCCATGCGTTGATGCCACACATTTATATCACTCTCATCTACTGTTGATAGCAATGCCGGTGCCTGAGTAACATTATTTAATATGTACATGTTATTGCGATGCAATGCTGTCAAAATTAATTTATTATTTTGGTAAATCTTGCAACCATCTTTCTCAAATTTCACATCGCAGCCATTATTTACCATTTGACTTACAGAAAGTAAATTTGTTGTAAGGGAGGGTACATATAAGACATTCTTTACCTGTATAGACCTTAACATGCCATCGGAGTCTTTTATTTGTAAATCCACATATCCACAACCTTTTACTGCCACTGTTTTGTTATCTGCCACTTTAATATTGCTTATTGAAGAAGGAGAGACATTGTACAGTCAAGAGTCAAAAGTGGAGTCATACCTTAAATATCATATTGCCTTGCAGGCGCGCAGTCCTTCATTGTGTGCGTTACGTCCATATTACGGACGTATAATTACAATAAGAACACTACTCACACTAAGCTAATTATCATATTACCCACCCACACCAAGACACAACTCTGCTGCATGCTAGTGCTTCGTGCTCATACTGCCTACGTGCTGCCATCTATCAAATTTACGGGGTACTAAGTAGTGAATTCTGACTCAGAAATAATAGTGTGCGTTACCCTGGCAGGAAAGTGTGTCCTGGAGTTAAGTGAATGCATCCAAAACGTTGTGCGTAGTCTAGTGTACATGTGCCGCGAATAAAACTTTTGTGCGTCTTGTAGTTTAGGAAAAAAACGGAAATCTAGGATTCTGCTAGGGTAACGTCGTTCTAGCAGGAAAGTTCTAAACGAATGATCGGAGAGAGAAATATTCTGGGGGGGCAGAGAGCTTAGAGCTGTGCATTGACCTGGGCCGAAAAGATCATTTGTGCGTCTTCAGGTTTTCGGGATATTGCATTTCCTGCTAGAGTAACGTTTTGCAAAATCGTGGATCTCCTAGATCCATCGTATGTGCGCCTGTAAGATAAATATACATGAGTAGCTATTCATTTGTGCCCATCTGTGCCATAATTAGATTTAAGAAAATATTTATAATTTTTAAGTAATCGCGTTGTCTTTGAAATCACGAAAAAAAATCATAGCGCCTAAATGAAAAGACGTGTAAGCTCGCTGAAAACTGTATTCGATTCTTCTATACACCTATAATAACCACAAAAAGTTTCTGAAGTGCACATGTATTCATTATTGAATAATATTACTAAAAGACAAAATTAGGTGACTTAACTTTGACGTCAACATACAAGAAACCGGCTCAACCCAATAAGTGTGCGTGTGAACCAAAGATTAGTGTGTTCAGTCATAAGTTATCGTGGAAATTTTCAGCTCAAAATGTTAAGGATATAAGTAAATAAACACAAATCCAAAAACATATGAACAACGGCAGATTATCCGGCCAAATTAGAATGACTACAAAAAAGCGACGGTTTCATACATATCGATAACCTTCTCTATTGAACGTATTATACCTAAGCTGTTCGTACAGTCGCATTTAAACGTTTATTAGCAAATGCCAACCTGTAACTTTATTTGTGGGAAATAGTGGGAGTAATTAAAAAATATGTATTGTTGTTAAATAGGGATTTGTATAAAAGTTAAGGTCGTGTTCCTTATTTGTCGAAATAGGTAGATTAGGTACCTACTATAAAAATACAAAATGTGTTTTTTAAATGTGAAAGTTTATTTAGGTACCACTATTATGAACTAGCTACATGGCTATGGCTACTGTTTCTTCTTCCATGTCGAGTCGTACAATTCTGCACACCGACCGATGTTTCCTTCCTCCGCGCGGCACCCGATGACGTTGGATTAGTTTTCTGTCTACGGATAACAAAAACAATAGGGAGGGAGTCGCTTTGTCTAGCTAGCGTGAAGAAAGTAAGATAACTAGTAAGCAAAATGGTATAAGTGGGACAGAGATAGATATATAATCGTCATTCTATTTTCAATAATGCGATGTATTTTGCTTTTTACTAGAAGTGAGTCATCTTTTCTTTTCTCTTGGTAAACAGTTTGGTGCGTTGCGTGTATCACGCGTGCATGTTGTATGTTATGACGCTATGGAGATCCTGTTGCGCAGTTGCGTTTGTTTACTTTTTAGATGTTGGTTAAAAGTTTATGAAGTTGGAATAGAATAATCTGCAATGGTAAGTAAATATTTAAGTTACCAATGGTTAGAAAGGAAGGCATTTGGTTTTCTTTAGCAGTAAGTAAATATTATTTTATTGTTCGAGACCCACAGCTAAAAGTGCAGTCCAAAGTCATTGAGTCATTTTTATTTTCGGCTAAGCAGTTGATTTAAAAATGCAATATCCCAATAAGACTGGAAATCCTTTCCGCAAAATATGCTTGGTAGATATATAAAGTACCCAGCCAGATCATGAGACATATTTTATGCTTTGACTACTGGACCACCGAGGCAACTACGGTGTCAAATCCGTTTGTTTGTTACCTCTTCATGCTTTATCTACTGAAATAGTCTTCCTGAAATTTCGCATACACATAGTTAGAAGTACTGGAGAAGGACATAAGGTACCTTTCATCCCGGAAAAAAGCACTGTTTCCAGTGTCCACAGTAGTAGTTTGATCTGTGATTTGATGCCATAATATTTACTATTAAAATTACCTATATGAGATACCTTTATGAGAATAAAAATAATAATTTCCAAATCAAAAACCTCTTTTTTTATTTTATATGGCCACTATGTGCGTGCATGTCCTGTGCATTTTATATCCATACTAGCTTTTGCCCGCGGCTTCGCCCGTGTGAATTTCCCACGGGAACAGTGCTTTTTCCCAGGTATCTTATGTTCTTCTCAGTACTTATAACAATGTGTATGCGAAATATCAGGAATAATGGTTCAGTAGATTAAGCATGAAGAGGTAACAAACAAACAAGTAAATAAACAAAAAAACTCACTTTCGCATTAATAATATTAGTTAGGATAGGATAGTTAGGATTTTTTAATTATTTCCTCAAATTTTGTCGGGAATTCCCAGTTGGGAATTGCCGACAGACGTTTGATAGCGACTGTACGGCCAACAGCTTAGGTATAATACGTTCAATAGAGAAGGTCATCGATATGTATGAAACCGTCGCTTTTTTGTAGTCATTCTAATTTGGCCGGATAATCTGCCGTTGTTCATATGTTTTTGGATTTGTGTTTATTTACTTATATCCTTAACATTTTGAACTGAAAATTTCCACGATAATATATGACTAAACACACTAATCTTTGGTTCACACGCACACTTATTGGGTTGAGCCGGTTTCTTGTATGTTGACGTCAAAGTTAAGTCACCTAATTTTGTCTTTTAGTAATATTATTCAATAATGAATACATGTGCACTTCAGAAACTTTTTGTGGTTATTATAGGTGTATAGAAGAATCGAATACAGTTTTCAGCGAGCTTACACGTCTTTTCATTTAGGCGCTATGATTTTTTTCGTGATTTCAAAGACAACGCGATTACTTAAAAATTATAAATATTTTCTTAAATCTAATTATGGCGCAGATGGGCACAAATGAATAGCTACTCATGTATATTTATCTTACAGGCGCACATACGATGGATCTAGGAGATCCACGATTTTGCAAAACGTTACTCCAGCAGGAAATGCAATATCCCGAAAACCTGAAGACGCACAAATGATCTTTTCGGCCCAGGTCAATGCACAGCTCTAAGCTCTCTGCCCCCTCAGAATATTTCTCTCTCCGATCATTCGTTTAGAACTTTCCTGCTAGAACGACGTTACCCTAGCAGAATCCTAGATTTCCGTTTTTTTCCTAAACTACAAGACGCACAAAAGTTTTATTCGCGGCACATGTACACTAGACTATGCACAACGTTTTGGTTCCATTCACTTAACTCCAGGACACACTTTCCTGCCAGGGTAACGCACACGAAATAATAATACACTAATACACTACCTATAGTTTATTATAAAGCAAACCAATAGTGGTGAGTACGGTGACACGCAACCAATTGATAATTTCGTCACAAGCTAATGCATCTGCTGGTCTAATCGGTAGTCGGATGGACTGCAGTTGATACAGGTCAAAGTTCGAGTCACATCCAAATATTTTATTTTTCATATTAAACTCAATTCATAAGCCAAGAGTATTTTTATATAATGTAATTGATATGCTTTTATATATTTGTTATGAAATAAAAATTCTCAAAAATCATGACAACTATTTATTCATGTAAATAGGTATAGTATACTTATGTAAAATTTATTATTATAATCTACACTAACAAATTCAAAATTTATGTTTAATCACTTCCCTATCTAATTACAGAATAAATAAGAACTTAAAAATAAGCATTCTGTAGTAAGTTACTTATAAGAATCTGTTCATTTATTTTATATATTATTACTAAATTATACTTTCGCTTTTTGTTAGTAAATATTGAGGTTATAGCTTAAGTATTCGTTTTCATCATGAAAAGAAGATTGAAACTAAACCTCAACATCTAACAATTTAACAATTTAACAATTTATCTCCTATTACGAAACATAACCTTGATTTGTAATGCAAAATACAAAAACAAGTAATAAGTATAAAATTAATTTAAATAATGTTTATACTTTTATAAAACCAGATTTGATACAATAGAAAGAGGACAGTTGGAATATACCTACTTAATGAATGAACTCACTGATTAAATTTAAACACAAATAATTAACTCACTATTTTGTAAAGTTGCCGTTGTTGTCTTTTCTACACATATTTCTATCACAAAAAAACTGTCCTAAACATCCATACAATGAGAAACTAATTCTTCCTTGCTCATCTTCTATGCACCATCAGGCCCCATAGATTTTCTATGGAGTTAAGGTTAGAAGACCGCGCTGGCCAAGGATGACATTTATTTCTGGAAGCGAAATAAATTATCCAGTTTTTTTATGCACGCCACCAGCTTGATATGCACGACGAACACTAGATAGGCATCGAAACATCAAATAAATCAGCATAACGCCTGGTAGGTAAAATCATCGCCTTCATATTCTTCCAACATTATTGTTGCTGCTGCTCAGAGATAATAGCCGGTCTTCTACTTTGCGGCAAGGCTACCCTGCAGCAAGTCGCTACACCCAACGTGTTGTCCACTAAAAAAATATAATAATATATAATTAGGTATTTAGTTTATATTTAATTTCAAAACTATCACTTATGCAAAGCAAAATCACGAAGAAAAATATATCAATACAATACATTAATATTATGTTATCATTTTATGTTTGAATTAATCACAAAATATTACACATTTACACACACATATTTCAAATCACAACTATTTATTTGTTTAAAAATACTCACACTTAATCCAGTTCCTTTCATTAGAAATTGAGACTATTTTGCAACCACTATCATGCAAAGTAAATCCGAATAGTCTCCATAATACCTACTTATAATGACCTATATTGGCAAGTGTTGGTAAAGTAATATTCCACAAATACTTAGATAACTATCACTAACAAATGCGTTCAACTAAAACGAGAACTTGGTTGAAGTGATAAATTTGCGTCTGTCTTTTTTTTCATTCACCGTCAAAATATTCATTTTCATAGCTGGTCCATACTGACCACCCATACGAAGTAACGATACCATAAAGTTAGAGCAAGGATTTTATAGACATACTATGAACGTTCCGTATCATTCATAGTATGTCTATGAAATCCATAAAAGTATGAAGCGCTCGCCGACTCGCCGCGCCAGCCTACTTACTTCTATGGAAACATCGTATTCGGTCGGTTGACATTGCACAGACACATAGGCGTTTTACAAATAACGCACAATCATAAGGTCTTAAGTGCAAACACTTCTATAATCAATTAGTATGAGAAATTCTGACTCCACTTCTGGAGATGTCTGTACATCCATTTCTTGTCTCTACACATGTGTAGCGATGCTCCAGAATCGACATACCAGCAGTCTTGATCCAACTCTGCAGCAGCTGGAAAAGCAGCATAATAAGCATTATTTTTAGAATTATCTGAGTTTGAAGAACCTCCTTTTTTATCTCTAAAGTAACAATTTTTGCTAATATGACCATATTTGTTACATACATAACAGCGTGGACCTTTTGTTAGTTTTTTTCTTGTGAATTATTCTGCGACTTAGACATATTCTGTTTATTAGATGACTTAGCATATAATGCAGTGGAATCTGACACCTTGACCTCTTGTAATATCTTAGTTTTTACGTAATCTGCTGTAATTGCCACACCGGAGCTCTCTAACGCCATAATCATAGGTTTGTAGTAATCGGGGAGGCCAGCGAGTAGCAGTGTACCGAGCCACTCGTCTCCTACCACAAACTTAATATTTCTTAATTTATGAGCTGTTGACATTACCTTGTTAACGTACTCCTCTACACTTGAACAGTTGTCCAAAGAGGTGGTGATCAGGTCTCGCAATAAACCCACCTTCCTGCTTAGCCCTGAGTCATCGAACACGTTCTCTAATTTCAGCCATACTTGCTTTGCCGTGGCTGCCTCTTGAACATGAACATAATTAACTGGGTCTATCAATAATATCATTTTCGATCTTGCTTTTATATTTTTCTTGTTATCGGAAACATAACCTTTTTCCGGCTCAATCTCTTGCCATAAGTCCTCGTGTTCCAAATAATTTTTAACGGCAAATTTCCATGATTGATAGTTTTCTCTGCCAACCAGCTTCTCAATAGTTCCGATATTAATTTGGGAAGTCATGTTAAGTTAGCTGAAATGCTGAAAAAATAAAAGAACAAAGGATGGCCACGCCACGTAAACCACCCCTACAAGGTTGGTTATGTCTCCCCTTTTTGTAATCAACTCCAATCCGAATACTTTTTACGTGAATAACTATTTTTATTAATCGTGAAGCGCGATTAGACCATAACCTCATGAAATATAAATGTATTTTGGAGGATTTACTCGAAAAATATATATTAATAAATAAAACGACGGAGCAAGTGAAAACGAACGAAACTGTATTAACTAGTAATAGACAAGAAACAAAAGGTGTAGTGACAGATGACATAAGTGGCAGATGACATTAGTGACAGATGACAGATACAAATATGTAGCAGAGTGAATTGCCACATACAAAACATTTTTGCAATTATTCACATTATTTAACAAATTTTACTCCCCATTCTGCAGGGTTGGTTAAGAAAAAATGCAAATGCGATGCGATGCAAATGCAGATGCGTTTTGTAGGTAATTATTTTCCCTACAAATTTTGTTCCAATGCTTATTCTCCTAAAATATGCCATAACTAGATTACAGAGTTCTGAAGTAAAACGTTTGACAAATTTCCGAAAAAGAAGATTTTTTTTTTTATGAGCACACATCTCGGTAACTATCAGTCCTAAATACAAAATTGTCGTGTATAAAAAATAAAAAAAATAAAAAGTGTATGTGTGGTGCGTGGGTGTGCGCAGGGGTCTTCAACTATTTGAAGCGAAGACGGGCAATATCCCTGCGCAGTGCAATTATACACGAACACTTACTTTAGAGAGAGCCGGATGTAATGCTCAGGATAGAGCCTCGTACTTTTGAAGTACAAGGACCTCTTGTCTATTAAGCCTTAAGTCCTGGGAGTCATGGGCAGGGTGATATCATTAATACAATATGGTTGGGATAGAATATAGCATTTTATTCCATAGACACAATAGCCGCTGAAGGCGGGCACATGTTATACTAATACCAAAATCTGATAAGTCTTTGCCGCAATTAAAAGTTAAAATTAACATAAACCAAATATAGGGTACCTGGCCAGGTCCGCACACAAACATCTGCGCGCACTTAGAACGTTGTCCCGTTCACCATTATGATCCGTTGGGTTCGAGCACTGGTGCTGGTCGCGTCATCAAAGCGGCGCGGCGCTCCTGCGACGCTCCGTTGTATGCGAGATAGTAGACGCTGGCTGGACCTTCCGAGGTTTGCGCTGAGCCACTACAGGGACATCGGATCGGAGGCGGCGATGCGGCCTTTGGAAATAAGGTTAGGATCCGTGTGTTGCGCCTTGGGGTCGCCGACGACGGGGCCTGCGCCGTGGCATGCGGTCCACGGTCCGGGGAAACCGCACCCTCTGGCGATGGGGGGACACTCCAGGAAGCGTCAATTCATATGGCCGGGCGGGCACGTGGATTTCAACAGCTCATGTTCCCGACAACTTCGTGGCGGCGAATATCCCCTGTGTCCTTGCGCGTATCGCGGATTTTAAAGCTAAAGGTTAAACTATAGTCCCATGACGGGAAGCCGAGGGCGGCGAAAGTGAAAAAACCCCAAAAATTTAATGATTTTGCTCAAGCCATGTTAGTCGTGGCGCCTATCCAGGAAGAGAGCGAATCGACTCGACTCGATTTGACATTCCATTTTGTCGCGCTCCGTTTCGCTTAATTCGAACGCACGTCAAACCAACTTTTAATATTCTTTAAAAGAACTAATGTTTAAATAAGGTATTTATTCGTTGAATATTATAATAATCTAAGTCGACGATATTAAAGGAGAATAATTAAAATTCTACAACAATCCTACCATGATTTCTTATTTTTTTATGATAAGAAAGGTTTGTTAGGACCCAAGACGGAACGTGTGTCACTAGCTGTCAATGTCAGACGTCCAACTCTGTAGATCTCAGTTGACAGTCTAATCTAATCGTGGAATGTTTTGTTATGAATGTTTAGTTTTCAATATAATTCCGTAAGTACACAAAATCGCGTCGAGTTATTGCTACCAATGGTTTCGGCGTGACTCAAAGAACGTTTTGATGTGCGGGTCTCCCTGTTTTCTTAATAAGTATTGTAAAAACAACATATGAAATTTGTGTACCGGTGTGTCACTTTCCCATTCAATTTGTCTGGAAACTAATGGATTTGAATGCCTGCTATTGTGGTGCGTCGAGAGCCTATCATGCAGGTAATACGCCACAGGAATAATATCCCAATATATTAACTATTTCACCTAAAATATGACATGCAAGGTTGACCAGTTAGGAGTTCAAAATAATTCTGTAGTTATCACTACAAAATGTAAAATGTAAATAATAGAAAATTTAATTACCTACAAGATTTTACAGAACACTTTTTTTAGCAAAAATGCATCTAAACGAAAATATAAGCAGTTTTTTTTTTTTTTTAGTTTTTTAAGATTCCGGCGGGCGCTGAAACTTCACAATGAGGGATTTTCCGAGACCCAAATTAAAAAAATAAATAGTTCCAGATGACTTCATAGATGGCGCTTAAGCAAAGGCGAGAGAAAAAGTTCCATACAAAAAGCAAAATTTCATTTCAAAAAAACATAGTAAAAAAAACATTTAAAAAGTATCAATATTGTGATTTGTGCAACTGTCAGACTGTTAGGTGATTTTTTTTTCTGCCTCTGACTGCTAATAAAATGCGCACAATATAGGTACAGCCATTATTACAACTCGGCTTTCAATAAAACTCCATCTGTTGAGATTTTTTTGTACTGATTTTTTTTTCTTAATTAGCTGTCAGAAAAATTGCTCATTGTGCAACTTTTATTTTGAATACTTACAATAATCCTGTACAACATATAAAAAAAAATTACAATTACTGGACCGTATGTAAGTTGTTTCTGGTCTATTTACTCGATTATAAGGTACTTCTAACCAGGTATGTACTTATGCGAAACAAGAACATTGGTTTAGTAGATACGTATACAAGTAATTAAACAAATAAACTCACTTTCGCATTTATAATAGTAGTTAGGTACCCTACCCTACGTGTGTAAGTGTGAGATCCTTCGAGCAACAAGGACTTCCGCGCGCGAGTTGCTCTATGGTGAGTTCCGATTTACGCTTGACCGAATTTATTTGATATTGACCTAATATCAGTGCCATGAACCGGGTCTTATTGTGAACCTAAACCAATCATATCAAAACTAAGTCATAAGGCTAGTATAAACAAAATACATAGGTAAGTATAAGTATTTCTTTATCAAATTCACCTGTACAGCAGCGACCTGTAGTACAAAAAGTAAGAACCACTCTATCTTGTACATTTTCACAGAATGAACTTTATTTCGATGTAGGTACCATATAACAATGCAATTTTCAAAGGGTAAATAAGTTGCAGAATGAATAACTTTACGTTATTGCCTACTTAGGTGTAGTTTTCTTCGACTGACTGAATTTCTTTTGTTTTTTTTTTCTCAATAATACTACTATTGTAAGAATAAATAATTAAAGTGCACTTAAATCGTGAAGTAACAAGATAAACATTAATGCAAGACATAACAAGGCATTATTCTATTCCGCTTAAATTGAAGTGGGTCTATTTTAATCTATGTTTTTTAAGGCTTTTGCATGGAAGTAATAAGTACTTTTACCTATTACTTCCATGGGCTTTTGTTTTTATAAACATGAATTGAAGTGTGTCGTTTCAAGGCACTGCACACTGGTTCCTCGTCCATACTAAGGTGCGTCAAAAATTCTTAAAACAATTCTGCGGGTTTTAAAGACTAAACTCGAATGTATTTTGTTTAGAATACATTTAATATTCATTTTAAGATAATGAATGCATAAAATAAATTGAAACACAATAGAAATTATCATTGTTTAAGTACCTTTTCTCAATGACAAGTTGTAACAAATCTACGAAGGGAAATAAAAATATTGTAAGAACATAAAATTTTATTTAAAACAAAAACAATGTAATACATCTTACTTATAAAAATATGTATGCATTTTGCATATTTATTTAGTCGTCACACTAATAACACTTCTATAATAAAGAGGAAGTGATTGTATCTTTGAGACTTTGTTTTAGGGGGTAATTTTCGGAACTACTGAACCGATTTAAAAAATTATTTTACCAATAGAAAGCTACCTTATACCTTAATAACACAGGCTACAATTTAAGCATGTACCTCCTGAGCGAAGCCGGAGCGAGGCGCTAGCATGTAATATTTTTATATTTATTACGTTATAAATATAAACTAAAAACTTACATTAAACTACAGCACAACGTGATATCACATTTTTATCTATTCCTGTCATTTCAGAAGTCATCGTAGGATTTTCAAAAAAATTCTGCCCGTGTTTCCATCATTAGAAGTTCTACTTCCTCCTTGTTTAGGTTTATCAACAATAAGGCCCAATTTTTCTCTAAATTGAGACTGAACTATCCTTTTTTTTATTAGCGACAGAGTCTTTATTCGCTTGTTTGCTTTGTTTGCTTTATTACCTGTCACATTTTTATATCGATCCGGTAAGAGAAATGTATAAAAAACTCGAAAAATCGAATCCAACGTTGCAACATTAAGCTATATTGATTTTGACTTTTTAGAAATTTGAATTATAGGTTATGATTTTCTTCTAAACTAACTTTATCCTTTGACATAAAAGTAAAACACGTCTATTAAGTATGCCTAAGTTCAAAATATCCTTATTTTCAACTGGTAAGTTGGCCTTTACCTCTTCCTGAACACGCTTCATACGATCCATATATAGGCCAGCCCCTGATTGTTATACTTATCCCAAATATTAAATATAATCATGTGCCTGAATACGCACTGGCAATTTGGTCCTAAATAGTAACAAAGAAATTATAAAAAATGGTAAATATGCATATATTTCGTAATCTCGGGTTTGTAGAAATTTGCTACGACAATTAAATCTTGGCGTAGCACCTATATATTTCAAAAAGTTGTAAGAATTGACAGGTAAAATTTGTTATTTCCTATACAGAAAAGCATAATCTAAATAATCATGTAGGTTTCCATGATGGCAAGTCGAGTGCAATATAGTTAAACTCAATGAGAAATGCCAGCAATTTTTTTTCTCTTAATTTATAAGTGTTCGCGTAGCACTCACCTTACGCTACAATATAAATAATATTTTAATAATATAAATATCAGAGATAAAAATACATACCTTCACCTTGATTTTCTATTATAAATCAAATCACAACTGTAACAACTTTCAGCGTAATTAAATCTAATATCGAGTAAAAAGTGCGTCGCTTTTAAATAGCACGGATTAATGCATCGAACATCTTACACTTTCGATGAAAATATTGAAATGAGGGTAAATAAAAATCTAATTATTTTTTGCATTTCCATTCAAACACTCAATGTGGGTATTTTTATAATTATTTTTTTTATTTTTGACGTATGGGGGAAACCACCGTGCACTGCCTGTACAGCTCGAGCCTTGAAATCTCGCCAGCTTTTATGGAGTGTTTTCTAACAAGTGTCAAAAAATTTGTGTGAGTGTGACTATATTTTTCTTTGAGTAAAGATTAGAACATGATGCATTCAGTAATTTTTGTTTTTATTTTTAATATATTATTTGGTGGTATAGAAGGTACTGTAACAACCTACTGAAGTTTTAACAATTTTACTGTTCTTTGCCTTTTTCTATGTCCCACTCATTTGAAGGTCAAAGTGTTAGCATTTATCTAAATATTTAACTTACATGCCTATTATAATAATAAATTCCCATAATTGAAGTGTATCGTTATTTAGGCTTTGTTCAAACAACCACGCAGATTATAATGCTGGTAATTTACGTCTATCTTTTTCGGGAATCATTTTGTTGTATTTTTGTACTATATCATTTAATTTTTTTGTAATTTTTAAGCATTTAAATAACATTGATGTCAATTATAACGTTTTATTTCTAACTAGCTGTTGCCAGCGGCTTCGCCCGCGTAAGTTTCGCTTAGATGAAAAATCTTTTTGTGTTTCAAACTGTAGTAACCTAAACTCCAGTTCTCATCATTTCATCCCGTGTCCCATGGGAATATATGTTGATGAACGGGAACAGATGTTCCAGATCTTTATTATTTAGGTATAGGTACGTCAGTAGAACATACTCATCTGGTTGAACGACTTTTGCTAAGGCGCCATTTCCATATATGTAATAGTGTAGCTGGTCTCTTGGAGTTCTTCGTCAGATGATCCTGATCTTCGATTTTTATACGTCAACAGAAAATGTTCGTCTGATTGATAAACTTTTGCAAAGGTACTATTTCGATATTTCTTATAGTTTAGCTGTTCTGTTAAGGTTCTTCATCAGGTGTTCCAGTTTTAAAGATCAATTATAGCCTATATGTTGCCCAGGCTTAATAGCTATACAACAAAAAAAGTTTCATTCAAATCCGTCCAGTAGTTTTTGCGTGAAACGCGTATATACATACAGACAGACAGACATACAGACAGACAAGAAATTAAAAAAATATATTTTTGTTAGGTCTCCCGCTATCCACTTCAGTCAAAAAAACTAAATGTACAGACAAAATATTTTTACTGTTTTATTATATATGTATACATAGATGAATAACGAAATGAATTTAAAAAATAATTGGTCAAGTGCGTGTCGGGCCACGCGCAATGTAGGGTTCCGAAGGTACTTATCCTGTAGAAATGCGGACACATGAACTTATATTTACTTCCACTTTTATATAACTAATGAAAATAACCTAAGTATATACCATCATATAGAATGAAAATTATTCCTACGAATACTTTTCATACTAAAAACAATTTTGTAAGTTTATCGTATATTACCTACTCATTAACGTGTAAAGTCTACATAGCCGTGATAATTGTCCTTTTAAATTCATTATATTTGCTAGTTATTATAATTTGTTCCATTTATCCACCCTCCACCATTTTCGTGTTCGAGGGGGGGGACACTTGACTCTAACAAAATTTATCACTTTAAAGTTAAATATTTCGCACACGGATCCCTAAATAAAAAAATGTTCTTCAGACACTCATAATATTTTTAAAAGACCTATCAAATCATACCCCACACGATGGTATAATCGAGAGAAAAAAAAATCATCCCCACTTTAGGTGTAGGGGAGGCCCCCTAAAAAAATTTTTTTTTCCTAATTTTATTCTACAGTTCGCTCCGCGCAATAAATATGTATATCTCTACCATATTACAGTACTGAGATTAGCCGCAGACAGACGGACAGACGGACGGACGGACGGACAGACATGACGAAACTATAAGGGTTCCTTGTTTACTTCGGAACCCTAAAAAAGGAGTCGACTATGACGAAACATTTAGTCCAGTCGCTAAAATGAGCACAATTCGTATTCTATTAAGTATTGCTGCAAATGACGGATTAGTACTCAGACAGTTTGACGTCTCAACGGCTTTTCTTTATGGTACTGTGAGAGAAAAAATCTTTATGCGACAGCCGGAAGGATACGACGACGAGACAGGTCGGGTATGCAAACTGAAAAGAAGCTTATATGGGTTGAAACAGGCACCTAAATGTTGGAATGAGTGTATCCATAATTTTCTTATAGAATCGGGTTTCATCCGGAGTGAAGCAGATCCCTGTGTATATGTCAGAGAAAGGGGACAAAAGAAAATACTGCTTGCACTTTATGTTGATGACGGATTATTGGCCGCGTCAGACGAGAGAGAAGCTGATAACTTCTGTTGCGTGTATTGTACGCAACCGTGTTAAATTTCACATATACTGCACTTACGTCTGTTGATTCGCACATTCATTACACATAATTGTTTATTTAGCTATTATTTTAACGCTTTTGGTCATTTATCGTCTTCCAAAACAAACACACCTGTTTGTTTCCGTAACGTCAACCCGTCACCTTGGATGTTGGACAGTGACGTTTGACAGTGACGTTTGAGATGACGTTTGGAAATGGTCCCCGTACATAGGTGGTGTGTTGCGACGGACGTGTTGCTAGAATGTTTTTTTATTTACTTATATTTGTAAATAATATAGGTAATTGGTCAGAATTTATAGAATAATAATTTAAACAAGGATTTTATTAGATTAACTATATCTCTTTTCTCCGAGATGAATGAATGCCGCACTTCGACGGTTTTGTCTCTGATCGAAGTCTATGTTGTCTCTGATTTCGTGTCAACGCTAGGCTGACGTGGTAAAGGAGATAGACCTCAACCAAGATGATCTTTCTTGGATTGCTTTTCGGATGGAACACGCCGCAGGGCTCCACGCCTCGCAATCTAGAACCTCCATAAGCGGAGGATAAGATGGAGCGGTCATGTGAGTTCATCTCTCTGGTGTTCTGCTAGTTTTCCTATGAATATTGTAGACACGATGTTAATGGCATTCTCTATTGTTTCAGAGTGCACCGCTCTTAAACTTAGGTTTTAAGTTGTTAGTTTACGCTTTATTTTTCAATATTCCACGTTCCACGTGTTATACTTTATTAGTTTACTCGTTTAAACTATTTTTCCTCGAGCTCTGGCACGTGATTCGATGTCGTGACATGACTACTTCAGAATGAGTTCCCACTTATATTTTTCTTTCTTTTCGTTGTACATACTGGTTACAATGACCCTGACCCTAAGGGTAATCTCCTTCTTTGGATAAATAACCCCTATTTATCCCAGTAAAACAATAACACTTCCTGTAAGCAAAGAGGATTGCCGACCACCATGTGATACAAGACCACATGGCCAGGTGTCTCCAAATCAACAATCCAGGACCCCCAGCTGTTCCTACATTACTGGGAGTGACGAGGTGATACAGTTTATTGGAAGAAAAGGAAAGGACCTGAATGGGATTTACCAAGTAATATCCATTTTATAATTAGAACTTAAACTTTAGAATTTATTTTAAGGCAGAGACTTTGCCTAATATGATTTGTTCCTAGTTTTATCACATAGAGAGGACGCTCTCAACCTTTGTTAAGAGGTAGGTCTTATAACCAATATTAAGAATAAGGACATTTTTCTATGTCATGTGTTTTCATAGGTTATGATAATTAGACTTTAGTCTTAATTAGTTTGTTTTAAGAAACATGTGAGAAAAGAAAGGATTTGTTAAAACATTCCTATAGAAAGAAATAGTAATAAGGAATAAGAATATTTATCTACTAAAAAGTGAGTTTACCAAATATGTATATTTTCCTGTAATATATTTAACTTGATATATAAACAATTAACTTGTTTAATTGATTCCAACTAATAGTTGGTGGCGCCCTTGGTTAGAATTGAAACACAACATACACCTGGTCTCTTTCTTCAAATGTAACATTCCACAGAGCGACAAGAACCCACCGACCCACTCCGGAGTCTCCTACATAACGCACCACTGAGCTGGCTGTGCGGTTGTCCACCGGTGGCAGGCCGTGTTTTGCACGCCTGTCCTATAGTGGGTAATAGTTATGGCGTACCCAACGTGGGGCCGAGTGATGTGAGATCAGTTCTTCTGTCAACTTCATCGCTTGGTATTTTGAAGTTTGAGGTTAGTGTTGTTGTTGTTATCTATATTTCAGAATTAATTTAAAGGTTTATAATCATTTAGAAATGGCTTCGTTAAGGATGAACTTTTATCATCTCCTCAGCGATGAGCTGAGATATGAACTTCTCATCCGAGGACACAAGAATATAAGAACAGTTGATGAGATGCGAGCCAAGCTTGCCTCGTTGACTAAATCGAATCGTCTAGCAGTGACAATTGATCCTGCTACATTAGAAATAGAATCAGAATTAGAAATTTGTGAGAATAAGATTAGTGACATCGTCCAACTTATTTCTTCAGAATCATTGACACCTACGGGGCATGATAGAATTATTCCACGATTAACCCATATACAGCATAGGGTATGTCGTTTAGTCTCAGAAGATGAGTCTATTTTAGGAAGAATTTCCCTTTTAAAACAAGAATTTGAGAACGCATTTAAACTTTTGAATGTTGATATTCCAGGTGAAGTGGGATTTTGCTTCAATGATTTGCATAGTGGTACATCCAGCGGTGTGACTCCAGTCAGTCCTCCGGTTGTTAGCAACCCCCCTACTTCTTCACCAGCGGTGATAGCGGCTGCATCGGCAATACGGTCAGGTGAGCTGCAGGTTACCATTGATCCATCTCGTAATGTCTCAAAGTGGAATGTTAAGTTCTCAGGTAGAGATAGCAAATTAAATTTGCACGCTTTCTTAGAAAAACTAGAAGAGTTAAGAATTACAAAGAACGTTTCAATTAATGAACTTTTTAGAGGTATTTCACAACTCTTGGAAGGTGAAGCCTCAGAATGGTATCGTTTCTACGGTAAAGAATGTAAAACGTGGGAAGAGTTTGTACAACTTCTCAAAGAAGAGTTTCTTCCTTCTTCTTATGATAGGAAGACACTCAAAGAAATTTATAATAGGACACAACACACGTCTGAAAGTGTCGTCACTTTTATATATACAATGATGAAATATTTCACACGACTTGACACTCCTTTATCAGAAACAGAAAAAGTAGGGATAATTAAGGATAACCTTGCCCCATATTATAAATCGAAAGTTTTCTGTGACACTTTTGCGACTGTAGCTGAACTTCGTACACGTTGTAAGTTATTGGAAGATATGAAATCTGAGTGTACCACACACATCAATCCAACACCAACACAGAGTTCATTACACACGGATTTGTGTTACAAAACAAGGACATTTACACATAATATTAAGAAAGTTTCAGAAGTCAAAACTAGTGACACCTGTAAGAAGTGTAACCGTACCGGACACATAGAAAAGAATTGTAAATTTAACAGAATTATACACTGTTATGGCTGTGGGAAAGTTGGTGTGACGCGCCCTCAGTGCGACTCCTGCGGAGTGCCACGTAATTTAAACTCAGAGGGAGCCTCGCAAAACGAGAAAACTTAACCCAGGGTCAGGACAGCGGTACCAGAACCAATACATTTAACAATCACAATTTTAAGAAAGAAAGTTTTTACAAAAATAAAACATTTAGGAATATAAATTATAAGAAAGAAAAAATATTTAGAAATAGCAATATAAAGTTAGGGTGTGATCAGGTAACATTGATGGAGACAAATACAGCAAGCGTTGATCAAGTGTATTTCAATCCGATGCCCGGTGATACCAGACCATACTTAACGGTTTCAATCCTTGGTAAGAAATGTAAGGGTCTTTTAGACTCTGGTGCGATGTGCAGTCTTCTTAATGGTGATGCTTTTCGATCCTTAGCTGCATACGGTGCCATGCTCGATAATTATGAGAAGCCACCTATTATTATCACGGCGAATGGTTCGCAAAGCACCGCCATTGGATACACCCAGTTGCTGGTAGAATATAAGAACACTATTCAAAGAGTAAAATTTTTGGTGATTGAAGATGTAAGAACACCCTTAATTTTAGGTATTGAATTTTGGAAGAAATTTAACATTGGTACAGAAATATTAAAATTAATTGAAATAAACAGTTTAACCAATAAGAATTTTGTTGAATCAGGTACTCTTAACACTAGAACAGATTTAACAACAGAACAATTAGAACAACTTAATTTAAGAATAGAAAAGTTCAAAGGTTTAACTTTGAAAAATACTTTAGAAAAAACTGACCTTGTGCAACATTTTATTAACACAGGCGATCACCCGCCAGTTAGACAGAAATGTCATCAGTTTTCACCTGCGATGCTACAAGTTGTTCATAAGGAAGTTGATCATATGTTAAAAATGGGAGTGATAGAACCATCTAACTCTCCATGGAATAGCCCGTTAGTGATAGTTAAGAAAGCGAACGGAGAACCTAGAGTTTGTCTAGACAGTAGAAAGTTGAACTCCATCACTAAGTTTGACAGCTATCCATTACCTAATATTGATTTTATTCTTAATAGTTTGAGGGGAGCAAAATATATGACCTCCATTGATTTGAAATCAGCCTATTGGCAGATAGAATTAGAAAACTCGTCAAAAGAAAAAACCGCTTTCTCTGTTCCCGGAAAAGGTTTATTTAAAAGAATGTGTTTCGGCCTCAGTACAGCGGCTCAAATATTACAAAGGTTGATGGACCGACTGTTCACTGCGGAGTTCCAGAACCCGGATTTAAGTCTATCAGTGTTTACATACCTGGATGACATAGTTTTGGTTACTCGTGGAGAATTTTCGGATCACCTACGCCTACTTGATCGCGTGTATGAGAAATTAAGAGACGCAAAATTGACAGTTAACATAGAAAAGTCACATTTTTGTAGGGATGAGCTCGACTATCTCGGCTACAAAGTTGATCGTGAAGGTTTAAGAACTAATCCTGAGAAAACTAGAGTGATAGTTAAGTTATCAGCACCTAAGTCAACCAAAGAAGTCAAGAGTTTCCTCGGTATGGTAGGTTGGTATCGCCGATTCATTCCAAACTTCTCGACTGTAGCAGCACCTTTAAATCGTTTGACGAGTAAGAAGCTGAAGAAGTTTGAGTGGAACGACGATGCACAGGAAGCCTTTGACAAATTAAAAGAATGTCTCGTGACGTCACCAGTGCTTTCTTGCCCTGACTTCACGAAGGAATTTTACGTCCAATGTGACGCTAGCGATAATGGGATAGGTAGTGTACTAACTCAAGAAGTCAACGGCTCAGAAAAAGTTATAGCTTATGCGTCTAGAAGCCTGACCAAAGCTGAAAAGAATTATTCCGTGACAGAAAAAGAATGTTTAGCTGCCTTGTTCAGCGTAGAGAAATTTAGGTGTTATGTAGAAGGTCACCCTTTCACCATCATCACGGATCACGCATCGTTGCAGTGGCTCCTTAGCATTAAATCACCGAGCGGTAGGCTAGCGAGGTGGGCCATGCGACTCATGCAATATCAGTTTCAAGTCAGACATAGGAAAGGTCACTTACATGTAGTGCCAGACGCGCTCAGCAGGCTTAACGTTGATAACATTTCAGAAACCACTTACCCGTCCGATGATTCATGGTATGATGGTATTTATAAGAATTGTCTGGAAGCACCACACCGTTACCCGAAATTCAGAGTGATAGAAGGTAGACTTTATAAGTTAATTAAAACTAAATATGCTCTAGAACAAGAGACTTCGTGGAAACTGGTGGTGCCTTCAAACAAAAGAAAAGAAGTGATTTCAGAAAACCATGATCAGCCTACTGCAGGTCATTTTGGTATAAATAAAACAGTGAAAAGAATAGCGCTTAGGTATTACTGGCCTAAACTCTTAAAAGAAGTCAAAGAATATGTAAGGAATTGTGACATTTGCTTGGCGAACAAATCAACAAATCGGGCCAGACCAGGTTTGATGGGTCAGCCTAAAAAGGTACATAGGCCATTTCAGACCTTATCAGTAGATATACACGGTCCTTTACCAACTTCTAAGAAACGCAACCAATATGTCCTCGTTGCTGCCGACTATTTTTCCAAGTATGTGTTTCTTTTCCCCATTAGAAAGGCAACTGCCTCGATTATTATTCAGAAATTAGAAGAATATGTTTTCTTAGTGCACGGTGTGCCTAAGACTGTAATATGTGACAATGGTTCGGTCTTCACTTGTAAAGAATTCAGAAGTTTTATAGAAAGGTACCATGTACCAAATTTGTTTTATACAGCGGTGTACACACCACAAGTAAACCCTGAAGAACGCGTAAACCGTGTGTTAGGTGACGCGATATCATCTTTTCTTAAAGGAAATCATAAAGAATGGGACGTACACTTGCCACATATTCAATCTGCCATGAACAACAGTGTGCATGAGGCCACAGGGTTCACTCCGTATTTCCTAGTTCATGGTAGAGAAATCATATTAGATACAGAACATTATAAACTGACGTCTACTGACGATCAGCAAGAACTTATTTTCCCAGAACGTAAAGAATATGCTGACTCTTTGAAAGAGCTGCAAACTATTTTCCTTAAAGTTAAAGAACACTTAAGAAACGCCTATGCGAAAGGCAAGAAGTCTTATGACAAAAGAAAAAGAAATCTAGGTCTTAAGGTAGGCCAAGTAGTTTGGAAAAGGGACTACGTCTTATCCAAGGCAAGTGATAACTTTGCTAGTAAGTTAGCCCCTAGGAACATTAAATGTGTGGTAGAGGAGAAAGTAGGTGATCTTACTTATCGCTTGCGTGCCATAAATGGTAAAAAGATAGGTCTAACACACATAAAAGACATTATACATGTCAGTTCCTAAACATAGTTCATAAGTACCTAGCTATACGGTAGGCATAGAATAGAAAGTGAGAACCGAGTGTAATAGAATGAGAAAGGGTGGGTGAGACGATGAATGTTAGACTACGGTATGATGGATAAGCCTGAAAGAGAATATGAATGGTAGTAAGTCTGTGAACTAAATTTTTGTTTAACCTAGGTATAACATATCGCTTTGGCTATATTTATTTTATGTAAGTAATTGAGAAAGAAGATAAAGCACTCGCTGTCATTTTGTATTCTGTCCTACAATTAGTTAAGATTTAGTTTAGGATAATTTCCTTTCAACACTCGAATGAGTTATAAACGTTTCTCACGTTATGTATTTCCATTAACAGTTATGTGTCGCACAAGCTGTAAGAAAAAGAGAATTTTCTGCAACTGCAGAAGGTGCTGTAAGTGCCACCATGAGTTGTTACTGTTTATAGTACACTCACAGAATTAAAGAAGAGTTGTTATTTTAGGATACACTCACACGCTAGAATATAAGAAGAGTTGTCACTGTAAAGTGCACTCACATACACATTAATGACACATTTTATAGGTCATTGAACACTGAAGAATCATAGTAGGTAGGAAGGATGAATATCCTTGTATCTCCTCTCCAGTGGCATTAAGCTGATCCCAAGATTTAGGTCATAGGGCTGAAGAGGAGAATAAAGAAAAGAAAACAGAATAGGCTAAGATACGTTTAATTGTAATCCACATTAGTTATATAATAGAATTCCACTGAGACTCAGATGTCATTGGTAACTCTGTTGCTCATTGTTTAATTTTGCATGCTCTTATATCCATTAAGATATTAGAATAGAATTGTTTGCCGATGGGGTCGTTGTCATTCGTTGGTCGACCTTGTCTCGGAGTATTTTTGTTTTCGTTTCGCGAGTAGTGCCTCGTACCTCACCCCTTCTTCGCTCTTGCCAAGGGGGTATGTTGCGTGTATTGTACGCAACCGTGTTAAATTTCACATATACTGCACTTACGTCTGTTGATTCGCACATTCATTACACATAATTGTTTATTTAGCTATTATTTTAACGCTTTTGGTCATTTATCGTCTTCCAAAACAAACACACCTGTTTGTTTCCGTAACGTCAACCCGTCACCTTGGATGTTGGACAGTGACGTTTGACAGTGACGTTTGAGATGACGTTTGGAAATGGTCCCCGTACATAGGTGGTGTGTTGCGACGGACGTGTTGCTAGAATGTTTTTTTTTTTACTTATATTTGTAAATAATATAGGTAATTGGTCAGAATTTATAGAATAATAATTTAAACAAGGATTTTATTAGATTAACTATATCTCTTTTCTCCGAGATGAATGAATGCCGCACTTCGACGGTTTTGTCTCTGATCGAAGTCTATGTTGTCTCTGATTTCGTGTCAACGCTAGACTGACGTGGTAAAGGAGATAGACCTCAACCAAGATGATCTTTCTTGGATTGCTTTTCGGATGGAACACGCCGCAGGGCTCCACGCCTCGCAACCTAGAACCTCCATAAGCGGAGGATAAGATGGAGCGGTCATGTGAGTTCATCTCTCTGGTGTTCTGCTAGTTTTCCTATGAATATTGTAGACACGATGTTAATGGCATTCTCTATTGTTTCAGAGTGCACCGCTCTTAAACTTAGGTTTTAAGTTGTTAGTTTACGCTTTATTTTTCAATATTCCACGTTCCACGTGTTATACTTTATTAGTTTACTCGTTTAAACTATTTTTCCTCGAGCTCTGGCACGTGATTCGATGTCGTGACATGACTACTTCAGAATGAGTTCCCACTTATATTTTTCTTTCTTTTCGTTGTACATACTGGTTACAATGACCCTGACCCTAAGGGTAATCTCCTTCTTTGGATAAATAACCCCTATTTATCCCAGTAAAACAATAACACTTCCTGTAAGCAAAGAGGATTGCCGACTACCATGTGATACAAGACCACATGGCCAGGTGTCTCCAAATCAACAATCCAGGACCCCCAGCTGTTCCTACATTACTGGGAGTGACGAGGTGATACAGTTTATTGGAAGAAAAGGAAAGGACCTGAATGGGATTTACCAAGTAATATCCATTTTATAATTAGAACTTAAACTTTAGAATTTATTTTAAGGCAGAGACTTTGCCTAATATGATTTGTTCCTAGTTTTATCACATAGAGAGGACGCTCTCAACCTTTGTTAAGAGGTAGGTCTTATAACCAATATTAAGAATAAGGACATTTTTCTATGTCATGTGTTTTCATAGGTTATGATAATTAGACTTTAGTCTTAATTAGTTTGTTTTAAGAAACATGTGAGAAAAGAAAGGATTTGTTAAAACATTCCTATAGAAAGAAATAGTAATAAGGAATAAGAATATTTATCTACTAAAAAGTGAGTTTACCAAATATGTATATTTTCCTGTAATATATTTAACTTGATATATAAACAATTAACTTGTTTAATTGATTCCAACTAATAGTTGGTGGCGCCCTTCTTGGTTAGAATTGAAACACAACATACACCTGGTCTCTTTCTTCAAATGTAACATTCCACAGAGCGACAAGAACCCACCGACCCACTCCGGAGTCTCCTACATAACGCACCACTGAGCTGGCTGTGCGGTTGTCCACCGGTGGCAGGCCGTGTTTTGCACGCCTGTCCTATAGTGGGTAATACTTCATCGAAAATGAATTAAAAAGACGTTTTAAAATCACCACGAAATTACCATCCTATTTTCTTGGTCTGGAAATAGAACAACACAAAGATTGTTCTATTAAAGTTCACCAAACTGCTTACACTAAGAAAATACTAGAAAAGTACGGAATGAGCAATTGTAAGGAAGTCGGAACACCAATAATAAAACCCGGGAAAGGAATAGAGGAAGAAGAAAATTCTGACCAATTGCAAGATTTTCCTTATCGGCAAGCTGTTGGGTCCTTGTCATATCTGATGGTTGGTACCAGACCAGACATTGCGTATGCAGTTGGGGTAGTGTCTTAAAACCTAATAAAACTAATATTCAACAGGTAACAAGCTAATTATTTAAAAATAAAAAACACGACTGACAACTTACATAGTCTATGACACTCGGAGGAATGCAAGGAATCTAACATTACCTCTCACATCAAAATCTATTAAGCCGTTCAGGACTAATGGTGGAATAAAGAAACTTACATACATACATACTTACATACATGAACCCTGAAAATATAACACTCGTTTTTTGGTCAGTCGTGTAAAAAGGATATTTAGGTACCTCAAAGGAACTATAAACTTGAATACAGCAAAGATAAAATGCGTCGTCTTATTTGCTACAGTGACGCCGATCTCGGTGGCGATGATGCGAGTGGATGCTCCACAAGTGGGATAGTGTGTTTGTATGCTGATTCAGCATTATCTTGGCGCAGCTCGAAGCAATCCATGGTTTCATTATCATCTACTGAAGCGGAGATAGTGGCAGCCAGTGAAGCTTGCCGTGAATTCGTATGGTTGAAGAGATTATTCAGAGACCTACAAGCAAATCTAGATACACCGATCTTGCGCATTGACAATGAGTCAGCTATTAAGCTGGCCTATAACCCCCCCATATGAGAACCACCGAAAAACGAAACACATCAAATTGAAGAACTTCTATGTCAGACAGTGTGTTACAGAAAAAGACTTAACAATTGAACAAGTACCGACTAGAAATCAACTTGCTGACATTTTTACTAAGCCAGTATTCAAACCAAGATTGTTAAAACTTTGTGAAGAGTTCGGATTAAAAGAGAAGGGAATTTTAGGAACCACTTCTAGATCGAACACTTCCAATCTATTTAATATTCTTGTACGCTTTGTATCTATGTACAAAGTTACTATGGTTTTGATATGTTATTTTAGTCTCTTTGAATATAAGACATCTGTTAAAACATTTTCTTTTTATTTTACTTTAAAAATGAAATGGATTATGTTTAACATATCTATGAAGTACACCATCGTTTATTTCTAAAGTATAAATGAAGCGGTGGTGGCCGAGTGGTAGGGCGCCCGCCTGTGGATGCAAAATCCCAGATTCGAATATATGAGTTACAACAATCTGACTCATGTTAGTTTTCATCGACTACCACTTGCTTCCGGTGAAGGAAAACATCGAGAGGAAACCTGCACTCTGGTTGATGATTATCAGCTAGTGTGTGAAATGGAGAAGGCAATGGCAAACCACTCCATTAATATTGCCAAGAGAATCGTTGTGTGTGTTTAATTCCATATAATGACCACGACTCTCAGTCATGAGGAAATACGACTAAAGAGTGAGATAAATAAATATAAATAATCCTTTATTTTAGGGAACTTAACTCCTTGTCCTACTACTACTCCGCTGGCTCAGTGACCCCTGAGTGGATCTTTACCTCCGAAACGAGAGAGCGCTATTAACGAGTTGGCTTTAGAATGGATTAAACTCAAAAGCAACCTTGCTGGAAAAGGTAGTATAGGTTGCGAGGAGCGAAGCGACATTTTGGATACATAATCCAAAATACGCGAGGCGAGCGAGCGAAGTGAGCGTGCCGCGGCAGCGGCCTCCGAAGCGCCAGAACCGACCTGGCCCCAAAATAAAAATGCATTTCAGAGTTATAATTTTAGTAATTTGTGAAAAGGAAAGAGAACTCAATCTGTTGTAATTAAAAAAATATTAAAAATCAGTTTAATCTATTCTAAAGCAACCCCCTATTGACTTCTATTCTGCACTATATGGCTCGACAGTTGTGCGCTCGCAGCTAACGCAGACCAGCTTCCACAGTGTCTCTCCAGTGATATCTGGGGCGCCCAACTGATGGGGCGATATCTCCTCGCTCGAACTCCTTGTAATACCATACAAAACAGGGGGCATTCCACGCCAAGCGAAGTTATTTATATATCTGAATACCTAACTCTATTGATTGTTTGTTATGTATAGGTATGTTTGTATTGTATAATTACCTTATTTTTAAGACATGTTAATACACAAAATATGTGATTTTATTTCTAAGGATTCGACTACGGCGATACGGCGAAGCTAAAAAGAGGAGAATTGACTTTTTGTCTGGCATTATTTTAATTTAATATTTTGTAGTATTTAATACTTATTCCCATAAAACATACATTCCGCCAACAGAAAGTTAGTTGAGTGTAACCGAATGTAAAATTTCGATTTTACTTTTAGCAAAATAAATAATGATAGTACGGGGCGGGGAAGTCAAGGCCTCACATACCTGTAAACCTAAATATTTACACTAGTTATATATATAATTTATTATATAATGTAAGATATATGTATGTAGGTACAAGTGGTTATATTTTGCTTGCATTTTTTAATTATCGTATTTCAGAAAAGATTATGAAACATGATAATTTCCGTAGTACTGATATAGATCTGTGCTTGTCGTGGTCGGAATCTAACGGATTCCTTTGATATTCCGTGGTTTTTGAATTACTTTGATATGAGCTGTCACATAAAGGACTAGTACTGTGTCTTTCTGAAATACTTTAAAATCAAGACGTAAAATTGTTTCAATTGCTTGAAATGTAAAAGGCATGTCGAAGGGGAAATTGTTTTCGTATGTTAGATTTTGAATTGAATACCATCCCTGAAAGAAAAAAGTGTTACTCCAGCCTATTTTCTAAAATTTAAAATACTAGCTCTATAATACCGCTCCCGTGGATGCGATGTTTGAACGATACCAAAACCCAAAGTACTTGAGCTAGTTGCATCTGCGACGCTCAAAAATCCAAAAATAGATATCAAAACCCCTATAACTAAACGTACATTCATATGACGTCACGCGTAGAAAATTAACTTTTCCTAAAAGTTTGAATACTAATAAATTATTTCAGGAGAATAAACTCGTGCTGAAAAGTCGCAAAATGTGTTTAGTATTCTATCATAAAATTACATATTTTTAACAATTTTATTCTCATACCTTGTCCGGTCCTATTACTACATGAAGTACTAATTTAATTTGAATTAATTTATATTTGATAATTTATAATCCTAATTGATAATGACTATATAAGTATACTCTATTTAATAATAACATTAAATAATTATAATTATAATTAATTTAATTTAATTTCTTTTCTTAAACTTTGCAAATGCTTGGTTTTTGACATTCTGTTTTAGCTTTTTTTTATATTGTAAATTATAAACTGTATTTCAACACAATTTTTTGTACTGAAATTAAATAAATGAAATTAAATGTACCAAATTTCATCGAAATCACCGTAGACCACATCTCTGTCCTCGGGTAAGATTGTGGTCAAGAACAAACCCATATTTAATTTTAAAAAAATCCATCCAGTAGATTTTTCATAATTAGTAACAAACATCCTTACAACCTCAGACGCCTTCTGTATACTTACTGCGGCAAATGGGCACGACGTTAAGTTTTTTGGGAATTGTTTTAATAGTATTTGTCCCAACAACGGATCTTTAGTAAAAAAATCGCATAACTTGAATTGTATTCGAGCTGGTAGTAGTACATAATTTCCGCTTAATACTTCATAAAACTGTAGCAAAATCTGAAAATCGATAGATGTAAATATAGTTTAAGATATGTTCTGTAGTATAATAATGTCGACCTTTATTTTCTTTTCTCTCTAAACTAAGTTGTGATATTTTTGTAAGTATGTGTATTGTTAGTAGTAGCAGATATATTATTTTAAATAGGTAACGCAACAACAACAACAAAATTAGGGTGTCAAATTTACTACATCAATTAGTTAAATAGATATTTTTTATAAATTAAATAAATCTTTATGTCGAGTAAAGGTACTGTTAGTTTGCCATCGCGAAGATTTGCCATCAATTAAGAATCTCCATATATTGAAAGTAAATTTGCCATCACGATTAAAAACTAAACGTATATTTGCCACGGGTAGGTAAGGGTTATAGTTAATTAGCCATCAATGTTTTTTTTGCAATAAGTACCGGTAGCAAACAAGTTCGCTCATCTAAATATTTGTACAAAATATGTCGCTGACTGATTTGTATTTTTCGCTGAACGTAAAAACTTGAGCAGTTCATTAAATGGTAGCATAATTGAGTAAGTACTAAGAAAGCAACTTTGGAATTGGGTGAAAATAGGAACTCGAAAAATTAGCAGCGCTATGTTTTAATGATGTCCTTTATCTGGCTCGGCCACTCTGATGATCTATTTACGACAAACATTATTTTTTTTGAGTTTTAAGATTTTTCCCAAGCCAGTAAGTAATATAAAATTCAGTGATCATCACATTGTTAAACTTCTAGATATATTTAATTTAGTAATCAGAACTTTGATTAAAAGCAAATAAATTTGTTATTAAGTGTTTGATTTCTATGCAGTCCGTACCAAAATCTTTGTGATGGCAAATTTACAGTAAACAAAATATTAAATAGCGAATATATTTTAAAAATGGTGTCTGATGACCAATTTACATATACTTTTTTATGGCAAATTGACTTTGATGGCAAACTTACAGTAACCCCGAGTAAATTAAACTCATACATTAATTATGTTTAAAAGTGACGAATTAACTTTGAATGTATGGAATTATAATAAGGTGACGAATCAACTATAGGATCGAATGTGGATTCGTTATTGTAGAATAGCTCCAAACATTTTATATTGATTTGAAGAACATATTAAGATTAAAATTTATTTGTAGAAAATAAGCATCATATCATGTGGGTGTGGGTGCTAACCGTATAGCTGTTGTTAGCAGTATCTAAAGTTTCAAAAGATAGATTCACATGGTAGCTAGATCCCCGGCCACTTCTTCGCACACTAGTGCTTACATTTCTTATCAATTGTGGATCTGTAAATTCAACTTTAGATCTCGTTGGGATTGCTTGTATTCCCTGGAAAAAAAATGGCATAAATAATAAATGTTTTATATAGTTATTGTCCGTTTTTAGTTATTGACCTAATAGCAGTGCCAGAAACCGGGTCTTATTGTGAATCTAAACCATTCAGATAAAAACTAAGTTATAAGACTAATAAAAACAAAATACATAAGTATATCTTCAAACCTGTACAGCAGCGACTTGTAGTACAAAAAGTAACAACCACTCTATCTTGTACATTTTAACAGAATGAACTTTATTCCAATAATTATGTGGTATATTGGACAGTACATTGCCATTTTCAATGAGAAAATAAGTTGCAGAATGAATAACTCAACTTTATTGCCCGTTACTAGTTTAATTCGATTTGTTTTGGTAAGTATTATGAAGGTACCTAATAATATTGTTAGAATAAATAATTAAACCTATTTGTTATAAGACTAATTATAATACTAATTTGAACTATTTTGTACGAGTAGCGCATCCATAAAGACGCGTTTTGCAGACGCTTTCCTCAACCGTGACTTTAATAGCTTAAATATTAGTTTTCTTTTATTATACCTTTATGCACTGTATTATAAAGTTGTTCTTCAACTACAACATCAATAGGCGGGGTCTTGTTGTTAGCATTGTTTTAATGTAGGGGTACTCAAATCATAGTTGTTATTTAGCTGTAAGACCCCTAAAAAATAAATAAATAATATTTAAATCTTGTAATAACGAGATAAACATTAATTAAAAGGCCTTATTCTATTCACGACTTGGTTTGAATTGAAGTGTGTAGTTTCAAGGCCCTGCCTGTACGTAATAGTACATTGTGATATAAGTGCGGTAAGTTGAAAATTACAGCCGAGGCGATATTGCTAGCCCGAGCCGTAGGCGAGGGCTACAAGAAAGGCAGAGGCTGTAATTTTCAAAGCGCACGTATGTCATACGACGTTTTATAACATATTTGCGAGGAAATATTTAAATAAAACTCGGAAAACGACAATACCAAAGAAAAAGCGCGCGGTATAATTTTACTTGTTCACAAATTAGCGATGCGCGCGCATCAGCGCTATTTTTTAATGCACAAAAAACAGCCAGTATTACTAAAAAAGTAAATTAATATTTTTGTGTTTTGTTACAGATAAATGGTTGTAATTTATTGTCAAAATTAATTTAAAGAATTAAATTTTTATTTATTTTATCTCCTAAAGTTAATTTTATTCATAAAATGTTGACAACTTTTCTGACATAAAAACTCTATGCTAAGATTTAAAAAAGTATCGTTCGTTTTTAGACGGAGCGTGCGTTTTACTTTACAATAACGCACAAGTGCGTAATGAGATACAATACAATATTGAAATTGGTGAAATAAATGACACTTTACGAGCAAATATGTTATAAACTCCATTTATTCTTAATTGTCTTATTATGTAAACAATCTTCACAGTATTTTTTGCTGAATTTTGTTGAAAATAAATCAAATATTAGTTCAAACCTTCTAAAGTAAAACATTTGAGTAATTCAGTGATTCGTCCCATGTACCTACGGCCCATTTGGGACGAAACGCAGAAAATCAAAATTATATAAAATTTCATTCTGCAATTCGTCCCATATTTATAAATGGTACAATCAGTAAAAAAAGTGTTTGTTTAGAAATAATAAACATTGAATTTTTCATTAAGAAATGTAATAATCATAGAATAGTTGCATAGAGAAAAGGACTTAAAAAAAAACAGAAAACATAAAATCAAGAAGTATTTTTACTAGTAAACTAAACATGACATTAGGCCTTACTGTCCGTTTTAGTTTCTTATTTACGATGTATTATACTCGTCACAAAACAAGGAATTTTAAAGAGTTTCTATTCATAATAATTAATTAATTTGCCATAAAAAATGGTAGTAAAAGGTGTTACAGTAATTATGTAGGTGCTAATACATGTTCTGCTTTTTAAATAGCATGCAAATATATACAATACATATAATCTTCATAATTTTCGTATATCGTCTCTTTCCAAAAACTCTTTTACTGTGTAGAAGCAACCCTCTATAAGCCATTCTTTAGTTTTCTTTACAAATTTTTTCGTCGGAAGTGACTTTATATCCTTAGGAAGGGCATTAAACACTTTAATACACATTGCATAACTTTTTTGGTATAAAGCCGTTCGAGGGATTTTCGGTAAAACTAGCCTATCTGAATTTCTAGTGTTTCTATGATTTATGTCTCTGGCTCTTACGAATAATTCTGGGTTTATTTTTACAAATTTACTTAGTTCAAGAATGTACAAGCAGGGTAGAGTAAGAAGACCAAGTTTCTTAAACAAGGGTCTACAAGAATGCCATGGGGCTAATCCACACATAGCTCTTATGCACTTTTTCTGTATAATGAAAGCCTTATTTACCTCTGTCGAGTTACCCCACAATATTAGACCATACTTGAGAACAGAGCTTACATAACCGTAATATGCAGACAACAATGTGCTTTGAGTTGATGTTTTTGACAACCGATACAGTACATATACGAATCGATTTAATTTCTTACAGACTTGTTCAACATGGGCTTTCCAATCACAGTGTTTGTCCAGCACAAGACCTAGAAAAGTTGTTTTATTTATGTCCGAGAGAATTTGATCATTATAATTTAATATTAGTCTATTACGATTTGATTGATAAAAATGGAATTGAATTATATTAGTCTTTGTAAAATTTATTTGTAAATTATTATTTTCAAGCCAATTATTTACTATGTCAATTGTATTTATAATGTCAGTTTTGTTTGCGGATTTGATAATAATAGAAATGTCATCGGCATATAAAATACAAGGGTGTGGTGTAATTTCCGGTAGGTCATTTATATAAATATTAAATAGTAATGGGCCTAGTACACTACCCTGTGGGACTCCAAATCTATTAATTTTAGATGAGGATTGGCATACTTTAACCTCTCTATTTTTATCTAGATTAGCTATTTGGACACATTGTGACCGATCACTTAAATAGGACGTTATCCACATGAGTGCCGGGCCTCTGATACCATATTTTTCTAGTTTTTCTAAAAGTCGATCATGAGATACCAGATCGAATGCTCGGGTCATGTCGAAAAATACTACTGTAGTTGCATGCCCACTATCCATACAATCAACAATTTGAGAAACAAGGTTGAAAGCAGCGAGGGTAGTTGATTTCCCTTTTCTAAAACCGTGTTGCTCATCTCTCAATATTTTATGTTTATTAAAGAAATCTAGAGCTTGAGCTTGAAACGCAATTTCAAAAACCTTAGATATAATAGAGTTCAACGTTATGGGTCGGAAATTACTGATGTCGGTCTTATCGCCTTTTTTAAAAATTGGTTCTAGTACAGTCTTATAATTATTAATCACATTTAAAAACTATTCTACATACATAAAAAATAAAAAATCAACAGTAATAAATATAAAAGATGTTATTTATAATAATAAAGATAAAAATAATCAACAATTTGTAAAAGATTTATGGATATATTAGTTTTTAATTCTTTTTTTAAAGTTTTTGATTCTTGTCTCACTGACTGTACCAAGCGTTGATAAGGTTTAAATATCCATACAAAAAAAGAATGGGACGAATTGCAGAATTAAATTTTGACTTCGATTGATTTAAATTTCGACGGAAATTAGTTTCATCATCCTGACAGATCGTCACCAAACTAGGTTCTTGGGGCTCTCTGACAGAAAGGAACTACACCGCTGTATGTCTATGTGATATACCTACAGTAAATAAGTTGGTGTAAGCTACAGGTGAAATAAATAAATTATAACTACTATTTAAATATTTATATGAATTCAATTCCCCAATTAATTTGATATTAGCTATGAAACCACAAAAATTAATGGGGCTGCGCAATTGCGCATGAGCAAGCACATTCCTTGTAACCGTCGCGTTTCGCTACTCGTAACAAACAAAGTGCCGTCTTTCCTTGGTCGTTTCGTTCCACAGAGTACTTTTGTTTCGTTTACTACACCACGTCTCGCCGCCGCTGCCGAGTGGGGCAAGCGTTGACGTCAGCGCACACTAGGTGGCGCTAAAATGGTGCTGACATAGGTGACTTTTAACTATAACTAATTAAGGAGCGCTTTTTTCACAAACTAGTAAACAGTGCCTAATTTGGAAATAAGAAAAAAATAAATTTGAAATAAAAATATAGTGTGAGTGTGATCAGTACTTAAGATAAGAACATGAAGAATTCAGATTTTTTTTTATCAAGTACAATATTTGGTCTGGTGTGACCTACTGATATTGTAATAATTTTACTGCTCTTTGGCTTTTACTGTTTTTAATATAATTTGAAGGTTAAAGTGTGAGCATTTAGCTTAATAACTGACTAGGTACCTATTATAATAATTGTATTCCATTTATAGAAGTGTGTCATTATTTAGGCTTTGTTCAAACGCGCAGATTTTACTGGTCATTTACGTCTATCTTTTTAGGGAATCATTTCGATGTATTTTTGTGCTTATTTACTGTTAGGTATCATCTAAATTATCCGTAGATACATAAGTAACCATTAAGCATTCAAAAGGTTACCTACATTGATGTTAATTATAACGTTTGATTTCTAATGAATAACGAAATTAAATTCTCTATTTTCAACATATCTCGGATGTACAATATCGCTTATTTCTATAATACAAATAACAAATACCTTCTTAAGGGGCTAAAGGCTAAGGGGCATTCCACGCCCAGCAAAATTATTTATCTGAATAATCCATATCCATACTAATATTATAAATGCGAAAGTTTGGATGTGAGTTTGTGAGGATGTTTGTTACTCAATTACGCAAAATCTACTGGACGGATTTCGATGAAATTTGGTACAGAGGTAGATAATGACCTGGAATAGCACATAGGCTACTTTTTATCCCGGAAAAAATGGTTCCCGTGGGCATGGGATACCAATTATAGTAACGCCATCTATTATTTGACAAAATAGACGTCATGTCAAAATGACGTTACGTCAAAGTGACGTTACGTCAAAGTGACGTTACGTCAAAGTGACGTTACGTCAAAGTGACGTTACGACAGCCTCCCCACTACTTCCATATAAAATTGGCCATTGCACCGGGCGGCAGTATGCCCGGATACGTCGAGGTGTGCGGACCGCTGCTGAGTGCACGGACTAATTGCCATTAGTTTTAGTTTGAGCAGAGTATTATGTGTGTGAAGGAACATCAGTGAGTTGGTTGTGATGTACATTGCGTGCGGAGGCGGAGCACGCAACATAGCCGTATGAGGTACAATACATTTTTTCCATTACATCTAATTTGTCATTAGATGGCGCTTTAATTAAATCTTGCCTTTAGTTCTCACGGCCTGCCACGAGATGGCACTTTACCGCGGACAAGTTCTTTCAATATTTTTTCGCGAAGAATGTTTTTTCGAGTAATATTTTTATAAATGTTTATGTACACCATATTTAGTCCCAGCACTTCGCTGTAAACATCACTGACACGGTTTATGCGCGATTGGTCCAAAGTTCAAAAAAATGTCCAATTCGCGGTTGGTCCAATTTGCAGTTGGTTCAATTCGCAGTTGGTCTAATTCGCGGTTGATCTAAAAATAAACAATGTTTCCGAAATTGTAGATTTTTTGAATGTTAAACTTTGTATATTGAGAAGTGTGCCGTTGGCTCTAATATTATACGGCATAGTAACGTGCCCCGCCCCGCACGTTATGTGCCCCACAGCACAACCTGACCCGGGGCTTAACCGGGTCAGTTAACTGGGGCTCCACCGTATCCTGACTATTGGTATAAGTTGGTACAGAGCGACTAGATAGTCACTGAGAACCTGTGCACTCGGGCAACCGTCCGCACACCGAGACGTATCTGAATATAATGAGTCACAGCTCAATGCGGGTAGCGGGGAACATGACGCTCCGCTGTACGCCACATCTCTCCTTTCTTTTGATGATTTTAATACAGATAAAGGTTTTCAATAATTTTCGTTACCACTAGTATGAAATAAATCCAAAGTAACCCTTTACATCAAATTTCAAATTATATACCATCGCAATTCTTAAAGCTGCAAACTACCAGCGTTTCGGAACGACCACTGCTGAGAAGAAACGCCGAAAGAAACTCATTACAGTATTGGTCGCTATTATGTCATTCTGACATAACATGATTTCTAATTTTTATTTTGGTATGTTTTTTCTATATTACTATTATATATTATATTACTTTATAATCATTTGCATGGTCAAAAGAACGCGAACAATCTCATAGGAATCATATAAATATCTGCATCAATAAATTTCGATTCTCATCTCGCAAATTGGGATCATTAAAATATTCTGCGCCATTTCCTTCACCGAAAGTCACTTAGTTTCACAGATTTTAATCTCATCATAATCAACATGTCCACTTTCCCAACATCGGCTACTTATCCTTTTTCTTTTTTTTTAACTTTTCGTTTAATCATACTAAAAATTCATTCCTTCATAGCAACATCATTGTTAGAGGTAGATACTTGCCGAATTTGAAAAATTTTAACAACCACATGTCGGTATATTGCATTTATTTACTTGTATTTTGATCATATTTTTATTATTTTTTAATTTGATCAACCCAGTTCAATGTTTGTAGAAATTGTATTTTATAATAATTACTTACTACAGTTGAAAGATGAACAACGACAACTGTTACAGTGTGTCAAAACTTGGAAGAAATGCCAGAAATATTGTTAATTATTTTGGTCATGAAGTAGACACGATACCATTGCTTGGCGTAAATTCTGGATCTGAACTTAGCCGGAACAGTATATAGACCTTCTCTATAAAACACACACAAATAAGGATTTGCTGTTAATAAAGCATGAGTTGCTTATTAGTTAAATCTGTTAAAGCAGCAACTAATTTAAAATCTAAATAACAAGGATAATGTTTTTTTTTTTAACTTAATGTTATGTAGGTATTGATCAAAGGATCAGTATTGCCATTCAACTTGGCAATTCTGCTAGTGTTCTGGGCACCTTACCGCAAGGCAACATCTTGTCAGGACGACATTAAATTTATCCATACCTACTTTAGTTTTATGTTAATGTTTCCAGTCCAGTGTCAATTTCAATTAATACTATATTAAAATAATCATTTTATTAAATTGTATGTAATGTTCCTACATTAGTTTAATAAAATACATATTTGTTTATGTATTAGCTTAGGAGTGACTATTCTGTATTTTTAAACTTAATTTTCAGAAGCAGGTTCAGAATATATATATTTTTTAATGATCTGCATTATACATTTTTCCAATATACATTATATTTAATTACAACCCAACAATATGGATTTGCTAAGACTGGACGTCTCCAATACTTTTATAGCTGCTGGACCACAATCATTTCTTTGACCATCTATGTGGAATAGCTGTTAAATTAATAACAGTCGTTACTTTATCCGTTACAGTCACCCATATACGGAATAGCTGTTAACAGTGGAACTCTTTTGTGTAGGATAGCACACCACTAGACCCAGGCCCATTTAAACAAAACATTTGACCTGACCGAGAAATTAACCCAAGGAGGTTGTCGTTATTGTCCTTACACATTGATTACTTATCCACCTTTGTGGATTATTGCTGTTAACAGTCGCTTGTGTGTAGGATGGCACACTACTAGACCCAGGCCGATTCACAAAGATTATTTGACCTGACCGAGAATTTATCCCGGGACCACATACAGAGGTCATCATTGTCCTTACACATATTTTATTTCAAACGAAACACATATTGGTTATTCTCAATTAGATATAAACTTAAATACCTAATTGGAATAACATTTATTCGTAGCACAAAGTGCACATCAATTTTTATTCTTTATTCGTTTTATATTGGGTAGTTTTAGCAATTTAATGCTGACTATGAGCATTTTAACTGCAGATTCCGTGTAATTTAATGCTAGCTTAACAATTCATAATATTTTTATTTGTAGCACAAAGTGCACATCAATATTCATTATTTGTTCGTTTTATTTTGGGTAACTTTAGCAATTTAATGCTGGTTAAACGATCCATAATATCGATTCATCTGAATTCATACTTTGGTTCACAAAGGTAACTTTAGCAATTTAATGATGACTTCAGGCAATAAAATTGCCGAGGTCGATTTAATGCTGACTTATCAATCCATAATTATGGACTCATAAACAAAGGTACTAAAATACTGTTGGATATTAAGTAGGAGTATAAAATAGTAAAAATAACATTTAGGTGACACCATGTATTTAGATATTTTAACTGCTTTTCTCTATTTTCAAATAAATATTGTGTTGCCATTACAATTAACTGATTAATTGCTAACTCGTCAATGATCAATGGAAAATAATATCTCCTTACACATCATTACAATTGGAAATTTTAATAAACTAAACTATGAATAGTTTTTAGAACAGCATTTATGTATGGTATATAGTGCATTAAAGAACAATTAATATACTTTGTTCATGCACGTAAACTTGCTTCTTGGGGTACCATTGTGATTAGTGAAGTAAATTAATGTAAACATATAAAGGCAACCGAGTGTACCTTCGTTAAAGTAGTTATTATAGCATCAATTAATATCAAAATCGTTGGGCATAGCCCAGTTACTGTATTTGTCAGGACCGAACAATCATACTTAAATCCTTTGTAATAAACTTAATTTGTGTTTTCACCAATGAGTTCAATTAATTCGCTTTCAATGAAATACCATTTTGTTTTACAGGGTAGACTGTAAAATAATAATTGAGTAAAGTAAATAAATGCCTCCATTTTATATTGTAGGTTTTCTGGTGGCTTAAACTTGTACATGTTATCGACATGTCTGTCATATTATGTTGAAATACGCTAAGTATTTACTGCCGTATTTTTTTTATCCATTTATTTAGGTACCTATTTTATTTGTTTTACTTGTTTATTTCACATTAAATATACAATACATTTTAGTGTACAATCTACACTTCTTACACTTCCATACCCATGATACACAATGGAAGTTTTGCATTTTCCTTAAAGATATTTTTAACAAAAATCTTAATCACTGGATTGATTTCAAAATTTATTTCTGCGTTAGCACCTATATTATTTCTATGTAACATAATTTACCTCTAAATGGCCCCCTTGCAAAGCTGGGACGGGCCGCCAGTGTTACATAAACAAGTTTTTGTTTTCTGAATATTGTAATCACAGAGAACAACATCTTAATCGACGCATCTATCAATGTTCCGGTCAACCAGAAGCTGTAACGAACTCCACTGGTTAAAATATCATGTATTTTTAGAACCAGACTAATTATTTAAAACTGTCCTTCAATTTTTTTTTTTTTTCATTTTGGCGTGTATTTTCTTGCAACTCGGATGGTAGTTTCTTTATGATACTAGTCAACTTTTAACTATTTAGTTAAAATAATTCTTATATTTAGAGACATATCAAGAATATAGTTCCTAAAGTTCTTTCTAAAATTTACTTGCACCCTTGTAATTGTTTTAATACCTATTACTATTTATTTTTTATTTTACTCTTAGTTCAAATTTTGTGTTTTTTTTTTCATCACAATATTAATCAATCATATGGAAAAAGTACACCATCGATTAAATATCAGTTAATTATAATAATCTCTCGGGTTGGGAACCAGGGAAACATGTTTTTTCTAGTTCAGGTACCAGCCGACCACAATCCCTGTTCTGGTTGCACTTAGGTACCTTTATTATATAAAATATCGTCACAATGGACAGTTAAGTTAACCTCATATTAAACATGGTTTAGCTTATAGTACGTTGTTCAGAAACGCAATTATTATGGTAATAGATCAACAGATTGACAAAAGTATCACAGAAATTGGGTATTAGTTATTGTGATTGTGATGAGAAAATAATTATTATATTCCATTTTTATACCTATTTATTTCACTGTTTTATCTATGTTGATAATACCAAAGGTATAAAAACTTTAGAAAACAAAAATTCGTGTATCTTTCACAGTGACACTACACAAGCTTTAAATTTTTGTTTCTTATGTTAAATCGTTAAATTAAAAGTAGGTAATTGCTATATATACTTCGCTTTAGCAAAATAATCAATTATAAATATTCTGTCTTGTGACCTGCCGGTAGTGCCAGTCCAGCCGACCTCATGATTTGTATCACTGTAGTTACGTTTTAAACTGAGGTTTTAACCTAAGAAAACTAAGTATGCATTCATATTACTGGTTTATGTAACATTGTATAATGATAAATTGTAAACAGTGAATAAATGAATGAGCAAATATTTCAAATTATGTACAGAAAGTGCATTGTTAACAGAATAATACTCATTGTATTAAGCGAAAAGCTATTCATTAACAGTTAGGTGCCGCTCATCACAATCAGAGCCATTAAATGTTACGTAAAATCTGTATTTGTCGTTTATTGTTTAGTACCTACTTATTAACTTTTTCATATATGTATATCATCACGGCCTCTATGGCCAAACTATAGATGCAGGTAAATATTGAAATTAATATTTAAATAAAAAGTATTGTTGTTATGTTGGTGCCAAGATCCCTTGAGCCATTCATGGTACCAAAGCCAATAAGGTCATTTTGTACCCTTTTCACTAAATTATTGATTATCGAGATGGCTGATTATTCTTTACGATATATTTTTTTAATATTCTACACTCGAATAATAATCTAACGCGGGCGGAAGCGCCAGTGATGGGATTATAAAATGAAATTGAATATTCCACCCACTTTCTTTGTTTTTTTTTTTTTTAAGATTAATTAATGTACTCACGTTTATCTCGTCGCCAAATGTGCCGTTGGCCCTAATATTATACGGCATAGTAACGTGCCCCGCCCCGCACGTTATGTGCCCCACAGCACAACCTGACCCGGGGCTTAACCGGGTCAGTTAACTGGGGCTCCACCGTATCCTGACTATTGGTATAAGTTGGTACAGAGCGACTAGATAGTCACTGAGAACCTGTGCACTCGGGCAACCGTCCGCACACCGAGACGTATCTGAATATAATGAGTCACAGCTCAATGCGGGTAGCGGGGAACATGACGCTCCGCTGTACGCCACAAGAAGCTTAGATCATATAGTATACCTAGTAGTAGTTAGGTTTGGGTTATTTTTTTTAGACCGCCCGGAAAGATTTTGAGGGCGGAAACGAAGTTAGGTTCAGGTTATTTTTTTATTACCGCCCGGAAAGCCTTGAAGGCAGAAAATAAGTTAGGTTCAGGTTACTTTTTATGACCGCCCGGAAAGACTTTGAGGGCGAAAAAGAAGTTAGGTTCAGGTTATTTTTTTTTATTACTACCTGGAAAGACTTGAAGGCAGAAAATAAGTCGTTTAGGCGCGATTGGTCCAATTCGCATTTTGTCCAGTTCACCAATTCGCGGTTGGTCCAATTCGCGGTTGGTCGAAATTCGCGATCCGTGAATTGGACAAAATGCGAATTGGACCAATCGCGCCTAAAGAACTGACACTTTAACGAGGGCTGGCGCGTAAACATCGAGATATACCTATGGAGTGGAAATACCTACTCGTCCTCATACATAACTACTTTGCGGCCGATTTTATCCGCCATTACAGGAGCCCTCTCTGTATTCCTTTCGATGGTAGATCTATGAGATGTCAATGAGATTTTATTTATAGAAATCCTTTATATTGTTGTGTTCTTATAATAATCTGTATTGTAAAAACAGCGAGATAATAATAAATTTAGTAATAATCTGTCCGCCTTTACAAAATTCCTCGAGTGAAAATTGGCACGTTTTTTTATTATTTTATATCTTTAACAATATATCTATCTATGCACGGTAACGATGAAATTTTCGCGCCATTTTCAACTCGCTCCATCGTGAATAAAGTGCTAACTCGCGCTCAAGCAACAGTTTCACAGGGGCGGGATTATGATTAATCCTTTTTTGCCGCGGGCGAAGCCGCGGGTACAGCTAGTTTTATATAAAAATCCTATCCTAACTATCCTTATACTAACTAATATTATAAATGCGAAAGTGACTTTGTTTATTTATATATTTGTTTGTTTGTTTGTATGTTACCTCTTCACGCTTTATCTACTGAACCAATCTTTCCGAAATTTTGCATACACATAGTAGCCCAAGAAAAATAGCGTTCCAACTAAAATAACTCACGAACAGGCTGGTTTCCGAAAATAATTAAATATTAGGTAATTCTAAGACACTATATTTTCGAATCCAAAGTAATTTTGATATGGAAGACTTAAAAAAAAATGAAAATTAAAAATAGGGGCACATTGGGAGAGCATTAACAATAACAGAGGTTATTATTTTGAAACGTGCATAAGTAACCAAAATAATAATGACGACAATAAAATCCACTAATAAAAATAAGAGGAAATGTTTTTTTTTAATAAATTTAGCTAATCAGCTTTATACCATTGTAAAAGCTATGGTAAAAATGATATATGCCTTTTTGAAGTATTTAAAAGAAGCAAATATTATTTAAGCTTATTTCTAAAAAAAATCTAACAAATAACATTACTGGAACAAAAAAAAAATAATATCTCTTCTTTAAAACAGTGCAAAAATATAACACAAGTTATTTTTGGTAGACTTTTGGTTTCATATAAAACAAGATTCGGAAATACAAAAATCCATCTAAAAATCTAACCGCATAAACACAATTTTAAAACCTGGATCAGAGTGCACGGCACTTTGAATCTTAAACATAGAACGCATACGGTTCAATTTCGATCGCTGTGTAGCGCGGAAGATACACGAAGTAGCTTATGTGTGTAGGTATCATACGCACTGACTATGATCCCAGAATATATAATAGTACTAGAGTATATGATTTAAAATTTTAAAATGCTTGGCACCTTTACTCCATAGGGCAATAATATTATTAATATATATTGTTTTTTCATGGTAAAAATGAGGTGTATTACGTACAATATACACGTTTTTCCTTACAATAAAACGCTTATTAAATACTTACCTTATTCGAAGCCCATCGATTATAATAATATTTGAGAGCGGCTCTTCCGTTTCCCTTTTTATCGCTAAATAATTCCGTTTTTCAACCGTTTTTCGCCCTTCCACCGCCCCGCAGGCGAAGTGGTGGGGGCACGTGGGCGCCCCGACTTCGCTCTAGCTTCTTTGGCATCGCCTGGCGGTGGAAGGAAGGAAGCCAATGTGATAAGAATTTATTTCTGTGTATAGGTATATATTATGAAAAACAAAGATGAAAATTTTCAATGTAATATTTATTTTTGAAGAAAAAATTATAAAATCAGTATTAACTTAAATACACACTGCCACATGGCAAATCTATCCCTTTATGGGAGTTGCCCGCGACTTGCCATGGGCAAAAAAAAAATAATAATATTACTATGAAATGGTGTGAAAACAATAACTTTACCTTGAGCTGCTGATGTGGGGTGATAAAGGTTGTAGATAAATAATATCCTGGTTGAGACACAATAAAAATAAGGTTTATTTTATAACTTACAACACACTAGTACACACATATGCCCTCTTGTTAAAACTAGCCACAGTAGACCAAGCTGGGTCGCTATAGGTTCTATGTACTATACTAGATAAACCATAGGATACTGTTACCAAATTACATCAAATAAGGTTAATTTTTGTGTCACCATGAAATGCTAGACTTAAATTTACATAAGAATTATCTTCGCTGAGACGATGCTAAGTTAAATATTTCTAATAAGATAAAGGCTACCTGGAGGTCTCTTATGCAGGATACCTGGGTGTTCCTTCTATATGAAATCCAATTCTTCGACTCGACGGCTTCGGGGAAGATCAATAAAAATTTGGTTCCATCACAAAAGGATGAAAACCTATCCCGTACAAATTAAATTGTACAGATCCAAAATAATATAATAATAATGACGAAGTAAGGTTATCAAAATTAAAACAACAAATTCAAAATCCCGTCCGCGGCTCTGACCAGGACTTCGTCAGAAACTCGCAGTACATCCCTCCACCCATTTAGAATATATATAAAAAATTAGGAACTGCTGACACGCGGTCCCTGAAAAGAACAAAGAAGTTTTGTCACAATTTTGTTCGTGACAACGAAAGACCTCACGTCTTTCTGACTCACTTCATGAGTTGAAGAATACTCACTCTGAAGATCATCAGTTTATCATCAGAGCCCGCCAGCCATGTGCTCCCAACCAGGGAATTTCCAAGAGCTTCCAAAATGCCATCGTACCGGACTACGACATTCAAGCTAATGATGTTTGACAGATGACAGAACACAACCTCGATTTGACGTTGACGTTTGGAAACGTTTTGTTACAACAAACATCGATGTCTTGCGTTCAGAAAAAAATAAAATTAATAAGGAAAATTTTACAACGTGACAATACCTCCCTCCTAAGTAAAAAGGCTTTGCTAAGCAACAGCTAAGTAAAGCCGTAGCTGCCCTCAGCGTTCTACAAAAAACTACTTAATTCTACTGTGTCTCACAAAAAAACAAAACCACCAGTCCAAAAAAAAAATGAACCAATACCAAAAAAAAAATAACACTCATGCATGTGTTAAAACTAACCTAACTTCGTCAAAAGCTCTGCTAACGAACAGAGAGAAAAAATCTAATCTAATCCCCTTGAAATAATAAAACAAACAATAATGGAACTATGGTAATTACCATAAACCAATAAAAAAAAATCCTCTGCATATTTTGGCGACCAAAACAAAATCGAAATAATAAAAAAAAATCCAAAGATTCTACTGTCAGCAGTGAACCAAAAAAAAATATATTACCAAATATGGAACAAAACGAGCCAACTACTTGCTCAAAAAAAACACCGTCAATCATACAGATATAACAGGTAAAATTGGATCAATGTCCAAAAATAATGCCACTGAAAAATGCAGCGAACCAAAATTCAGACCGAAGTCTTACAAAACACCGGACCGAAATCCTAAAAAGTTGTTCCTACATGTAAAACAAAACAATGACTAGCGCTAGTACAAAATAATTACAGTAGGCAGCAACAACAGTTCCATATTCGTCGTAATTGGGTAAATAAAATAATATCACTAACAGCCTGCGCTCCTCTTACCACTCCACTTTCACACATCACTTACATTTCTCGCAGAAACAAAACCATGGCCTCATCTTCCATACCTTCTTTTATTCGTTTTCACTCCCTCCTTTCATTCTTAGTAGTAAAACGGCCACTTCCGTTTACCACGTTCCTATCACTTGTGGGCGATAGTCGAGCTACAGAGACTCACTGGTAGTCGCAACTGTGGCGGCACGACGAGCACGCGAAATACGGCGACGATACAGGTCGTGCGTCCACGGAACAAGGACACATACAGATGTGCCGCTGCAACTGACAACATCGGCTGCTGTGTTTTCAGTGGCGGCGCGGTGAGCACGTAATTTTCCGAACGGACCGCACGTCCACCGTTCACCCGAATTACAAAAAAAAATTGTCCACACAAAATAGCAGGTAATAAAAAAAATAAGGTAAAACCCTATTAAAAAAACTACAGACCTTTGAGGTCTTTAATATGCCAGGAACCAATAGGATGACCATCCAACCTTTCCAGTTCATAAACCAAATTGGACAAAACAGCTTTAACCCTGCACTTTTCGTACTTGGGAGCTAATTTTGCCATCTTAAATTTTGCAGCATCGCTCTGCGTATAACAACGTTTCCACACAATATCCCCTACAGAAAACTTTGCTGGCCTTCGCCTTAAATTGTAATATCTAGAATTTACTTCATGTGCTCCCAATAAGTGTAGCCTAACCTTGCCAAAAATATCCTTTAAACAACCTAACTCTCCAGCATATTCGTCGCGGGGCATAGCTACGTCATACTCCGCATCTGTGTCTTTGTAGAATGACCCATTGATAACTGGTTCCCTACCGTGGACTAAAAAGAAAGGAGAAAACCCTGTGGACTCGTTTACTGCACTATTAATAGCAAAACGAATACGATGTAATTGTTCGTCCCATGTTCTATGATTTTCTTCCACATACGAAGCCACAGCAGTCATAACCGTTTTATTATACCTTTCCACCAGGTTCACTTGCGGCGTATAGCGTGGAGTAAGGTGCACTTTAGGTACGTTATATCGCTTTAAAAGGTTACGGAATTCCGATCCTGTGAATTGCACTCCATTATCTGCAATAACAGTTTCAGGCACTCCATGAGCCAAAATAACGTCATTTTCAAAATGTTTGGCAACTAAAGCACTAGTTGCTCGACGCAACGGAAATAATAGGGTGTACTTTGAGAAGCAACATGTTACAACTAATAAAAATGTAAATCCGGAACGAGAACGTGGTAACGGACCTACTAAATCTGTAGAAACTACCTGAAAAGGCCTATAGCAAACCTTAGGCTGCCCCATCAATCCTGGGGTAGCTTTTGTTGAGTGTTTATACGCGGCACAGACATTACACTTTTTAATAAACTCTACAATCTCCTTGTGCATACCCGGCCAAAAGTACGTTAAACACACTCGTCTGTGCGTTTTAAATACACCTAAATGTGCGGCTGTTGCCTCACAATGGTTTGCTTTAATAACTTCATTTCGGTCACTTTTCTTTACCACTTCTTTCCAGTCAAATTCACTCAGTAAATTGTACTTACTTTTGCAAAAACGATAAAGTTTCCCGTCTCTAACGCAAAAATTTGGATAATTTTTAGGAAAAGCCTTACAACCGTTTAGAGTTTTTACGTACCAATCATCTTGATCATCATTTGCAGAATCACCTACAGCTTCAATCCTCAACAATCTGGACAACGCATCAGGAACGACGTTGTCAGAGCCCTTTCTGTGCTCGATTTCAAAATCAAATTGAGACAGTCGGCAACCCCAACGAGCAAGTCGTCCGGACGGGTTCTCCAGATTCATGAACCACTTCAGCGAGGAATGATCTGTTATAACTTTAAATGGACGGGAACCTAGATAAGCTTGAAATTTTTCCACAGCAAAAATTACCGCCAGTGCCTCCCTCTCGGTAGCACTATAATTACGCTCTGCTTTATTTAAAGATCGGCTAACGTACGCAATTGGATGCTCATGACCATCTATAGTCTGAGACAGCATACCTCCTAAACCATAAGCAGAAGCGTCACAGTGGACGGCAAAAGGTTTATCAAAATCAGGTACTGCCAAAATTGGTGCAGTAACTAAAGCATTTTTTAACGTTATAAAAGAATTTTCTGCCTCTTCCGACCACTGAAACGGAGGTGCTTTTTTACCTTTTGAAGTTAGCCTATTTAAAGGAGCAGCAATAGTTGAAAAATTTCTAATAAATCGACGGTACCACGAACAAGTACCGAGAAAAACTTTTACATCCCGTGCGTTATTCGGAGTAGGAAAATTTAAAATGGCCGCTACCTTTTCAGGGTCAGTACGCAATCCGAACTCGTCTACGACGTAACCTAGGTATTTAAGCGACTGCCTGAAGAACTTAGACTTAGTAAAATTTATTGTTAAATTAGCCATTTTCAATTTCTCCAAAACACGGTTTAAAAGAACCAAATGAGTGTTAAAATCTGAACTACAAATCACTATGTCATCGATAAAACAGAAGACCATGCCGTTTTCTATATCACTAGTTATGTTATGGTCGAATAGTCGATCCATAAGACGTTGTTGACGGGCTGGTGCGCCGCAAAGTCCGAAAGGCATGACTTTAAATTTGTATAGTCCGCGACCTGGAATTGTGAAACTAGTCTTCTCTTGCGAGTCTTTCTTCAACGGTATTTGCCAAAAGGAAGAACTTAAATCGATGGAAGACAGATATTTAGCTTATTTTAAGCTATCAAGAATCTGGGGTATGTATGGAATCGAATATGAATCCCCCTTCGTTACTGTATTTAGCTTCCTACAATCTAAACAAAACCGCCAGTCACCGTTTGACTTCTTGACAAGCAAGGCTGGATTATTCCAAGGACTTTCACTAGGCGCTACTACATCTAAAGCCAGCATCCTATCTAATTCAGTTTGCAAAAATGCTCTCTTTTCCGGTGAAAGTGGATACTGCTTTGTCTTAATAGGGGCCGCATCGCCCGTGTCAATGACATGTTCAATAAGTGTAGTCCTACCTAAACCTTTTTCCTCAAAAGAAATGTTCTTAAATTTTTCAACCACTGAATCAGCCAACTCCCTCTGAGCGACTGTTAAATGTTCATAAGACTGTATTGTATTAATGCTTTCTGAATTTACTGAGTTTCTAAAATAATTAACTGGGGATACTCTGTAGTCAATGTTGTCAAAAATCTCAGGTGCCAGACGAAAGGCCTGCCAAAATTCAACCCCTAAAATAACTGGCGAGACTATTTTAGGTATAACAAAAAACTTAATAATATTTGTTACATTATTAAATGTAACAGGAATAAAAATATAACCAATCGTCTTTACCTCAATACCATTTGCAACGCGACAAATCGTGTTGCTTTCTATTTCTTGAAATTCAAAACCAAATTTCACAAAGTTTAAATGTGAATTGTTTCCCAGAATTGACATGGCTGCACCAGAATCCAATAAACCGAAAATCTCAAAATTATTTACATTAAATTTTAAATAAGGTCTAATATCGTTAGAATTTGGAGCAAAAAGAACCGTGGCGATCGAATCAAAACTATAAAATTTATTAACTTTATCTTTATTTTCACCACGATCCTGCACTACTAGTTTTTTGAACCACTGTGTTTTTTATTATTTTTACATTGTACACAATTCCTAAGCGTAACGCCCGTTTTCCCGCAACCAAAACACTTAATAGCGCCATCTGTTGGCGTGCCTTTACAACGTGCAAAGTTGTGATTGGTTTTTCCGCACTTGAAACAACGTGGTATCGGATCAACGGGTTTTTTAAAATTTTGTACATGCTCACGTTGAGAATTCTTCACATTTACACTAGCGCACACACAATTAACCGTTTTGTCACTCCGAACATTAACCGTAACCGTATTTGTCGGTTTTGACTTCGGCTTATACGCAAAATCCACACTGAGCACTTTGGAGCAAGGACGCGATGGCTCAACAAAATTTTCAGCTTTTTGACGTGCTGCCTCCAATGTACGACACTTTTCCTTAAGCTGTGTAATGGAAGTGATGTCAATCAATGCTAACTGTTGTGTAAAATGTGGTCTTATGTTGTGTAACAATATCTCAAGTTTATCTTCCTCGCTCAAAGGTTTTTTGAGTCAAGTGAACATGCAGAACATAATAGAAAAGTAAATGTGTACTGGTTCATCAGCTCCCTGTGTACGTGACCTAATTTCACCTAATAATCTATAATCATAGTCCACTGGGTCAAACTCCTTCAACAAAATCTCCTTGAGTTCTGACCAAGACGAGACCAGATCCCTTATACCTCTATACCAAAGCAACGCTTGGTCTACAAATAAATGAGCAGCGGAATTAAAAAGTTTACTATCAGAAACACCATAAGATAGTTGAAGTTCATCGACCCTTTCCACAAACGAACGGGGATCAGTCAACCCGTTAAACTTTAAGTTCCATTTGGCAACATTTTTGTCACCAGCACATTCCACTGTAACCTCCTTACCCGCTGGAGTAACTGGAGATTGATCGACCGCAGGTACTGAAACACTGCCTGTTTCAACCTTAGACAACAAAGAATCCAACCGGTTTCCCAGCTCAGACTTAGTGGATAAAATAGCGGGGTCATCAGACTGAACCCTCAACAGTCTATGATACAAATGACTACCTAAGGCACGGCTCCTATTTTGTGAGTACCTATCCTTGTATTTAATAAATTTATCAACACTAACATTTAATTCATCTAATTTATCTGAAATAGTTTTTATTTCCGATGTAGCAGTGAACTCAGTTTCTAAAATTGCTTCAGGTGGACCTTCAGACAAAAGATTTCGAAGCTGCTTGCGCAGGGCTTCGACAGTACTAGCAGGAGTTTCAGATCGAATAGAAACTTCATAAGATAGTTCATCCTTTTTCAGGGAATGAAACTGTATTGACCGCTCCATATTAGTTACCAAAAAAAACTTAATTTTCAATTTAAAACAGTTTAAAATTCAAAATAATTTAGAAATGTTAATAAGGAGGCCTAATACACTTATTTCCATTGGTGACTCACAATGATTACCTTAGAAAAATTTAAAGTTTACAATTTTTTTTTCCGCTAGGTATAAGTTAATTCTTAGCATAAAAACACAATAATTTCACAAAATATGCTAAATAATATGTAGTGCAGCATAAGCAAACCAAATTCCCATAGGGAAACAGTCACAATTATGTAAAATATCAATTTTTCAAAAGCACATGTTTATAACCTAAGAACATATGACAAGTTATGTTAACTTATTTTTACCAAAATAACACAATAAATGCTAAGTGCAGCAACTAAACCCTACAATTAATGTATAATTGTATGCAAATACACAAACAAAACAACTTTTATAGTAAATCTGTAAGTTAAGTTAGCAAAGTTAAGTTAAGTTAACAAACTAAGTTAAATTTCAGCAAGTATGGTGGCACAAAAAAATCCCCCAAACAGCTCTAACACCATTTAAAAAAACTGAGCACCATGTACCCATAAAATACAACAAAATAATTAACCGTGGGCGCCATTTGCCACATGGCAAATCTATCCCTTTATGGGAGTTGCCCGCGACTTGCCATGGGCAAAAAAATAATAATAATATTACTATGAAATGGTGTGAAAACAATAACTTTACCTTGAGCTGCTGATGTGGGGTGATAAAGGTTGTAGATAAATAATATCCTGGTTGAGACACAATAAAAATAAGGTTTATTTTATAACTTACAACACACTAGTACACACATATGCCCTCTTGTTAAAACTAGCCACAGTAGACCAAGCTGGGTCGCTATAGGTTCTATGTACTATACTAGATAAACCATAGGATACTGTTACCAAATTACATCAAATAAGGTTAATTTTTGTGTCACCATGAAATGCTAGACTTAAATTTACATAAGAATTATCTTCGCTGAGACGATGCTAAGTTAAATATTTCTAATAAGATAAAGGCTACCTGGAGGTCTCTTATGCAGGATACCTGGGTGTTCCTTCTATATGAAATCCAATTCTTCGACTCGACGGCTTCGGGGAAGATCAATAAAAATTTGGTTCCATCACAAAAGGATGAAAACCTATCCCGTACAAATTAAATTGTACAGATCCAAAATAATATAATAATAATGACGAAGTAAGGTTATCAAAATTAAAACAACAAATTCAAAATCCCGTCCGCGGCTCTGACCAGGACTTCGTCAGAAACTCGCAGTACATCCCTCCACCCATTTAGAATATATATAAAAAATTAGGAACTGCTGACACGCGGTCCCTGAAAAGAACAAAGAAGTTTTGTCACAATTTTGTTCGTGACAACGAAAGACCTCACGTCTTTCTGACTCACTTCATGAGTTGAAGAATACTCACTCTGAAGATCATCAGTTTATCATCAGAGCCCGCCAGCCATGTGCTCCCAACCAGGGAATTTCCAAGAGCTTCCAAAATGCCATCGTACCGGACTACGACATTCAAGCTAATGATGTTTGACAGATGACAGAACACAACCTCGATTTGACGTTGACGTTTGGAAACGTTTTGTTACAACAAACATCGATGTCTTGCGTTCAGAAAAAAAAATAAAATTAATAAGGAAAATTTTACAACGTGACAACACACATGTGAAACTGATTATGCTCGTATTAAATAAATTAACAAATGAATTAAAATAATTCTTGTTTACGGTGATCTAAATTGCTGTAAACAATGAACTTAAGAAAGAATCAGCTATCGGTTGTCGAATCTCTCTACAATAATATTTCCTGAAAGTGTCTCCTGAACGCCAGTTGCCTTGAGACGTGATTTGATCTATTGAAAAATTGTTTATCCAATTTTTTGATGCCACTGCGGCCCTCACACTGCCCGGAGTAGCTTTAATGCCTGCATCTCGAAGTGTAGATTTAATCCAGCCGGCAATTATAGTTTTTGAAGCAGGGCGTGGTTCACCTCTGGCGGTGACAAAAAGCTTAGACGTATTGCATGACTCTCTTCGCTCTTGCCCCACTTGTATTAGCATAGTGACCCAGTATACGGGGTCTATTTCTCTTACTGGCGCACTACTAAGACGCGAGCCCGATTGACGATAGTCTGATCTATCCGTTTTGGAACCAAAACCCGGCCATAAAACTAAGCTTTCCTTTGAAACTGCACAATGCTCCGAATCTATGCTCAGCAGAGTGAGGTCATGAACCCGGCGGCCAGAATATAATAACAGTAATATAGCTGTACGTTTAGAAACCTCATAAAGGGTAAGTGGCACCTCCTTATTTTCTAAGTAAGCCGTAACTTCCGATACATCCCATATCGGTGGTTTTGGATCTTTGGGACTCTTCAAAGAGATAGCTTTTAATGCTTGCTTAACAAGCTTATGGGAACTTAATGTTCCTGATAAGTCTGGTGCACACAACGTTGCTACTACAGACTTGTGCAGTAAAATGGTACTGTATGATAAACCTTCTTTCTGATGCAGATCACATAAATAACGTGCTAAATCCGAACCAGTTGGTTTGTTTACCGAAACTTTATTTTCCACTGTCCACGTACGCCAACGGGCCCAAGCAACATTATAAGTTTTAATTGTGGACGCTCTCCAGTCAGATTGCAAAAGAGATTTCTGTTCCACCGACCATTCCTCTAAGTCATCAAACCACCCGCACATTTCCAAATTTCGAGATACATCTCTTCGACTTTCGGTGGAGGTGATTGAGTTGACACATCTAATAACACTTCCTGAAGCTTCCAGACCGTGTGTGGAGGAGCCAGGGCTCTGTGCTTGATGTCCGCCCTCCAGAAAAGCTGATTCCATCTGGGCGTCGCTATCATGTACGTTCCTACTGCCTGATTTAGGAGTTGAAGGACTCTTGGCATAAGGCAAGGGGGAGGGAAAATCCATGCCAATCTGAAATTCCAACTCCTGCTGAAGGCATCCTGAAAAACTGCCTCCTTGTTGTTCTGATCGAGTGCCACATATTGTGGCACTACATGGGCTGTCTGGGACGCAAAAAGGTCTATTTCGGGCGTTCCCCATTTGGCAAAAACCACTGCCGTCGCTGCCGGTAGCAAGTGCCATTCCGGAAGCGGTTTGTGTCTCGATAGGCAATTGGCATCGTTGTTGAACATACCAGGAAGGTGACAAACTTTTAAACTTATAAAATGACGCTCTAAGATCTGATAAATGTTGTATGTCAGATTCATTAAGCATGTTGACTGAGTGCCACCTTCGTTTCGCAAACACGCTTGTACCGTGCGACTGTCGGTCTGCAGGAGAATTGATGTCTGGCAAAGACCTAGATCTTGGCATTGTTCTAATACCTTCAAAACTGCCAAAAGTTCCTTCTCGTTGCAGTGGAGCAATCTCTCCGACTCGTCCCACGATCCTGATAGGCAAAGATTGTTCAACTTGGCTCCCCACGCGCAATCCGATGCATCTGTTGTCAGAAACTGCGTACGGGGAGGCGCATGCAGTGGTGAAGCCATGCTGCAGTTCTCCTGCCACCAATAGAGATCCTGAAGAACTGGGTTCGGCAGAGACAAACGCTTTCTTGGATTTTCTTGCATTAGAACGTGTAAAAAGTTCGGCACATGTCGATGATTCAATCGACCTCTGGGAATCGCAAAGCTGGCGAAATTTAATATTCCCACTAGACTTTGAATCTGCACCAAATTCGCCTTGCGATCGTGAAGTAACTTCAACAAGAGTTCTGTTATTTTCACAATTTTTTTGTTTGGAAGGCTCTTCGTTCCTTGCCAGGGATCCCAAATAATTCCCAGATATTCGATTGAAGTCTGAGGTGCAAATACCGACTTCTGGCAGTTGATTTGCCAGCCCAGTCTGAACAACGTGTCTGTTATTAACTGCACATGATTGCACAAAATCTGACGATCCTGGTTGGCTAATAAATAATAATACGAAGCTACTTCTATAGTACTATTCGTACTATTAGATTAGTCCGAAATATCCTCGAGTCAATATCTTCGACGCTTATTTTTGGGCTTATCATGGCAAGCGGGAGACGTTTGTCGTCGCTTTGCAGCGGGATGAGAACCCGATGGCACATGCTCGCTTTTTGCATGAAATGTATTGTTATAGCGCGAGGAAGCTCTTTGATTCCCACTATTGTTTGGTCCTTGCGCAGGACAACGAGAGCAACTGTAATTACTATTATGACCCTGCGCGGGTGCATGATTACAGTGATGATAGCAAGTACCTTGCGCAGGTACACGTTTTCTGTAATTGCCTGATGGTGGCACAGATGCAACTCGCCCTTGCGCAGGGTGGTGCTGGTTACTGCTGCCTGCATGCGCAGCAGGAGCAGCTTTCGAACTAGGCCAAAAGGACTTGCGGATACCTCCAGCTTTTTCCGCAGTAGCTGCAAAAGTTTCTGTTGCAAAAAGATTCTCACATGTAGGAGGGATCTTACGCAACGATACCTTCAAGAGAGGCTTCTTAACAAACTTCAGTACGCTTTCACGTCTTTGCTGTACTAGGTCTGCTCTGTAACCACATACTAATTGCAGTGCATCCACAGATACCTTGTGATACTCACCATTAATAAAAATATTTTCTATTTTTTCCTTTAAATCAGCATAAGACAGTCCTTCGGTTTTACTAGCTTTAAATAACAAATCCTGTAAACTCTTTTCTAAAACCTCTTTTGTTTTAACATAGCAAAGGTAAGGGCAGCGAAAGACCTCTCAACATAAGCCAGGGTCTTTGAGGTACCAAAAGCCTTAACTTCGTCATTAGCCTCTAATTCAATAAACTCAGGGGCGTGGGAGTAAGATTTTTGCACTTCGGAATATCGAACATCTGACCAGGACGATTCCCCGAAACGTTGAATGTCCTTAAGAGAGTTTACAAAAGCTTCCAGTGCCTTTGAAACTGAAGGCTCCTTAAGACTTGTGTTCAGAGATATGTTAAAATCTAATTGTTTACTTGTACTTGGCTGAACATCCTTAGATGCGCATGCTGCCTCAAAATTATCATGCGAAGGGTAATCGTATAATTCTCCACTAATATTTATAATTCATAATTCATTTATTCTGTCAACATGAGTTACATATAGGTCTTAAAATGAAGTTTAGTTCTACATGTTGCGCCATTAGGCATACAAAATTAAAGTCAAATTAGAAAATTAAATTGAAAAACTAATATTTCATGCATGTCAATTTTTATGAAAAAATTAAATAAATAAAATATATTGTAAATAAAATCAATCATTAAAATCGGTCAGACTCAGACAGGTATTCCTTCACAGAATAGTATACTTTATCTACAAGAAATTCGAATAGAAGGCGCTTGAAATCGCTAATCTTGGTACATGTTCTAACTTGTGTCGGTAGTTTATTGTATATTCTGGGTGCCATTGAGTAGATACTATTGTGGAGGAAAACAGTTCTTGTTGCTATAGGATAAAGTTTATCAGAGCGACGTTGACTTTCTACCCTCTTGAATAGTCCTATGTTGCTTTTTACAAAAAGTGATACTTCGAAAATGTACAGTGACGGAAATGTAAGAATTTTTAAGTTTTTAAAGTGTGGTTTGCATGAGTCTCGTTGTTTTATGTTGGAAATAGCTCTAATGCACTTTTTTTGTGATATTAAAATGTCGTTGCTTTTCGTGGCATTGCCCCAGAATATGATTCCGTACCTCAGTGTGGAGGCCACGTAACCATGATAAGCAGTAATTAGTGCTGATTGGTTAACAATTTTACTTAACATGTGCAGAGCGTACGAAAATGATTGTAGTTTTTTGCATACATGTTCTCTTTGTGTCTTCCAAGACATATCATTGTCTATAAATAAACCTAGAAATTTTGTACATTGGGTTTCATCAATTTTTTGATTATTGTATGTTATGTCTATGTTTTGTTTTGTATTATGTCTTAGTTTGAATGTCATAATTTTAGTATTTGTCAAATTTATTTTCAAGTTATTTGCATCTAGCCAGTCAATTATTCTTAATAAATTATTTTTAATGTCAATATTAATATTAGGGTAGTTCTCTTCGTCAAATATTATTGCACTATCATCTGCAAAAAGGGACATTTGATTAGTTGTTGTTCTCGGTAGGTCATTAATGTATATTAAAAACAGTAACGGTGCTAATACTCCGCCCTGTGGTACACCATTACTCATTTTGCCACTCGCCGACGAGTATATTTCTAGTGTTTTTGTCTTGACGTTTAATTTTTCTATTTGTGTGACCTGTGTTCTGCCCTCTAGATATGATTTCATGAGGTCGAAAACGTTTCCCCTAACACCGTATGAATATAACTTTTCTAGGAGTATTTTGTGATCAACATAATCGAATGCTTTTGTCAGGTCCATGTACATTGCTGCACTAGGTTTAGCTATGTCCATTTTTTTATGTATCGTCTCAAGAAAGTTATAGATCGCTTGGTTGATAGTTTTGTTTTTTCTAAAACCCATTTGTTCATTGCAGAATATTTTATTTTTTTCAAAGTATGCGTATAGATTATTATAAATAAACTTTTCAAAAATTTTTGCAAAGACTGGTAGTAAAGCTATGGGCCTATAGTTTGTAACATCAGTTTTATCACTTTTTTTGTAAAGAGGCTTTACAATTGATATTTTAAGTTTTGTGGGAAATATGCCATTTTCTATACTTATATTTATGATATGTGTCAATATTGGAGCTATAATTGTTGCTACTTTTTTTACAATCTTTGTATTGACGTCATCATATCCAGTGCTATTAGTATTTCTAAAATTACTGATTATTTTTATTATATCATCTGGTATGGCTGGATTCATAAATATTGATTTTGATGTGTCATGGGTACATGTCATAGGTGGTTTTCTTTGTTTATTGTTATTTGATGTTGCTTGATTTATATAATGTTTATTAAAATATTCTGCTATTAATTTAGGGTCTTTAATATTTTGTCCGTTTATTTTTATTTCATTTATATTTTCTTTCGGTAGATTAGGTTTGGTAGTAGATTTAATTACTTTCCACGCGGCTTTCGATTTGTTTTGACTATTTGATATAAAGTAAGTATTTCTAGATTTTTGAGTTAATTTTAGAATTTTCTTATAACGATTTGTGTAGTTTTTGAATTTTTGTTTGTTTTCTTTGTTAGGATTAAGTCTATATTGCCAAAGTAAGTTGCGTCTTTTTTTGCTACATGTCTTAATACCACGGCTTATCCATTTAGGTTTATTTTGTGTTGATATTTTTTGTTTAGTGATAGGGAAACACAAGTCATAGAACAATTTGAAAGTGTCGAAAAAATATCAAATGCTGCATTTACATCGTTCGTTTCGTATACTTCCGAGAATTGCAAGTTTTTTAAACAATTTTCGAATTTTTTTATGTTTTCCTCACTGTAGTCTCTTTTCTTAACAAACCAATGTTTCAAGATAGTTGTGCGGTTTACCGGAAAGGTCATTAGTTGTGCCGTGTGGTCCGAAATTGCATAATTTGTATTATAGCTTTTACATCCTCGAATGTTGTGTACAATGTTATCCAAGCAGGTGCCGCTACTTGGCCTTGTTACTTCTGCTATTTCAATTTTAAGATGAAATTGTTTTAATAGACTTTCAAAGGATGTAGATTCTTTACTTTTTATTAACATGTTAATATTAAAGTCACCACATATAATTATTTTAGTTTTGTTTTTGCAAAGCGTCATGAGAATATTTGTCAATTTTTCAAAAAATAAGTTTACTGTTTTCGTATTTGGTGATCTGTAAAGGCACAATATTATTGTTTTTTACACGACTGACCAAAAAAGGAGTGTTGTGTTTTCAGGGTTCATGTATGTATGTATGTATGTATGTAATTTCTTTATTCCACCATAAGTCCTGAACGGCTTAACAGATTTTGATGTGAGAGGTATTGTTAGATTCCTTGCATTAGCCCGAATGACATAGGCTATGTAAGATGTCAGTCGTGTTTTTTATTTTTAAATAATTAGCTTGTTGTTCGGTTAGTTCTATAGCACAGCATTCGAAAACATTAGATATAGTATATTTATTTATATCAGTAATAACTTTGTAGTTAAATCCATTTTGAACGAGAATGCAAGTACCACCATGTCTATTATCTCGCGTGTAATGTGCTGCGAGCCATTTGCATCAATAAACTCGTTATTTGACTGATCATACTGGGAGTAAACAGGAGTACTGTGATTTTATGAATAGAATTGATTTTGCAAATCACTCACCGATTTCGCAAGCTGTTCTAACTTTTTCTCCTGTTTAGCCTCACGTTCTCATCGCCTTTGTCTCCGAGACTTAGCTCCAGAACTGCTACTACTCGAACTTGAACTTGACGATGACCTTGATCGCCTCCGAGGGCGAACGAAATTATCCTTAATGTGATCACTCATTTTACTGAAACGAATTCACACATTAAACACTGAAATTCAGTCACTGCTGAAAGAAAACACGGATTCGGAATAAAAAATAATTATTAGTTATAGTAAATCGAACGACAAACATCGTTGCAGTACAAAAAATTTAAATTTTAACTTACGCGATGTATAACGGTCGTGGTAAAAACAAAAATGTTGCCAGGCCACAAAATGTTTTTGTGTAGCTTTTAAACACGACCGTACGTGGCGGGAAATCAGACGCCAATGAAGCTAGAGCGAAGTCGGGGCGCTCACGTGCCCCCACCACTTCGCCTGCGGGGCGGTGGAAGGGCGAAAAACGGTTGAAAAACGGAATTATTTAGCGATAAAAAGGGAAACGGAAGAGCCGCTCTCAAATATTATTATAATCGATGGGCTTCGAATAGCGTACAGGATTTAATAAAACATTCTGTGAATATGTCACGCATCTCCGTTATCTATTTTAATAATATTTTATAGCTGAAGAGTTTAGTTGTTTATTTGTTTGTTTTTTGAATGCGATAAAATCAGGAACTGCTGAACCGTTTTCAAAAATTCTTTCACAGTTGTAAAGATGCGTTATCGTAAAATATTTTGTATTTATTAATGTTAATGAGATGAGATGTTATCTTTAGTAGGCAGATAACCTACTACAGATTACCTTCTTAATACCTTCAGAGTTTCGAGCCTGAATTGTCACAAGACGATTAATGCGTACGAGTTCCTTCCGCGTCCTGGAGTGTCCCCGCCCCGCCCGCACCCTACCCCGCGCATGCGCCGCAGTACAGAGCGAGCGGCGAGCGGTCGGCCGGCCGGCAGACTTGTGGCCCGCCCGCACCCCGCTTCAACCCCGCGATAAATCGCTACGAACTTTTATTAAATTTATTACGAAAATAACACTTAATGTGTTGGATTTCACATCTGTCTGTTTATTGATAGTGCAGAAATAAAAGTCTACCAAAAAAAAATCCTGTTGTAATTTTTTTTCAAGCAATAATACTCATATATTTTTGCACATATTTTTTTTATTGGATTTGAAATAAAATATAAAGAATTGTATAAAGGATCGTTAAAAAAGTTTTTTCTTTATTGTTAATTTTTTTATACCAAAAGATTTTATTTTTTAAAGAATAATTAAAATATTTTAAATTAAATCGATGATTTCCGAAATACAAAAAAGTTGGATTATACTTAAACAGAGAGAATCAGTACAATATCTACTTTATAATAAATACAATATTCCTGTTAGCTATTTTCTGCCAGTTGTAATAATTTTTTTACATAATTTATTTATTTATTTGCATATGCGTGTCGATTTTTTTGTGGATTTTTATCACAACATGTTGTAAGATAATTTATCTAAGCGATAAAAAAAGAAAATCGCTATTCTAGAATTATTTTTTTTCGCCATACTGAACAATGTTATTGTTCTCAGGCTACATAGGGTACTTTTCATCCCGGGAAAAAGCACGGTTTCCGTGGGAAATTCACGCGGGCGAAGCCGCGGACAAAAGCTAACTATCTAATATAATGATGTTTGTATTTTTTATTTTCAACCGACTTCTCAAAAAAGGAGGAGGTTATATGTTTCGATGTAAGTATGTTTTTTTATGTATGTTCACCGATTTCTCCTCCTATAGTGGACTGATTTCCGAAATTATTGTTTTATTCGAAGGAGTTTATTCCCAAGTTGGTCCTATTTTAACCACGTCAGAATCTGTTCGGTAATTTTAAAGATACCTAACAAATTTTACAAATTCAAACATTAGATTATAGAGCAAAAGCCTGCGTCAGCATGCCCTGCCCTTTTTATTTTATGAAAACTCAAGATTCTCTTTGCATGTCCCCGACATAGAAATTAATAGCGATTAGCGACTATAAAAGTTAGAACATGATTGCTTAGGCTGATATTTTGTAGCAATCATATTTTAAGTGGTAGCTCAGTTATTAAAAGTTTTTTTAAGATTTTATTCCGAATAATATGAGAAATCATGCCATGAGACATGCCATCCATTGCCAAGCAATTGGTGCAGATACAAACCCCTGCCAGATATTACAATGTCTTATCCCGAAATTCTCAGGGGTTTGAATCTGCACCACTTTACTAAATTATAGTCATGTTTATTTTATTATAATAGCTGAATTTAATATATTCTTTTTTATATAGATTCTTTTTTTCTCCGTGGGTAGTTGCAGATAAAACACGTCATATATTTAGCTCTTGCATTATTTATTTGATATTAATATAATACTTTATTATTTTCACATGATTAGTATTTTTATTCATAAATAAACTCAGTTTATGCTGTTTTAAATATAAATCTGCACTAACCTGCCTTTCTCACAAGTCACTTTATAACACAATGGTTCTTAACACAACAGTTCATAACACAAAGGCGAGAGAAAAAGTTCCATACAAAAAGCAAAAATTCACGGGATTGGCATTAAAAAAATAAATAAAACAGAAAAAAACATCTAAAAAGTATCAATACTCAATACTCAATACTCATTTATTCATAACCATGTTATACGTCAATACAGAGAAAATAATAATACTAGGTAATAATTATATTTTTACATGGTAAATATACAAATTTGTATCAAATCGATACACATAATACAGTAGTTCTAATAATATTATATAAGAAATTATATTAAAATTAGTGTAGTTGCAATAGACAACAGTCAAACAAACAATAATACAACCATTAATTTGAGTTCATGAATTCCTCGACACTGTAAAATGTATTGTCAATCAGCCACCGTTTCAGTCTATTTTTAAATGATGGTAGGGTTGGCGCATCAATGATATCGCGAGGAAGTCTGTTGTAAACAGCCGGGCCATCGATAAAATATTAGTACCTATAGATGGATATTCACGTACATTGAATCTGTACCTCACCAAATTTGTATTATACTTAGATGGCGCCACTGAGAAGTACATCATCTCTGTTTTCATGAAAATTCCGTGTGTCGCTGCAGTCGTAGTTCAAATACCATACGAGTTAGTTAATATTCAGAGGCAATAGATGGCACCCCATCTCTACAACTACAGTAGGTACCTACCTATGGCAATAGATGGCACCACCATCTCTACCTATACGAATAATAATCGACGTCTACATGCACGCAACGACTATAAAATTACTTATTTATATGTAGGTAGGTCATCGAGATATTGTACTACGTACTAGAGGAGACGCCGCAATACATCGGCACGTAAACATACGCCAGCCGGCGGCTCTTCGCTCGCTCAGACGGTCGCTACGCTAGCTCTTTGAGTCAATGATATATTATAATAGTTGTTTGTTAACCTTTTGTTTATATAATATATCATTGCTTTGAGTGTTAAGTCTTCCTTGCTCGTGATCAAAAATCGTGAATTTTCTTCGAAATACGCCCGCGTTTAGTACGATACCGTACCAATAATACGAGAAATACATGGAAGTGGCACAAAGTAGTTAAAAGGGTACAGAGAGTAAGCTTCATACAAGCGCTTCAAATAAGTACACTACTACAAGCTTGATACCGCGAGGTGCGCCAAACCGGTTTAAACTGGTTTGGCGCCACTCGCCGGGTGCGATATGTCAGGGTTCGCGCGCTCACTCGCGCAGTCGTGTTCGCGCAGAGTTCCTGACTTGTTTCTTTTTCGGCCTTGTCGTTAGTAAATTATTATATAACAAAATGGTTTATTGCACTGTGTGCTTAAATAATAATATAAAACATAAAAAACGTCATATTTTCGGTATCCCAAAGACGTCACTAAGTAAGTAGATTATTACTAGCCACGCCCCGGGGCTTCGCTCCTGTGGGAATTTCGGGATAAAAAGTACCCTATGTGCTATTTCAGGTATTTTTCTACTCGTATACCAAATTTCATCGAAATCCGTCCAGTAGATTTTGCGTGATTAGGAAGGATTAGGATATTAGGATTTAAATGTATTCCTGGGTACCGAAAATATCGAAAGAAATAGTAGGTACCTACAACTGGGTACGGTGGTTAAAAAACGTTTGGATCGTGAATGATTAAGTACTTTTGTAGTACCTACTATGTTGCACAGTAGGTACTACAAAAGTAGTTTTTCGCACGTATTTTGTATGTATATAGGTACTAGCTTTTGCCCGCGGCTTCGGCCGTGTGATTTTCACACGGTTACAGTGCTTTTTCCCATTATGAAAGGTACTATGTTCTTCTCAGTACTTCTAACTACTATGTGGTTGCGAAATTTTAGGAAGATTGATTCAGTAGATTAAGCGTAAAAAGGTAACAAACAAACACACAAACAAACATAGCCAATAACCAGCAGACAATAAAAACGCTTCTAACGATACCTCGTTTGTCCAATTTGTAATGTAGTTTAGTAGCTATGAGGAAACAGATGAACATACATACATATTATACATACATACATACCGGTCAAAATCATAACCCTCCTTTTCGCTTCGCCGTAGTCGGGTAAAAATAAGACAGAATGTGAATAATCTAACTAAAGTATTGATTATGTATCGATATTATCGACTTCTATGTCATGACAGTACTATCTATTATAATTTGCAATACCTTGCAATGCAATTTAATCGATTAGGTATATCGATAGAATCTGTTTTTCTTTCAATATACCAAAAATAGAAATAATATGTTTTTTTTTTTCAATAACCAAGTGACAGCCCTATAAGAATAGGTATGAATTTTGTCGTCTCTTAGGAAGCTTTCCATCTGTATAGTTTTAAGTAATCTGTGGAAGTGGGATGGAGTAACTTTCCTTCGGTGAGTTACTAGATAATCATTTTTTAACTTAATTTGTGCTAAATATTATTAGCGGACGCCATGATGCCCATGACGCGTCATTTGTCATAGACTAAGAATTCAGATAGAACAAGTGTAGGTAGAATAACCTGTAATTTCTTGTTATACCTAGCCTACCTTATAAAAGTGATACCATTTTGATAAAATATTATTTATGTACTAACATTGTATTATGTTTGTTTTAGCCAATAAACAAAAACGTGGCATCAGAATAATAATCGTATCTTCTAAGCGGCAAAAATTAATTAAACTTATATTGTTTGAAGGAATTAAATAAATATTACTCACTGAAAAATTATATGGCGTTTATTTTTTGTACCTATCAAAACTAAAAGTATAATTTGTAATTAGTATACTGCGTTCTAATTACACGCGAACGAAGTCGCGGGCATAAACTAGTATGCAATAAAGAAACAAACATCAATTTGTTTTGTACCTACCAAGTTTTATTCAAAAGATTTGGTAAGTTCAAAACGCGAAACAGATGTCCACTCTGTGGTGTTTGTTATAATCTTGGTCGCAAGTAAACAATAGCCTTGAAGCGCTGTAGCGCTGCTTATTTCTGGACACTTTAATTATTGCTCCAGCGCTGCAGCGGATTTATTTTAACCTTTACAAAAACGGGACACACATTTTATTTGGAGTAGCCAGGGACTGGATATCGATATTTTCAAAATACCGATATTTTGACGAAAATATCGATAACGGAATCGATAACTGAAGTAAATACCAATATTTTTATCGCTATTATGGTGAACTGGTATAAAAGTATCGATCATTTTATCGATACACCTAGGCTGCGAGGCGACGTTGCTAGATCGTGCACGTCATGTGTACCGCGGCGCGGCCAACGCGCCACCGCCGCGCCGCCCCGCCGGCGGTCGCCGAGCACGGGACGGCACGGTACGGCAACAGCGCGCGAGTTGCTCGCATGAGCATGCATTCATTTATTTGATGTTTTGTTGTAGTACTCTCGCGACTACCTACTTTTGTATGTTGTGAAAATATTGTGCAAAATAAATAAGACAACTATAATACGAGTATAGAATAAATGACAAGTGTGAATTAGAAATATAGGGTACCTAATAATACTGACAAATGATATAAAATTAATTTTAATGAATATGCGAAGAGGATTTCATATAGCTTTTGCCCGCGGCTTCGCCCGCATGAATTTTACACGGGAACAGTGCTTTTACTCGGTATGAAAGGTACGCTTTATGTCCTTCTCCGTACTTCTAACTATGAGTATGCGCAGAAATAGACAATTTTTTATTCGGATATTTTTACTCGAATTATCATACGAATAAAATTTTATCCGTGGAAATTCATTCGCGGATAATTTATATACGAATAAATCATCCGCGGATAAATTGGCCTCGAATCCGTGATATTATCCGTCATTTGAAGAACGAATAAATTACGACATCATTTTCATACAATCGTTTTAGGTAAGTAATGCTTGCTTGTTTTTGATGTAAAACATCTGTCGTCTGGCTTCAGACAATCTATAGGAGTGATTTCGTAGTGTTAAACTTACCAAACCAAAAATTTGTTTTTTACCAAGAAACAAAGTAATGCCGAAAATTTTGGACCGACCAAGTGAAATATATTATACTTCAATTGAAAGCGAGTGGTATGAAACCAACGGGCAATTTAAATTAGTCGGATTATATGTCAGCGATAAAAAGCTGAATATAAACATTTGGCGCACCATTTAGAAATAGATCCGTCATCATTTATTATTTTCATATCAAAAAATTAAAATAAAACCCCATTATTTTATTCTCATTTCATGCTATAATATTTTATTATCCTAACTTCCTAACTAATATTATAAATGCGAAAGTGAGTTTGTTTGTTTGTTTGTTACTTTTTCACGCTTCATCTACTGAACAATCTTCCTGAAATTTCGCATACACATAGTTAGAAGTACGGAGAAGGACATAGGGTACCTTTCACCAAAGGCACGGTTCCCGTGGGAAATTCACGCGGGCGAAGCCGCGGGCGAAAGTTAGTATGTAATAAAAATGGTGGCATATGTTTTTCATTCTAAAATAAATATAAACAATGGTATTCTCTTAAATTTAGCAATCTTAAAGTTGTTTTTAATATTTTATTGTTTGATTGTAATTACTGTTCTACATTATATGAATTTTATTCCTAAATTGGCTCATATTATTTGTCATTAAATAAAAATATTACAGAAATAATATATTTGATTTGACCCAAATGTTGCGTACACAGGTTGCGTACCACTATTCTTTGTTTACAAAGTTTCTACGATCTCCTGGCCTGGCGCATGGCGGGGCCTTTAGGTCGGTACCTATAGCTGTTTCTATATTTCAAAAATATTTGATCGGTGCTGTTTCTCATTCTGGCAATGAGTGTTGCCAGCATTATACGTTTTCCCCTTTTCGATGGAAATTACGCACAAGTAAAAAAAATGTAAAATGGCAAATTTAAAAATTAATATGATAAATATTTAATAAAATAGCTATAAGCTATAATTTAAGTTGGGGCGAAAACACATTGTTTGTTTGTATGTATGTTTGTTCTTCGATAACTCTAGAACAGTTAAATTAATTTCGATGATATCAAGAATACGTGTAGCAACTATCTATAGAATTTTTAATTTCGTTGCGCAACAAAATCGATTCAGTCGTTTTTGAAATATACGCATAATTTTAAAATAAAAATCGCGATGTCTAAGTTCGCGGCGAACCACTAGTTATTTTTATAAATAGGCAATAAAAGTACTCTACGAGTATGAAAAGTAGTCATATACTACAGATATTTACTCACTGATAAGGGTTTAAACAAAAAATATAACTCGAGTAGGGAATTTTTTTGTTACAATTGGCAACACAACTTCCGAAGTTCTTAAAAAATGATAATTTGTTTAAAATTTTTGATTTTTAGGTAGAAAGTACCTACCTACTGTTGCATGGACTCGTAATCTAAATATAATTTCGACGACCTCCGTGGCCCAACGGTCATCACGCCGGACTGCCACACCGGAGGTCCCGGGTTCGATCCCCGGTCGAGTCAAGATGGAAAATTATCTTTTTCAGATTGACCCGGGTCTTGGATGTTTACAAATATCATTGGATGTTTATCTATATATGTATTTGTTATAAAATATAGTATCGTTGAGTTAGTATCCCATAACACAAGTCTCGAACTTACTTTGGGGCTAACTCAATCTGTGTGATTTGTCCGTATATATTTATTTATTTATTTATAATAATTATGCAAGTGTGTGGTAGAGATCTGAACACAAAAAGACGTGTACTTACGTGGGAAATGTGATTAATTTATTACGTTCACTGCGGTTTTTACAGTTCTTAATGCTGTAGCTCACCGTGTTGTAAACTTTAACACGAAATACAAGTTCCATTCGGACAAAGGCTGCTATTTGGTAAATAACAATCGACGGCAAAGTAAGTATCCTTAGCGATTTGAACAACGGTTTGGCAGAGTCCGATTGTGATGGTACCTGTGCTAAGGCTCTAACGGCACGTTTCTGCATGCGGAATGCCCTCTCCCAGTCGGCTGCTCGTCCCCACAGCTCGGCGCCGTACTGCAGTACGGAGTGTACTGTGGCGAAGTAACACGCTCGGGCCGCCTCCTTGGATACGATACTGGCTACGGGCACCTCAGAGCGAAACAGGCACTGCCCAGTTTTTTGCACAGTTTATCAATGTGCTTCTCCCATGTTAGACCTTTGTCAATCTCGAATCCTAGGAAAGTAGTATTGCTTACACCATGAATCTCACTGTCATTCGCCATCACCACCATGGGTCTGACAGTACGTCCGGATAGGCTAAAGTGAATAAAGTGAGTCTTGTTTGTGTTCAAGGCGAGGCCATTCATGCTAAACCATTTGAAAAGTGTCGTAAGCGGTACTGTTTAATTTATGTTCGAGTTGGTTGACTGAAGGGGCCGTTACTATGGCAGCTACATCGTCAGCGTACATTAAAATGCTAGCGTCAGGCACGGCTTCTGGAAGATCGTTCATTAGGAGTGAGAACAAAATGTTAGATACAGATGAATCAATATTGTGATTTGTGCAACTGTCAAACTGTTAGGTGATTTTTTTCTGCCTCAGGTTGACAAGAATAAACGCACCATAAAGGTTTAGCCATTATTACGACTCGGCTTTCATAAAATGCTATCTGTTGAGACTTTTATATACTGATTTTTTTTTTCTTAATTAGCTGTCAGAAAAATCGCTCATTGCGCCAAGTGATCTAAAAATGATAAAAAAAAATTCCATAAAAAATGAACCGACTTCCACTGTAAAACTTAAAATCAGAAATAACTTAATAGGCAGATTAATCAAAAGAAAAATGTATTGGCATGCTACCTACTGAATGAGGTGAAGTCGCTGCCAAATTAAAAATTAAATAATCTAAATTAACATTAGAATACTAGTATAGTAGGTAGTAATATAGAAACTTTTTTTGTTGTATAGCTATTATTAATCCTGGGCAACATTTAAGCTATAATTTATTTTGAAAACTGGAACACCTGATGAAGAACCTTAACCATAACAGCTAAACTATAAGAAATATGGAAATGGTGCCTTAACAAAAGTCGTTCAACCTGATGAGCATTTTCTAATAACGTATAAAAATTGAAGATCTGGAACATCTGATGAAGAACTGCAAGAGACCAGCTACACTATAACATATATGGAAATAGCGCCTTAGTAAAAGTCGTTCAACCTGATGAGCATTTTCTGCTCACGTATAAAAATTGAAGATCTGGAACATCTGATGAAAAGCTCCAAGAGAGATTTTTTATCTAAGCGAAACTCACGCGGGCGAAGCCGCGGGCGACAGCTAGTGGTATTTAAATTACGTAGGTAGCTATTTAGACTTGACTGGCATAAATATGGTAGTATTTTAGGATGCTGGAAAACAAATTTTTAAAATACTCCTTGGTTTTAAATAAGTAGGTATTGCTAAATAACAAAAACATATAACCCGACCAAAAATATATTGTTCTAATTACTAGCCGCGCCCCGGGGCTTCGCTCCCGTGAGAATTTCGGGATAAAAAGTACCCTATGTGTATGTATATGTACTCCGTATACCAAATGTCATTGGTATCCGTCCAGTATGCGTGATTGAGTAACAAACATCCTCACAAACTCACAAATTCACTACCATGGATTAACGTAGAAATATATGAGGCGAGATGAGTACCTAATAATAACGTATGTGGTCTATTATATGTACAAATAAGTACCTAACCTAGTCAATCGTCTCCCCGATTTACATTAAAAAGCCGTCAAGACTAATTGAATTAACAGTTCTTTGCGACGTCTATAGCCGATTGAAATTCAAATACGAAGACTGCAGCATATCTAATATAATTAAGACGTCTTGTAATTGAGTAGACATCCACCCTAATGTTTATACCGAAACTTCCTTGTCTGGTAAACCCGATTGAAACAAAACGTTTGTGATCAAAACCGTGAGTTCCGTAGTGCTATACATTTCTCTTTTTTAGGGTTCCGTACCTAAAAAGGTAACTTATATCCAGTCCCAGTCTGGGACTACTCACAAATTTTACGTACTTGGTTAGTACTTACTAGGTAGTATACTTACTTACTTGGCTCGACGACCCAAAGAGGAAATTGGTCTCCAATACCTTCTGGTATTGGAGGCCAAGTTCATCTTTCTACTCCTTCCTGTTCTGTCTGCGCCACTTCCTGCCACAAAAAAGTTTTTTGTTAAACCGAATATTACCTTTATTATGGTCTCGCAGCATGCGGAACCCTGAAAAAAAAAAGGAAATTTAATTACAGACAATAGAATTAGGACAGTTTCAACAATTTCTACATTATAACGATTAATTGACCGCATCTAATTGACCTCGGGACTAAGTTATAGTGGGGTCGAAGGTTCAAATCACGATAGTAAATTTAGACCTGTGCACATTAAGAATTAATGTAATGACTCCCTTAATTTATTAAATAATTATGAAAGGAAGTTGTAAACAAGTAGGTTACTGTAATTAACGTTGGTGTGATTTTCAATTAGTTGTAGGTTTTTTAAATTTTAATATTAGCATTAAAAAGAAATTTCATCAAAACAAGTAAGAAAGTAAAGAAATGTAAATTTATTTGAGAAATAAATGTCTTCAACCACAAGTAGATTACTTAGGTATGTGTATATAAAAATAGGGTATTTGTATCTATTATATTTTCATAATTGTCCTATTATGTAAACAATCTACCATGTCTTTTTTGGATTTTACAACAATATAAATTGAAATAGACTTTTTAGGAAATTACTTTCGTGGTTAATAAATGTTTTACTTTAGAATGTTTAGGTTTGAACTAATATTTGATTTATTTTCAACAAAATTCAGGTAGGTACTGTGAAGATTGTTTACATAATAGGACAATTATGAATAAATGGACCATAGATTACTATATATTACATGATTTCGCATTCCTTTCCTTCGCAGTCTTTTCAACCGACTTCCCAAAAAAGGAGGAGGTTATATGTTTCGATGTATGTATGTTTTTTTTTTTTATGTATGTTCGCCGATTTCTCCGCCTACAGTGGACTGATTTCCGAAATTGTTTTTTTATTCGTAATGATATATACCCAAGTTGGTCCCATTTTAACCACGTCAGAATCTTTTCGGTAATTTTAAAGATACCTAACAAAATATAAAAATACCAACATTGCATTATAGAGCAAAAGCCCGCGATAGCATGCCCTTCCTTATTTTATTAAAACTAAAGATTTTCTGTGTATGTTCCAAACATTTAGTGACTATAAAAGTTGGATCATGATTACTTAGGCAGATTATTTGTAGCAATAACATTTAAAGTGGTAACTCAATTTCCTTAAAGTAAAGATTTTTAAAGATTTTATTCCTAATAATATAAGAAATCACGCCATCCATTACCAGGCAATTGGTGCAGATATAAACCCCTGCTAGACATTGTAACTTTACTAAATTATTTGTTTTATTATAAAAGCTGAATTTGTTATTTATAAAAGCTGAATTTTTGTTTTATTATAAAAGCTGAATTTAATATGTCACCGCCGACACGATACAGTGGCCGACCTGGACACAACCAACATGCAGGAACAACTCAAGGTGACACACTCACAGCCTACAGCGCGGTGAGTTCACCGCCGACCGCGATACAGTGGCCGAACTGGACATAACCAACATGCATGAGTTTCTTTCGGCATTTCTTCTCAGCAGTGGTCGTTCCGAAATGCTAGTAGTTTGTAGCTTTGAGACATAAAATATTATGATTAAATAATTAGTTATCGACGTGAAAAAGAGCCTTCTTTGAAGGCCAAGTTTCAATAAAAAATTTTGACTTTGACTTTGACTTTACAGGAACAACTCAACACGCTTCTTACAACGACGAACACCTCTACAAGGGTCTATCGAGAGAGGTGTTATATTTTTTTTCTGAGCCTATATCTATGATTAGAAAATTGAATGTTTTGCACAGGCATCTTACTTTGCCGCGGTCGTGACCTACTTCTTTGATCATTACTTTTGCAGTTTAGTTTTAAATCAATTTAAAAAGTTTATTAGCGTACATAGAATAAAATTGGATACAATTTATACGAATGATTATTTTAAAATTTTACATAGTTGTTTATTATCAAATATATTATACAAACATTTAGTTTCATTAACTATTTAGTTTTAATTTAATTATTTTTACATAAACTTTGTCAAAAATCTAATACTTTGCTGTTTAATGTATACGCGTACGAGTCCGTTGCATGGAATCGTCGTAAAAAAATTAATAACAAATGGAAATTTTAATAAATTAAAAAATTTTAATAAATTAAAATTTTCATTTCATCGCCGACCACGACACGGTGGCCGACCTGGACACCAGAAACATACAGGAACAACTCAAGGTGACACACATGGTTTTGATCCCGCTTTCAGTAGATATTTTCTCTTGGATGTTTTATAGGTATAAGAAGTCTCATGACTCTTGGCTTTGTCTACCCCGTAAGGGATAAAGACGTGATTCTATGTATGTATGATAATACTCACTCTCCTTTCAATGATAAAACTGTATTTTCAGTACGAATACGAGTTGGACGACTTTAACAAGCGGGTAATACTAGGGAAAGGCACCTACGGCGTAGTGTACGCGGCGCGGGACCCGCGCACCCAGGTTCGGATCGCGGTCAAGGAGATCCCTGAAAAGAACTTGGGTGATGTCCAGCCCCTACACGAGGAGATACTGCTGCATTCGCAGCTGAGGCACAGGAACATTGTACAGGTAAATAGTCACACTTCACAGTAATAAAGGGGAAGTGTATGAGAGTTTGTGAGTTGGGGTAATCTTCCGAAATACTAAACGGATTTTAAAAATTCTTACATTAATAGAAAGCTACATTATACTTGAGTAACATATTAACAGGCTAATATTTATGTATGTACTTTCCGAGCGAAGCCGGGGCGGGGCGCTAGTGTACAATAATAGTACATTGTGATATAAGTGCGGTAAGTTGAAAATTACAGCCGAGGCGATATTGCTAGCCCGAGCCGTAGGCGAGGGCTACAAGAAAGGCAGAGGCTGTAATTTTCAAAGCGCACGTATGTCATACGACGTTTTATAACATATTTGCGAGGAAATATTTAAATGAAACTCGGAAAACGACAATACCAAAGAAAAAGCGCGCGGTATAATTTTACTTGTTCACAAATTAGCGATGCGCGCGCATCAGCGCTTTTTTTAAGGCAAATGCACAATAAAGTTAATTAATATTTTTGTGTTTTGTTACAGATAAATGGATGTAATTTATTGTCAAAATTAATTTAAAGAATTAAATTTTTATTTATTTTATCTCCTAAAGTTAATTTTATTCATAAAATGTTGACCACTTTTCTTACATAAAAACTCTTTGCTTTTACTTAACTAACTTTAAAAAAGTATCGTTCGTTTTTAGACGGAGCGTGCGTTTTACTTTACAATAACGCACAAGTGCGTAATGAGATACAATACAATATTGAAATTGGTGAAATAAGTGACACTTTACGAGCAAATATGTTATAAACTCATTTTATTAGTTTGGAATCCTTTTCTTATTTATTACTTAAATTACAAACCATAATAAGTGCATTTAATTTGCCGATGTCGTCTCAAAATTTTTTAACAAATGATAAAGCCAAAAACATCACAAATAATAAATATGACAGAGACATTATTGATGAAATTGATAATAAAAGTAAATAGTTAAATGAGCATGATCTGATAATTAATTTGAATACTAAAATGGAATTCTAGGACACAATCATTATAAACTTGGTATTAGGAAAATAAATGAAACACAAACCATATTTTTTCCGTCACTCCACTCGGGATTCTAAAAACACTCTCGCCTTTATAATAGTTGTTCGCTCCCTCGGCGAACAATCTATTATTATACCATGTTTTATGCAAATAAATTATTTTTCATTTCTCATACTCGGAAAGAAGTGTATATCTGATCGTAGTATCGGGTTGAAAATGCTTCTTCCTTCACGCGGGAGAGAATTTTTCATACAAATTAATTCTTACCCTAGGGAGGGAATGAATTTTAAAATAGAAAAATAAATTCGTTTAGTAATCGACTGCTGTTATAAATTTAGAAAAAAATTCTATGGAATTTTTTTTTTCTATATCTATGTTTTAGGTTCTTCACAGAAAAAAATACAGAGTTTGAAAAAAACTCAAAAGAACTTCGATGAAAAACATTTTTTTTTTATATGTCTTTGGACACTACATGTATTATTAGCCAATGGTAGCATTGAAAAAAAAATCATTTTTGATAAAAGAAAAATTACTGGTGTATTTTCTTAGTTTTATACATGTTTTTCTCAATTATGTAAATTAAAAATATTAATTATAAATATTAGTGTATGTTATATACTTAATTATTATACTTAATTGTAGTAAATGAATTAGGTGTATTGTCTACTAAGATTAAAAAGAAGAAAATATATGGACATTGTAATTACACTAGTTTACATAATTTGTGTACCCTCAAAGCTACTAGGTTTTTTTGATAGATCTGTATGTGTGGAATATAGGTCTAAATATAAATTTCCTCCATCACGTAAGATTTAAGAAAAAAAATGTGACAAAAATTCAAAAAAATATTTTTCGCTAATATTTTGAGACAGTATTAAAATAAGTATTTCTAAAATTTTTAACATGTTTTATAGCTGTAAATATTATAATACTCTTCAATAATATAAAGCAATTCAATTTTAAATTTTACAGTTTTTATTTCCCGCAAAAAAATTTTTTGTTGTGTTAATTTCTCCATACAATGACTATAACCATAAAATGTATGGAGAAATTAACACAACTTTCAAAAAATGTTTTTGCTGGAAATAATAATTGTAAAATTTAAATTTGAATTGCTTTATATTATTGAAGAGTGTTATAATATTTACAGCTATAAAACATGTTAAATATTTTAGAACTGTCTATTTTAATACTGTCTCAAAATGTTAACGAAAAATATTTCTTTGAATTTTTGACACATTTTTTTTTCTCAAATCTTACGTGATGGAGGAAATTTATAATTAGACCTATATTCCACACATATAGATCTATCAAAAAAACCTAGTAGCTTTGAGGGTACATAAAAAAATAAAAAATTTGTAAACTAGTGTTATCACCCATTGCGAATTTTAAAAAAATCCTAGAATGTGGAAGTGGCGGCGACGACTCGCTCCAGACCGCCTGGTGATTCCATGTTCAAAATTAAAAAAAAAAAACGTATATTTATTTCATAAGCTGTATCGAAATTCTAGTTTCGGTTTTATTGACTGAAGCCTAGTGTTTTTTTGTTTCCTTTCCTTGTATTCGAAATGAAAAGTAGAGTGATTACTACGGGTGAATGACATCAATTCATACTCGGATTATAGCCGTGTAGTAAAAACCTCGTATGCTATTGATCTCATCCGACGCTAGTAAAGCAATCTTCTTTTTAAAATTGTTATGACACATATATTAGTCAGTCAGAAGATGCTATAATTAAAGAGCCAAAACTGTTCTGGTCATTTATTAAATCTAATAGAAATGGTTCTAATTCTTTACCCTCAACTATGTATTATGAAAATCAGTCAGCGGGCACTACTGAGGATATTTCTTATATTTTTGCTACTTACTTTCAAACAAATTTTCACCTTAACTCTTCTAGCGGGAATACGAATTTGGCTCCTATTTGTTCTGATAGTGAGGTTCCTGGTCTAAACACTATTTCAGATATTGAAATTAACCCCGATTTAATCCTGAAAATGTTAACCTCTCTTGATTTATCTAAAGGTGCGGGACCTGACTTAATCGATGCGAAATTTATTGTTGGTTGTGCTGTTGGTCTGTCACATCCCTTATCAATTATTTTCAGGAGATCTATTACTGAAGGTGTAGTACCTAAGATATGGAAAAGAGCTTTTATTACGCCAGTACATAAGAATGGAAGCAAAAATAATATTAAAAATTACAGGCCAATATCAAAACTTTGTATTTTTGAAAAAATCATACATACTCAAGTGTACGAGACAGTAGCTTCTTCATTTATTGAGGAACAGCACGGATTTCTAAAAAAACGGTCGACTACTTCCAACTTATTAAGTTTTATCGATTTCGGTACTTTTTATATGGATGCTGGCGGGCAGGTCGACTCTATATTTACCGATTTTAGTAAGGCGTTCGATCGACCACAAAATTTTACTACAGAAACTTTATTTGGCCGGAATTCATGGCAACCTATTCAGGTGGTTTACTTCCTATATCAAAAACCGTTCTCAAGCTGTAGCTATCAATGGCTCAATATCCACTTGGAATGAGGTGCCATCTGGTGTACCTCAAGGCTCACTGTTAGGGCCCTTACTTTTTAATATTTTCATTAATGATGTTCGGTCTTGTTTCAAAAACTCTGAGATTCTTCTCTATGCTGATGATATGAAGATATTTAAAAATATTATAAATGTGTCAGACTGTCAGCTTCTTCAAGAGGACTTGGATAATTATATCGTCTTTTGTCAAAAGAACAAACTAGATTTAAATGTTGATAAATGTTACTTTATATCATTTACACGCAAAACAAAACCGATACAGAATAAATATTACCTTTTAGGCCAAGAATTAGAATAAGTAGAGGAGATCCGTGATCTTGGTATAATACACGATTCTAAACTGACTTACGAAAATCACGTCGATTATATAACAAAAAAAGCCTCTAAAGCGTTGGGATTTTTGAAAAGGTCTTGCTCCCAGTTTTCTAACGTAAAAATTTACAAGATCTTATATTGCGCCTTGGTGCGTAGCTCCCTCGAGTATTGCTCCCAAGTTTGGAATCCACAGTACAATATTTATATTGATAGGCTTGAGTCGATTCAGAGAAAATTCTTAAAATTTCTGCAATTTAAAACTAAGTGTTATGATAAGACTTATGAAGCGATGTGCTCTAGGCATCACTTTTTACCATTACATGTTAGAAGACAGATTGCTGACAGTGTATTTTTGGTAAAAATTGCGCAAAGTATTAGATACTCCAAATTTATTATATAAAATTAATCTAAAGGTGCCTAGGCGTTGTTCTGTTAGATTACCCTTATTTTTTCATATTCCGCATAGTGCAAGCAACAATAGGCAAAATTCTTTTTTTATTAGATCTACCATGGATCTAAACAAACTCGGTGCCTCCTCCCCCGAACTTGATTTGTTTAACTCTAGTGTTAATAAATTTAAAAACATTTTGTCTAAGTCGTGGTTTGATGGTTCTCTCCCTGTATGATAGCTAATTACATTTTTTTTGTTTTGTTAATCAATTCATACATTATTTTTTCTATTATTTTTCCTTTTTACCTTTACTTTTTTTTTCTGTACTAGGTACTGTAAAGTGTTATAAAGATATTTAACTATTATTATAACTTTCTGATAGACAAGTTTCTTTTTAGATTCACTTATGCGAGAACATTTAAATGGTCAACTGTTTCTCACTTGTTGTAAAATTAGACTCATAAGACTGTTTGTTTTCCGAATAAAAAAAAAAAAAAATCTACTATTTCAGTACAGTTGTAGTTGTATAACATTTTGAGTCTATATCTAAGACCCTAAGGTTTGACTGTCAGACAATGCTTTTAGCATTAAGTCCACCTTTTGTACTGTACTTTTGTATGTGTGTACAATAAAGTTTAAATAAATAAATAAAAATTGAATATTTTGCACTGGCATCTTACTTTTTCGCGGTTGAGACTTACTTTTGCAGTTTTGTTTTAAATCAATTTAAAAAGTTAAGTAGCAAGGATTTTACGTACATAGAATAAAATTGGATACAATTTATACGAATGATTATTTTAAATAGTTGTTTATTATCAAATATACAAACATTTAGTTGTATTCACTATTTAGTTTAAAGTTAATTATTTTCGCATAAACATTTGTCAAAAATCGAATACTTTGGCTGTATACGCGTACGTATCCGTTGCTTAGAATCGTCGTAAAAAAAATTGCAAAAACGCGCTATTATCTGAAAATTTTCATTTGTTATTTTGTTGTGTGCTTCGAGTTGTGTTTTAAATTGATTTTAATTCTTTGGTTTGTTTTTTACTATTTTTTACAACTGTATTTAAAAACGTTGTTTGGCACACGTGAATCGGCAAGAGTCGGCAAGAGTGAAAATGACACCCTCGCATACGGCTCGGGCCAGGATTCAAAAATATGTTGAATAATTACATCTTGTCAAATACCCTATTAAACTTTGTTTATACTCCATAACTCGCAAGAAAGAAAATCTATTAGAAAACTTTTCTCGTTTCCCGTATACCTATTCATATAATTCGTTCTACGACAGTATATGTAAAAGCATACTTATAAATATAAATAATATAATGTTAACTTCACACCAATATACAGTCATCGCATACACATAGTTTGAAGTACTGAGAAGGACATAGGGTACCTGTCATCCCGGGAAAAAAAACTGTTCCCGTGGAAAATCCACGCAGGCGAAGCCGAGGGCAAAAGCTAGTCTTTAATAAAAATCCTTTTTTTTTTCAGTACATCGGGTCGATTTCGGAAGACAATTACTTCAAGATATTCATGGAGCAGGTGCCTGGAGGTTCACTATCGGCCTTACTCAAGTCAAAATGGGGACCGTTAAAGGAGAACGAGTCAACTATAGCCTATTATACTAAGCAGATACTTGAAGGTATCTTTTATTTTATTTATTTATTTTATTTATTAATTTTTGTACACAACAAACACATAGAAAGGAAACATAAAACATAGGAAAACTAAGTACAAAGGTTCTACTTATTTCTATAGAAATTTCTTCCAGTAGACCCGCGAAAGAAAAAAGGGACTTTTACTAGGTATTAAACATAATCCACACGTTTATTGGAATATACTCAAGCGGGTCTAACACGTCCATGTGAGCGTTTTCATAGTCATAGCGTCCCAATCCGCCAACGAACGGGGGAGAAGTGCGGGGTACGCCGTATTGCGGGAGGGGCAGCGAGCTTCCTTTCTGTACGTAGTACTTATATTAATTCTGTGGTATGGCCTTAGACTGCCAAGGCCATAAGGCTAAGGCTAATCGCTTACTGCTAAGAACCAGTGTTCCGAAACTCCAAAGGAAAAAAAACGTGAAAGCATTTTGATGGCCGACTATTTCCATCTCATTCGTACCCGCAGTTCCTCTCATTCTTGCATCTCTATCGAATCCCCATTTTGACATTTGTATCGGACACTTTATTGTTATGTAGTTAGTTAGGACTCGCTTAGTGGTTGATCCTAGCAAACAGACGTACTGCTGTTTTTGCTGTATTTTGTACGCTAGCCTCTTATGTTTCAGGTCTCAAATACCTTCACGACCAGAAAATAGTTCACCGCGACATAAAAGGAGACAATGTCCTCGTGAACACGTACAGTGGGGTCGTGAAGATATCGGACTTTGGTACTTCGAAGCGATTGGCGGGACTGTGTCCCTCCACCGAGACCTTCGCCGGGACCCTACAGTACATGGCGCCTGAGGTCATTGACAAGGGCCAGAGGGGATATGGCGCTCCTGTAAGAATTTTGTTTGATTTTTATCCCACTGACGCAAACTACTGGGGGTTATAAGTTAAAATTTGATAATGCTTGTTGCCGATATATTTCTGTGTGTATTTCAGAAATATATCCGCAATGTCAAATGTCAAAATCTGAACAGGCAAAATATGTTGCGGATATTTTGCCTGTTCAGATTTTGACAAAGCGTGTGGCGGATATATTTCTATGATACCCGCGGCAAAAAGTCCTTACTCGTAGGTGCTGATATCTGGTGGAATATTTTAACGGAATGTCTGGTGGAATATTAGCCCTGTCATTGCTACCATTCATTCATTGTCATTCAGTCATTTGCCTGTCATTGACGACCTCCGTGGCCCAACGGTCATCACGCCGGACTGTCACACCGAATGGAAAATGATCTTTTTCAGATTGGCCTGGGTCTTGGATGTTTATCTATATATGTATTTGTTATAAAATATAGTATCCTTGAGTTAGTATCCCATAACACAAGTCTCGAACTTACTTTGGGGCTAACTCAATCTGTGTAATTTGTCCGTATATATTTATTTATTTTATTGCTTTGATGCTCGGTCATACATGGTCGGACTTAACACTTTTTTTCTCCCTGATTGTACTTTTTTATGAACCTACTCTTTCACTTTTCTTTTTTTTTCCAGGCTGACATTTGGTCTCTAGGTTGCACAGTAGTAGAAATGGCGACTGGAAACCCTCCTTTTATGGAACTTGGTTCGCCCCAAGCCGCAATATTCAAGGTTAGTTTCCAAAATCTAAAATGTATTATTGTATAATTGCATCTTGTTGACATACTATTTTATAAATTATGTATTTAGTCTAATCTATACATATAATAAAACAGTAAAAATATTTTGTCTGTACATTTAATATTTTTGACTGAAATGGATAGAGGGAGACCTAAAAAGAACAATAGAAAGCAAAAAAATTTTTTTGGAATTTCTTGTCTGTCTGTCTGTCTGTCTGTCTGTCTGTATGTACGCGTTTCACGCAAAAACTACTGGACGGATTTGAATGAAACTTTTTTTGTTGTATAGCTATTAAGCCTGGGCAACATATAGGCTATAATTCATTTTGAAAACTGGAACACCTGATGAAGAACCATAACGGAACAGCTAAACTATAAATAATATGGAAATGGTGCCTTAACAAAAATCGTTCAACCTGATGAGCATTTTCTGCAGACGTATAAAAATTGAAGATCTGGAACATCTGATGAAAAGCTCCAAGAGACCAGCTACACTATAACATATATGGAAATGGCGCCTTAGCAAAAATCGTTCAACCTGATGAGCATTTTCTGCTGACGTATAAAAATTGAAGATCTGGAACATCTGATGAAAAGCTCCAAGAGAGATTTTTCATCTAAGCGAAACTCAAGCGGGCGAAGCCGCGGGCGACAGCTAGTATTTACTATGATTAATAATATTATAATTAATGACTTTTTAATTTTTTTATGCTTTATGGCGGGACATAGAGGAACTCACTTAATTGTATAACATTTCTCTATGTAAACCTATGTTCACGAAATAAATGATTTAATTGATTGATTGCAAAAAAATATTAATCTGAAATCGTAAGAAACAGGGTACCTAAACAGGTACCCTAGAATGTAACATAAATAAACTCTGAAGTTACAATTTTAAAATGATTTCAGGTGGGCTACTACAAAATGCACCCAGAAATACCGAGCGAGCTGTCCCCGAAGGCGAAGTCGTTCATACTGCGCTGCTTCATCTCCGACCCCGAGCGCCGCGCCACGGCGGCCGAGCTGCTGGAGGACCCCTTCTTATGCGAGTTAGTATCATTGTTCACATCACGTAATGTATCGGCTATTACAACGAAGTCGTTCATACTGCGCTGCTTCATCTCCGACCCCGAGCGCCGCGCCACGGCGGCCGAGCTGCTGGAGGACCCCTTCTTATGCGAGTTAGTATCATTGTTCACATCACGTAATGTATCGGCTATTACAACGAAGTCGTTCATACTGCGCTGCTTCATCTCCGACCCCGAGCGCCGCGCCACGGCGGCCGAGCTGCTGGAGGACCCCTTCTTATGCGAGTTAGTATCATTGTTCACATCACGTAATGTATCGGCTATTACAACGAAGTCGTTCATACTGCGCTGCTTCATCTCCGACCCCGAGCGCCGCGCCACGGCGGCCGAGCTGCTGGAGGACCCCTTCTTATGCGAGTTAGTATCATTGTTCACATCACGTAATGTATCGGCTATTACAACGAAGTCGTTCATACTGCGCTGCTTCATCTCCGACCCCGAGCGCCGCGCCACGGCGGCCGAGCTGCTGGAGGACCCCTTCTTATGCGAGTTAGTATCATTGTTCACATCACGTAATGTATCGGCTATTACAACGAAGTCGTTCATACTGCGCTGCTTCATCTCCGACCCCGAGCGCCGCGCCACGGCGGCCGAGCTGCTGGAGGACCCCTTCTTATGCGAGTTAGTATCATTGTTCACATCACGTAATGTATCGGCTATTACAACGAAGTCGTTCATACTGCGCTGCTTCATCTCCGACCCCGAGCGCCGCGCCACGGCGGCCGAGCTGCTGGAGGACCCCTTCTTATGCGAGTTAGTATCATTGTTCACATCACGTAATGTATCGGCTATTACAACGAAGTCGTTCATACTGCGCTGCTTCATCTCCGACCCCGAGCGCCGCGCCACGGCGGCCGAGCTGCTGGAGGACCCCTTCTTATGCGAGTTAGTATCATTGTTCACATCACGTAATGTACCGGCTGATACAACGAAGTCGTTCATACTGCGCTGCTTCATCTCCGACCTTACATACATACATTAGTACATTACTGCCGCGGTCTATAATGACTACTTTGCTTGTCTCGCTGATGATGGCCGACAACGCAGCTCCAGGTTGACACAGCGAGGACAGCAAGGGCTGCAAACATGGCCAAACTGGAAGGCCTAGAGCGTAGCTTGGCTAGCTCGAGGCAATCGTAGCGTGACCAGCGAAGCAGTAATTGTGAGCCAAGACGTGTATAGTGCTTTACTCAAAAATGCAAGTACCTAATCTAAATAAAACCAGCAAATATGTAAAAATATATTATAACGTGGAAACGTCAAAATACCGGCCGGTAATATTTTGCCGGCCTGTTAGACCGGCCAGCAAAACTTTGTCAGCCGCTCTTTGAAACAGAACGGTAAGGTCGACTTTGCTCAAACAAGGTTGTCAAAATAATGACTACATTACATGCATATTTGAAACATACTTACATATATGAACCCTGAAAATGTAACACTCCTTTGGTCAGTCGTGTAAGAAATAATAATGCCTTCTTAAATAATAATAGATAAACATTTCAAGACCCAGGTCAATCTGGAAATAGTACATTGTTAACGAGTGGGTGAATAGCGAGGGCGCCAATAGTTCGAGGGACTTAAAAAAGTCTTTCACCCGAGGTAAACACTGTGCTTTTCATTACGAATACAAGGAAAGTAAAAATAAAAACATGAATTAGGTAAAGAAATGATGAGTGAATTATACGGAAGCATAAAAAAAACTCTAAACTTGAAAAAAAAATGATCGGCTTTAGCTTCCAGCATATTTTTTTTCTGTGGCCGACCAACTATTTAGCTATAAGATTCTTTTCATTTGGTTCCATCATTGAAAAAATGATAAAAAAATCTATATTATAAAAAAATATATTCTTTAACTTCATGTTATTTCAATTTTACATAATATGTTGAATAGCTGTATAGGAAGTTGGAATATGGTTCAATAGAATAACGTGAAAATAGAACTAGTTTTTTTTTTAAATAATTTGACAGCTGTCAGTTGAAAACGATTCTCCCTAGGGCTGAAAAGTATTACTTTCTCTACGCTCCTCAGGCAACTTCAGACTTACTTTCAGAGTATGATTAATGAAAAGATAATTTTCTATCTTGACCCGACCGGATACGAACCCGGGACCTCCGGTGTGGCAGTCCGGCCTTATTTTTAGATTCCTTGCAGTCCTCACAATCGTGATACATTCTCACAATCTACACATATACCTAATAAAACAGTAAAAAAATTTGTCTGTACATTTAGTATTTTTAACTGAAATGGATAGACCTAAAAAGAATAATAGAAAGCAAAGATATTTTTTTGGAATTTCTTGTCTGTCTGTCTGTATGTACGCGTTTCACGCAAAAACTACTGGACGGATTTGAATGAAACTTTTTTGTTGTATAGCGAATAAACCTGGGCAACATATAGGCTATAATTGATTTTGAAAACTGGAACACCTGATGAAGAACCTTAACAGAACAGTTAAACTATAAGAAATATTGAAATGGTAACTTTGCAAAAGTTAATCAATCTGACAAGCATTTTCTGTTGACGTATAAAAATCTAAGATCAGGATCATCTGATGAAGAACTCCAAGAGACCAGCTCTATTACATATGGAAATGGCGCCTTAGCAAAAGTCGTTCAACCTGATGAGCATTTTATACTGACGTATAAATATTGAAGATCTGGAACATCTGTTCCCGTTTATCAACGCATATTCCCGCGGGACACGGGATTCCCAAATGGCAAATATTTTGAGAATTGGAGTTTAAGTTACTATAGTTTGGAACACAAAAAGATTTTTCAGCTAAGCGAAACTCACGCGGGCGAAGCCGCGGGCGACAGTGCTATATAACATATTGCGAGCCTGAAAGGGTAAACTTTGTAATGTATACCATCTATACCTGTAACTCTACACAGTGATCGCAATAAAGAAATTTGAGTTTGATAACACATGGCTATGTGAATTGACAGTCGTGTGGTTTTTTTTTTAATTAACTTGTTCGTCAGTCGTGTAAGAAATAATGTCTTCATCGTGCGTGCTAGGAAGAAGAAGGCGGCGCGGCTGGGCGGCGCACGGTGGGGCAAGGTACCCTCATAAGTGGCAGAAAATGCGAAATGTGAAACGCGTTTTTCCAACTACCCACTATAGCCTTTTAATAAACCAGGAACCTATGCATCATTTGACACTATCAACTCGACTGATAACTTCCACAGACTCCCGTTATAATTATCTTTTTTTAGTAGTTGTGACATTGCGTCTGATTGTTAACTTAATTGCGTGTGTTTCTATTGTAATTTCTTGGGGTTATTTTAGAAAAAAAAATGTGATATAGCTATGGAACCTTCAAGCTCAGGTATGTGACGATATTTTAGCAACATTTAATTTAGTTTTAGGGTACAGTAAATGTATCAAACCAATTAATATATTTGTTATAATAAAATTTTCACGAAATTCTAAAATAGCTAAGGTTTTAGTTGTGTTATCCAGTGAATCCCGGCTCAATTTTTTTTTAGACATTACCCATGCAATATCATCATCTTGAAACTACAAAAAAATTTTACTCCTTTTTGCTCCTTTTGGAATAATTGCGATTTTTGTAACTACTATTTTATTTCTATTATACAAAATCACTTATTTTGTTTTAGGAACGAGTTCAAATACATTATTTATTTAAAGAAATGATCTCGTTACTATAATGCGATTCTTGGAAGAAAAAAATAATTGAAAAACAATTTGATTTTTTGGTTTTTAAGCTGTAAAAACGTAAAATTTGTGTCAAAAAAACATAACTAATTTGAATCAATAGTTTGCTTTTAAATTTGAATATAGATCAACATGTTACCGGTTAGTACCGGTACTAAATTATCATATAAACTACCAAAAAGTATCGGTACTTTCCGGGAGTTTATATGAAGAAATTGGTACATGTAACAAGCTCTGGTTGAAAACGTGAAAAATAGATGATAAATTTAAAAAAAAATAACTAAGAATACCTTAACATATCTTTTTCGTTTCCGATCTTCAAGTTCCTGTTCCCGTGGTATAACATGCCACCAACATTGCTCAAATACTTGATTCATGGACCAGAATTATATCCTCTGTACTTTTTAGGCAAAAGCCTATAAGACAATTAATGGAAGAGTCTCAAAAGGCTAGGAACATTGACTTTAAGAGATGTAGGGAGCATAATTCAAGTAAATGTAGCCGAGACAAGAATAGCTGCCCTATTTGCAGCAAATAAATGAATTTAATTTAATTGTGAGAAATCCAACAGATATTTTTATATTTTTAAATTTGTTCTTCAGGTCCCTTTATTTCAAATAAACGAAAATTTTGGAAATAAGTCCCCAGAATCTTCCAAAAGAAATTAAAATTAAAAAAATCCATCTCGTAAAAATTATGACTTAAGAAAGAAACACAAATTGATGATGAGGATGCTAATGATAAAGATCATGATGATGATGATGGGTTGTCATATGTTTAAAATGAGTTCCTATATTATTTCAATAAATTGTACATGATTATTAACGTTATTTTTTTAAATAAATATTTATTTAATATAAAAATCTATATACAAACACGTGTATATGTCTACAAAAGGATTCTTTATCGTCTAGGAACTATCTTATTTGTATTTAATAACCACAGAAGCAATTTAGCTAGAAAACTTATTTAATGCCAACTTTAGGAGTACCTTGCCCCAGTGTGCGGCGGCGAGTACAGCCGCAGCGTGTCAGTGCCGGCCGCGCGCCAGCCCGCGCCGCGCCCGCTGGAGCGGACACCGCCGGCCGGCGACGCCGCCGAACCCAGCGAGTCACTATCGTAAGCTGTTTGCTATTCCAGCATGGAGTTCACTTGAGAATGACTATCGATTCACTGATTTATAGCCCATTTAGACAATGCATGTTTTTTGTACATTACATACAAAACCAATAATTATTATTGGTGCAAATTGTTCCAAAGAGGGACTTTTATTTGTAACAACTATTATGTACCTTATATAAGAGTTTGAACTTGGTCAATGATTGCACTCCCCTTGTGTGTATGGAAAAGTCGAAAGCAGAAACTGGCTTAGGAACTTTGTTTGGACTAGTTCGGAGATAATATAGTAAAAGTCCTGGCCTACCAGATCGGAGCCAGAGGTAGGGAAAGTGGAAAAAATTATTAAAATCCATACTAATATTATAAATGCGAAAGTTTGGATGTGAGTTTGTGAGTTTGTGAATTTGTGAGTTTGTGAGGATGTTTGTTACTCAATCACGCAAAATCTACTGGACGGATTTCGATGAAATTTGGTACAGAGGTAGATAATGACCTGGAATAGCACATAGGCTACTTTTTATCCCGGGAAAAGGCACTGTTCCCGTGGGAAATTCACGCGGGCGAAGCCGCGGGCAAAAGCTAGTATTAAATATTTCGAAAATGGTTCACTTTTGCATATTATAGGGTTAAATCGATTCGAAATAAAAATACCTATAACCCCCCAATAGGATAGCATCTAATTACCAGTAACCCTACAAATATATTTACATTTAACAATTAACACATTTTTTTTAAATTAGCTGTTTTTCGGAACTCATAGCCAGGCGACGATTAGAGACAGATAAAAAGAGTGAAAGCCAAAGTTGTAGAGAATTTTATCAGCTTTCATCATGTAGTAAAACAAAATTTCGTATGACGCCCTGTTTTCGACATGTAAAAAAAAACCAAAAAAAACGGATCTTTGGCCCCCCCTCCCTCTGGCTCCAATCTGGTGGGCCAGGACTTTTAGTATGTTACCTCTTAACTAGTCAATTCAAAGTTTCTGCTTTCGACTTTTCCATACACAATCATTCGTTGACTATCAATAATTGCAAACAACTGTTGTTTAGACCATGCGAGTAAATTAATGCTTCAATTTAATTGTATGCAACAGGCAAGAAACTTGCAATGTCTAAATGGACCTTTAGCTTGGGTCCTATAATTTCCTCCGTGTGTGGTCGACCTGGTGCCTTCTTGCCAGGTATTTTCCCTTATAGGAACTTCAGGAATTCATGTTGAGGGCCCCTTTGTATGTGCCCCAAGAAGGCCACTTTGATATGTTGGACATCAGGAAATGGATGGATGATATCACGACCTGGACAAGACTTAGGTATTGGAGAATAAAACAGGACGCTCAATATCGTGAGATATACTGTATGCTGATCTCCAAGCTTCATTTTAAAGATGGCACCCCCCATAATTCATATAAAAATATATTTTTTTAAATGCCATTTTAAAATACTCAATAGTCAAATTTGATTGTTTTAAAGATTCGATCTGATTGTGGTCCCTTTTTGTAGTTCTTAAATGTCAGATTCATTCCCATGCGACGACCCATGATTATTATCTTCAGACAAAATAACAGTTATTGATCGATTTTTGGCTTTAAGTTTTATTTGACGTGAATGGTACTAAAATATAATTAGGTACGAAAAAATTCGGTTGACTATCAATTCGTATATATAAAACTATTTCGATACTGACAGACAACGCACAGCCAAAACTACTGGGCGTAGGAAGATGAAATTTGATGTAAGGTTCTTAGGGAGTAAGGTAGCATTAAGAGACGATTTCCCGATATTCCCATGGGAACAAAATCCCGGGCCCATGCCTATTATATGAATGATTTGAAACTGGCAACGTTAAATGATTAAACTTATTTCTTGATTTTTAAGTTGAAGTTCTACTAATATCAAATCGTTGTTACATGAGGACCCAAGCTAAATATTTACAAAGTTAGTAGAGCTAATATGGACGTCGAAAGGCACACATTTACATGTATAAAAACACAAATAAATAATCTGCATCTGGGCGGTTAAATTAGCCACAATGTAAATGGATCATCATTTATCATTTCCTAAATATTTTAAAGTGAACCTTATTCTGCCCTGTGTAAGGGTCATTTTGAAATATTTAGCAAATGAGAAATGCCTCATATTCCAATTCATAAAGAGGCCGTTTTAACCCCCCCTGTTTTTATGATCTCACCAACATTGCCTTTAATATTCAAATACAATGTTTGCTTTTTCATTCATTATTCATACTACTTTTGTATTTCTGTTGAAATTAACAACAAAAAAGATATCGGGACAAATACATATGTACGTATAATTGCTTGTTACCCTAGTATCGTCTTATATTAACGTCCATATTAGCTCTTTAGGTGCGCCCTATGCCACACTAGCTCAGTGTTGAAATGGAAAGAAAAAATGTCACTAATGCATGTCTATAGTCGTTTATAACGATGGGTTATTCTTTTAAACGTTAACCTAATTTAGTTCATCTAAGTTAATTTTTCTAATTATATATGCTTGAAAAAAAATGTTATTTCAGTCGTAGATATACCTAAATCGATTACAGAATTTAAGATTTGTTCGTTAATCTATATGTATTTATTTTCAAGGAAATACCTATATTAGATTCGTAACTCTAAATCGTGCTCCAAATCGCAAACGTGCGATTTGATTCTTATATGTCCCATAGATGATCCGTCGTTTGTCAACGATTTCGTGTGATTTTCTTAAATCCACCATCCGTGTGACGTCATCAACAATCATGTCATGCATTGGTGAGGTCCAAACTCAGACTCTTCTCATTTTTCCTTTCCGTTTTAGACCAAGGCTGGTGCAGAGATCTAACGCCAATTTATCTGTTATGCGATGGTATCATTTATTCATAAAAATGAATGTTATTAAGCGGGGTCATTTTTGAGGAGTCCGAATACATTAATAATTCATTTTACATGAGGAAATTCGGTAGTAAAATTGATGCCGAATATATCATTATTCAAGTCCATTAATCAAGCTAATTATTTAAAAATAAAAAAACGCGACTGACAACTTACATAGCCTATGACACTCGAAGGAATGCAAGGAATCTAACAATACCTCTCACATCAAAATCTATTAAGCCGTTCAGGACTTATGGAGGAATAAAGAACCTTACATACATACATACTTACATACATAATCCCTGAAAACATAACACTCCTTTTTTGTCAGTCGTGTAAAAAACCTAATTTAAAAAAAGTAAAAACTTGCTCATTGTATTGTGAACATATTATAAAAGTATGACATCACATGTCATTGCCATTTAGCGTTACGAGGCCAAAAATAAGGGATTATGTCTTATTTCTTTGAAAGTATTGCCATTATCAAAGTTAATATTTCGCACTTATTTCTATTGATATTAGGCCCTCCAAATAGTTATTAAAATAAAAAAATAGTCGACTACCGCCTTTAAAAATGAAAGTCAGTAGTTTAACAAAAAAATTACCTACACGTTATAAAGAAATAGTAAATACAGAGTGTTTAATTTCGCCCTCGCATATTCAGATAACTTGGTCGTCTTTAGCAATTCGCTTTGTAGTAACGCAGTAAATTCCCACAAAATTATCATTTAACCTGTAATATTTAGCTTTGCACCTAAGCCTCTATTTGTTTGCCACGAAGGGTCAAAACGGTCCGGTCTAACCCGACCATCACTAGGACGGCCTCGTCGATGCTCTCACCAATTCTGATATGTTCACCGGACTTGAACAATAGCAGGTAAACATTTTGTAAAATGCACACTTTTGCACCAAACTAGAATTGAACGCTCCCTTTCAATGTGTTGTAGAGTGATATGTAACATTTTATGCATAAAATTACGAATATTCGCTATTGTTTTATTCTACACACTATAATACTTAGATCTTGAAATGTTAGTAAATGTGGTCATTAGAGGGTAACCACCAAAAGATTGGGTTAAAACCCAGTTATCACCTATTTCAGCCCATACATTGAAGTGGGTGACATTTAACCCAGTTTCGGGTTTTAACCCACGATACGATAAAAATACAATAAAAATGTAAATTCATTAAATTTTTCTAATACTTTTAGTCAGACCATTTTCATATTTTCATTTTATTCCAACAAATTAAAGCTCTTTCTACAGCATATTGAATGGAATTATACGCATAGGTATTAGAATTAAACGAATTACTTAGAAATTATCATATCATATATTTTTCTCAATTTATAGATTTCATTTGTACATTTAGTTGGTGTCAAGTGTTTCATAATTTATTTTTTGTAATAGTTCTTCGCAAATAAGTTATCCACTCCATTTTACTATGGCATGTTGCGCACCTAGTTTTTAGCACTTTAGATTTTTCACTATTCCTCGTAATATTTATATCGTTCCTAATTAAATTGTGATTATATTATTCACCTACTAATCTACCGCAACTATTAAGCCGCTTCGTCTATTTTGCTGATTTGCGTAAACGATGTGCATAGAGAATTTTAACTAGAATTTGCGAAAAAAAATTCACTTAAATTATTTTCTTACACTAAGTACCTACCTAGTAATTTTCTATGCACATTTATGACATGACGTGAAAATCGTAATTCCTTCCTTACTAAGAAAACACGAGACTTCAGAATAGAATCTCGTCACATTTAATTAATTATATACTTTCATATGGATAACCAGTTCAAAAGTCATATTACACAGGTCTTTATTAAAAAAAAACTATTGCAAAAAGGCCTCGTCGCGCTTCGTATCGTGTATATAGGCCCAACTAAATATGTTGGTTACAATATTTCTGAAAAATAAAACATTAAATTGCAAAATATACGTTATTGTTATTTGGTACAGTACGATGCCGAATACGCCGTCGACGGAGGATATGGACAGCACCGACACTCTACTCAACAGACGGAGCTCATCAGGGGGGCTGCTCTCACCGGAGGTATGTATTTATGCATTTGACAATAGCTTTGACTTAAGACGAGGTCCGTCCGACCTGAGCTGCAAAAAACAAAATTCATATGCGCTCAACCGCGGCGTGTGCGCGTTGCAATAAGATAGTTTTTTGCACAACACAATGTTTTACTTTCGTTGGCAGGATCGAAAAGATTTTGTACCGATTTAGCAACTATTTCTCAAATATCTTCAAAAATATTAGTCTAAAAACAAAAGTGCTCGGTTAAAACTTTAATATCTATACATATAATAAAACAGTAAAAATATTTTGTCTGTACATTTAATATTTTTGACTGAAATGGATAGAGGGAGACCTAAAAAGAACAATAGAAAGCAAAAAAATTTTTTTGGAATTTCTTGTCTGTCTGTCTGTCTGTCTGTCTGTCTGTCTGTCTGTCTGTCTGTATGTACGCGTTTCACGCAAAAACTACTGGACGGATTTGAATGAAACTTTTTTGTTGTATAGCTATTAAGCCTGGGCAACATATAGGCTATAATTCATTTTGAAAACTGGAACACCTGATGAAGAACCATAACGGAACAGCTAAACTATAAGTAATATGGAAATGGTGCCTTAACAAAAATCGTTCAACCTGATGAGCATTTTCTGCTGACGTATAAAAATTGAAGATCTGGAACATCTGATGAAAAGCTCCAAGAGAGATTTTTCATCTAAGCGAAACTCACGTGGGCGAAGCCGCGGGCGACAGCTCAACATCAATATCCTGTATTATTTTTCTACTTCGTAATTAAACTCTAATTAGGTAAATTTCTTCGTGAAAAATTACAATTATTTCGAATGTGGGGTACGACATTGGCCTTAAGGTGATAACGCCCCCAGGTGGGGCAGAGGGTGACTGTAGTGCTTCTCCATTGGGATATGTCTTGAGCATTGCGTTTCACCTCCGACCAGTTGAGCCCAACTTCAACTCCGTTGCAAAGGTACCTGGCCTGGTCTGCTTGGGTTGTCCAACTTTTCTCTAGCCTTGCGGTGTCCACTCGAGAGCTTGCCTGGGAATATGCGTGGGGTCCCTTCGAAGCGTGTGGCCGATCCATGCACATTTGTGGCATTTGATCTGGTGGTTAATCAGCGCTTCCTTGCATGTTTCCCAGACTCGGTTAGAGCACAGCTCAACCGACAAGAGAATATCTCTTAAATAAGAAGAAAAAGGATCTTGATACCCTTTACCACAGAGAGACCTGAAGGGTCAGTACCACTTGGTCCCCTGAAATTTGCATCCTTTGCCCAATCGTCCCCTTAAATGTTTGAAGTTCGCACTCGTCCCGTGATCAAACTCGAGAGAATAAACTTGTGCTGATAAGTTGGAAAATGAGTTTAATTGTATATTTTTTTATAATAACTTTTGCATATTTTTCGTACCTTGTCCGGTCCCTTATTGAAACGGCTCTGTATGGAAAATATCGTAATATATTATGTTTATGAAAGGGCGGCAAAATAATAGCACAGTTGCTAAGAATATTTGAATGTCAGTGAATTTAAAAAGGGATACATTTCAGGTCGACATGCCTAATGTGCCCCGTTCGTCCATAGACGTCGAACACGATGGCTTCTACCTATTGAAGAAAGACTCGCAGCGACGTCTCACTTTATCTCGTGTGTTGGAGCAGGATAGCGAAACAATTTGCTCCAAATGGATGCTCAGTATACAACAGGACTTCGGAAATACGGTTTTGACAATGGTAAGTGTATTTTATAGACTAACATACTTATACATATACGATTTTAGAAAAAAAATGAATTAAAAAATAGGTACGTAATGACGTCAACGTACCTCTATACGCTTAATTCACTCTTAATCTCAACCCAGCATGCGACCCTGAAACGGGTGTCTATTAAAATACAGATTTTTATCACATCGATTATCATGTCCCAGAAAACTATTCCACGTTTTTCAATATATTTTTTTCTTAAAACATCGAAAAACTTATTATCGCAGTTTCATAATATCGAACAACATTTCCTAAAAAAAACGTTATAAAATTTCTACTATTCCAAGAAAAACGATATATCAAACTAACATTTCACACATGTATTAAGATATCGATGTACCCTTTTATAATAACATGTTTCAATATGTAACGATGCGCATCATAACTTTTAATCGCAGTAACGTTTCATCGAACGCTACATTCGCTTGTTGTTGCTTAAAACATGCAAAAAGGTATAACAAGATTAAGGCATACAGCAAGCATGCATGCAGCAAGCACAACAAACATATAGCAAGCATCAGCAAGCATGCAGCAGGTATACAGCAAGCATGCAGCAGGCATGCAGCAAGCATTAAAATATCTGCGAATGGTTTTATGGAACATGAAAATCGTTGAAGTAAATTGCGATAAAGTGATGGGTTCCCCCCTGAAACACTAATGCGATGGCAAATGAATATTATTAGATACCTACTAGTATTTTTATTACTATTTATAGAATCACCTGGAAACCCTGCGATGTGCATTGAAGGACTATATAATGGACCAGAATAGACATATCATCGAACAGGCCGTGACAAGTCTCAAGGAGGAGCTGGATTTCGACTCTAACGCCATACACGAGCTGCATTCCGCCATTTACATGTTCCAAGAAGCTGTGAATGCTGTTCTGAGGATGCATAGCATCAAACCTCATTGGATGTTCGCCTTGGACAATCTTGTGCGGAACGCGGTGCAGGCAGCTATTACTGTGATATCGCCTGGTAAGTAGTGATAATTTCTAACAAGCGTATATCTTTAATTCTCTTACACTGCGGTGCTCCCACACAGCTATGTGTAATACCAAGCCCGAATCCTGGATTTTTTCCGGGGGAGGGTGGGGGGCAAAATCACAGTGGCGGACTATGCAAGCTAGGGGTGGGGGAGTGTAAGAAAATTACATCTGGCCTGCTGCTGTTGGCGCCTGCCTTGAGGATGAGGACTCTTAACGATTATTATTTTTTTTTTTTTGACAGAATTGGGTGCAAATTTGGCGGGTGAATCTCGTCGCAGTGCGGGGTGCGCGGCCGACGTGGCCACGCCCTCGGCGCTGTCCACCGCCACCTCCACCCGCGACCACCAGCTGCTGCAGCTGAGGCAGGAGAACCACAAGTGTGTACATCCTGTAGTCAAGTGTACATGTGTCTCACACCAACTAGGGTGAATCTCGTCGCAGTGCGGGGTGCGCGGCCGACGTGGCCACGCCCTCGGCGCTGTCCACCGCCACCTCCACCCGCGACCACCAGCTGCTGCAGCTGAGGCAGGAGAACCACAAGTGTGTACATCCTGTAGTCTAGTGTACATGTGTCTCACACCAACTAGGGTGAATCTCGTCGCAGTGCGGGGTGCGCGGCCGACGTGGCCACGCCCTCGGCGCTGTCCACCGCCACCTCCACCCGCGACCACCAGCTGCTGCAGCTGAGGCAGGAGAACCACAAGTGGGTACATCCTGTAGTCTAGGTGTACATGTGTCTCACACCAACTAGGGTGAATCTCGTCGCAGTGCGGGGTGCGCGGCCGACGTGGCCACGCCCTCGGCGCTGTCCACCGCCACCTCCACCCGCGACCACCAGCTGCTGCAGCTGAGACAGGAGAACCACAAGTGGGTACACCTGTAGCTCTAGGCGCTTCATAGAAACGGCGCGTCAAATATGACACTACAACTATGCAACTGTATATCCGGCCGACGTCAGTAACCACGTCAATGTGTGCGTTTTCATAGTTGAACGTCCACATCCACAAGATCGGGGAGAAGTGCGGAAGGAGCGGGTGGGGTGCAGGAGGGCAGGAGTTTCCTTTCTGTACGTAGTACTAATATTAATTCTGTGCCTGTAGTCTATGCGTTTCAAATAAGGAATATGTCAACGACGCCATTTTGCATTTCGTAATAACTTCATTGTAATAAGTAAATATGGTACTTACAATGATGTTGTTGCGAAATACACGGTGTCGTATACAATAGCCCGGGAAGTAGTGTCATCCAATGTATGGAACCAGCAAATTTTGGTATCTGAAGAATTCACTTGGCACAGGTGTTATATACATGAAGTTAAACTAATTTAGCCCCCTTGGTGGGTAGGTAGGGGGGGCATTCAAAGTTTGAATGCCCCCCCTACCTTCCCACCAAGTGGGGGTGGATGGCTACCGGGCTAAATTAGCTTAACTTCATGTATATAACACCTGTGCCAAGTGAATTCTTCCGATACCAAAATTTGCACGTTATGACACTACTTCCCGTGCTACAATCCTATTCTTATTTGAAACGCATAGTAATGTAGATGTGTCTCACACAGAGATGGGTTTACACCGGGAAGCTGCGGTTTCTGCCCGTCTATTCCTGGACGTAAACCGATCTATAGATTGGTTTGCGTCGGGCAAAAACCTTTTATTCCCTTTTATTCCCGGGCATAAATCCGTCTCTGGTCTCACACCAACTACGGTCAAACTTGTGCGGTCAACTTATCAATTTGTACAGATTGTACATATTTTTTTTTATAAATGTCCGTGATTGTATTATGTGTCATTTATAAGTCTTATACTTTCTTTTTCTATTTTAGACTGCTACAAGAACTTATGGATAGCTACCAACAGTATCAGGCATTACTACGGCATATGTTGGAAGAACAGAAATCACAGACTCAAATCATGAAAGAAATGGTCGATAGGAGATATCCGTAAGTTTAAACTTTATCGTTTTGCAAAGTAAAAATTGTGTGTTAGGTTGTTATTAATGTACAGTCACGAGCATTTATATGCGAAATATTATAAATGCGAAACTGAGAAGGACATAGGGTACCTTTCATCCCGGGAAAAAGCACTGTTGGAAATTCACGCGGGCAAAAGCTAGTCCTAACTAATACATATTATAAATGCGAAAGTGAGTTTATTTGTTTGTTGCCTCTTCACGCTTTATCTACTGAACCAATCTTGCTGAAATTTCGCACGCACATAGTTAAAAGTGCTGAGAAGCACTGTTCCGCGTGGGAAATTCACGCTGGCAAAAGCCAGTAAATAATAAAAGCGTATGATTTGCTTCCATGCTGGTCTATTAATTTGCATGCTAATTTATATCTAATATGTGGAACTTAGATTATAAGACCAACTGTTACACACCATAATAAGGTAGATAAAATTATTCTATTCTATTCTATTCTATTCTATTCTATTCTATTCTATTCTATTCTATTCTATTCTATTCTATTCTATTCTATTCTATTCTATTCTATTCTATTCTATTCTATTCTATTCTATTCTATTCTCTTCTATTCTATTCTATTCTATTCTATTCTATTCTATTCTATTCTATTCTATTCTATTCTATTCTATTCTATTCTATTCTATTCTATTCTTTTCTATTCTATTCTATTCTATTCTATTCTATTCTATTCTATTCTATTCTATTCTATTCTATTCTATTCTATTCTATTCTATTCTATTCTATTCTATTCTATTCTATTCTATTCTATTCTATTCTATTCTATTCTATTCTATTCTATTCTATTCTATTCTATTCTATTCTATTCTATTCTATTCTATTCTATTCTATTCTATTCTATTCTATTCTATTATATTCTATTCTATTCTATTCTATTCTATTCTATTCTATTCTATTCTATTCTATTCTATTCTATTCTATTCTATTCTATTCTATTCTATTCTATTATGTATGTATGTTTGTTATTTAAGAATGTTTAGGTTTGAACTAATATTTGATTTATTTTCAACAAAATTCAACAAAATTACTGTGAAGATTGTTTATATAATAGGACAATCCATACTAATATTATAAATGCGAAAGTTTGGATGTGAGTTTGTGAGTTTGTGAATTTGTGAGTTTGTGAGTTTGTGAGGATGTTTGTTACTCAATCACGCAAAATCTACTGGACGGATTTCGATGAAATTTGGTACAGAGGTAGATAATGACCTGGAATAGCACATAGGCTACTTTTTATCCCGGGAAAAAGCACTGTTCCCGTGGGAAATTCACGCGGGCGAAGCCGCGGGCAAAAGCTAGTTATGAATAAATGGACCATAATGTATGTATGTATGATTTACCAGAAACGTGTCCCGGGAATCGAGTGTTGAGCCCTCTGAGGAGTATCTGGGTCCGTTGCGCGAGTGGGCGCGGTCGAAGGGGGTGCCGGCCGCGGCGGCGCGCGCGCTGGCCCAGCACGAGTACGCGCTGCCGGACGTGCTGCGGCACGCGCAGAGGGAGGACATCGCCAGGCTCAACTTGAAGTAACCAACTAGTATTACTAACTAACTAACTAACTAGTAACTAGTTGTGTAACTAGTATTTATGTTAATTTGATTAAAACTAACGTGAGAAACGTGAGGCGCGGGCGGCGACGCGAGCGACGTTGCATCGAGCAGAACTGGGCCGTCTGTCACGTCGGAAAGACGGTCCTTACTCGCCTTGAAAATGACTTCCGTATGAAGTCGAAACTAGTCGGCAAATCCGGCTAACAAGACGCGTGAGTATCCGTATCAAAATCATTATGAGTATTTATGTTAATCATAGACTTATTAAAAAAATTAAAAGTAAAAAAACTTAAAAAAAGCATCCAGGGTGTAAAATCACGTCCGACATAGCCGTTACGTATGCATAGGGTACCCTAATTAAAATCACTTCAGAGTAAAAATTTGACCGGGAAAAATAATCAATAAATTAGATATATAAAAAAAAAAAAAAACAAAATCAGTGTATAGCGAACCGCGGCCGCCGCATCGTGTCAATGACCGCGCGGGGCGGTGAGTGCGGGCGGCATCAGCTGTGAGTGAGCGCGTGTGCGCTATTCATTGGTTGTTTTAAACTTTAGCGTTAGTTTTGATGGGGAATTGTTTAAAATTTTAATGAGGTTTCTTCGTATGAAATGACGGTTACATGATAAATTTTACAAATCTGCAAAAAAATGAAAACTTTCAATTCAACTTTGAACCTCATTATCCCGGAAACTATTAATTTCCCAGGCATGGTTTCTTGGGGAAAAATGTTCATAATAATGGGGAGATTACGTGAGTTTCGGCTATGTCGGAGGTCATTTAACACTCTGTATATGCATTGTCATCCAAACTAAACGTGTGTACAAAATTTCAGCTCAATCAGTTAAAGATATCTACTTCAAAATTGAGTTCCAAGATTCCCCCGAACATACATTGCAAGTTAAACAAAAGCTTTTAAAAAGAATAGACCCGGCATAACAATCTATATACAAACAGTAGTTATGCCGGTCGCCATGTTTTGTCACTATTATTAGTATGCGCAGGCCGCCATCTTTGTGCCAAATCCTTTGTCGGCGCCGGCTTTAGGTATGTACGATTTTTTGTCATGACATATATCATGTCTATTCTTTTTTCTTTCGTCTGAGATGTTAATACGTACAGCTCTTGACATTTCCCATACATTGGCTTGGCAACTAAAAAAAAATAGTGCCATCTGGTGGCAGGAGGTGATCCAGCATCGTTTATTTGCACTTTAACATGTTATATGTTCGTTCTTTAATATACAAATAATACAACTACATATGTTATTATGTGTAATTCTAGTTTTGTGAAATACACTGTGTTACAACAAAAAAAAATTGTCACTTACATCAAACAACCGCTTCGTCCAGACAGAGGCGCTAGTGTCGCATAAGTTGCCAATTTCTAGCCGGAGCTGCGCGTATATTAACTCGCTAGAGTTTATACCCATATAGTATTTGAAGTAACTCACGTCCATAGATACCTACACGTCTATAATATACCTAGTGGTAGGAGAAGGGGTGGTGGCCGAGTGGTAGAGCGCCCGCCGCCCGCCCCGTACCTACTAAAAATGTGCCAGTTTTCCACTCTTTAGTCTTTTGTAATGGCGGATTGTACTAGGAAATGTTCCAAACAAACTATTGATAACTTTTCTTTTTACAATGCAGATTAATACAATTATTAAAAAATAAAAAAAACACGACTGACAACATACATAGCCTATGTCACTCGGAGGAATGTAAGGAATCTAACAATACCTCTCACATCAAAATCTGTTCAGCCGTTCAGGACTTATCTATACATATAATAAAACAGTAAAAATATTTTGTCTGTACATTTAGTATTTTTGACTGAAATTGATAGAGGGACACTTAAAAAGAATAATAGAAAGCAAAAAAAATTTTTTGGAATTTCTTGTCTGTCTGTCTGTCTGTCTGTCTGTCTGTCTGTATGTATGTACGCGTTTCACGCAAAAACTACTGGACGGATTTGAATGAAACTTTTTTTGTTGTATAGCTATAAAGTCTGGGCAACATATAGGCTATAATTGATTTTGAAAACTGGAACACCTGATGAAGAACCATAACAGAACAGCTAAACTATAAGAAATATGGAAATGGTGCCTTAACAAAAGTCGTTCAACCTGATGAGCATTTTCTGCTGACGTATAAAAATTGAAGATCTGGAACATCTGATGAAGAACTGCAAGATACCAGCTACACTATAACATATATGGAAATGGCGCCTTAGTAAAAGTCGTTCAACCTGATGAGTATTTTCTGCTGACGTATAAAAATTGAAGATATGGAACATCTGATGAAAAGCTCCAAGAGACCAGCTACACTATAACATATTATATGGAAATGGCGCCTTAGCAAAACTTGATTAATCTGATGAACATTTTCTGTAGAAGTATAAAAATTGAAAATCCGAAATATCTAAAACAGTTTGGAACACAAAAAGATTTTTCATCTTAGCAAAACTCACGCGGGCGAAGCCGCGGGCGACAGCTAGTCTATACATATAATAAAACAGTAAAAATATTTTGTCTGTACATTTAGTATTTTTGACTAAAATGGATAGAGGGACACTTAAAAAGAACAATAGAAAGCAAAAAAAAATTTTTGGAATTTCTTGTCTGTCTGTCTGTCTGTATGTATGTACGCGTTTCACGCAAAAACTACTGGACGGATTTTAATGAAACTTTTTTTGTTGTATAGTTATTAAGCCTGGGCAACATATAGGCTATAATTCATTTTGAAAACTGGAACACCTGATGAAGAACCATAACAGAACAGCTAAACTATAAGAAATATGGAAATGGTGCCTTAACAAAAGTCGTTTAACCTGATGAGCATTTTCTGCTGACGTATAAAAATTGAAGATCTGGAACATCTGATGAAAAGCTCCAAGAGACCAGCTACACTATAACATATATGGAAATGGCGCCTTAGCAAAAATCGTTCAACCTGATGAGCATTTTCTGCTGACGTATAAAAATTGAAGATTTGGAACATTTGATGAAAAGCTCCAAGAGACCAGCTACACTATAACATATATGGAAATGGCGCCTTAGCAAAAACCGTTCGACCTGATGAGCATTTTCTGCTGACGTATAAAAATTGAAGATCTGGAACATCTGATGAATAACTTCAAGAGACCAGCTACACTATAACATAAACGGAAATGGCGCCTTAGCAAAACTTGGTTAATCTGATGAGCATTTTCTGTAGACGTATAAAAATCGAAGATTGGAACACAGGAAACAGTTTGGAACACAAAAAGACTTTCATCTAAGCCAAAGTCACGCGGGCGAAGCCGCGGGCTAACAGCTAGTGGTCGAATAAAGAAACTTACATACATACATATATACTTACTGACATACATACATGAACCCTGAAAACATAACACTCCTTTTTTGGTCAGTCGTGTAAAAACACCACAATATTTCTGGTACTTGGCCTTGAGTGTTTTTATGAAAAAACTTTCAACCCCCATTTTATTGGATTACATTTGGGGTAGACTTTCGAAACAAGTTGAACCTAACGAAATATCAGGTGATACCTAACACACTGAATGTTTTCTAAATTACAATATTTAAACGGGTAGATGTTTCTTAGCACCAGTAATTTTGTTAACTGAATTGAGAGCCAAATAAAAATCACAAGAATTATAATTTATTTCACAGGGGAGGCGTTGAGCTTCGCCTCTGGCGGGCAATAGTTGAACACCGTTTACAATCTACGTCCACACATCTCCGCCGCACAAGCAGCACTGAAACAGATATGGACACGAATTCGATCGTCGTCGTGGAGTGCCAACGTTGCAAATCGAACACGCTTTCAAACTCATCGTGCGGTACCAACCCAACGATAGTGATCAGGGATGGCAACGTAGAGGTAAACGGTAATACTGAGGTGATCAATGATGACAGCCCTTGACTATTGCGTGGGTGGTGCACTCTGCAGTGAGGTCTCGGTTAAGATTTACTTCCAGTGTTTATGATTTTTTTAATTCTTTTGAAATTGATATGTTATGGATGCCAGTAGTTATCTCTGAATATACCTATATTACTTTACATCGTCGTTACTTCGTAGTCTTATCGAAATTTTCGGCGAGGCGTCTCTACTGGTCCCACTTCTAATAATCACAATATTTGTATGCACCCATGTCATGTATTGCACTAAAAAGTAATTCTTTTTATTTTATATTGAAATTTAAATACATAAACCATATCATTTATAGTAGTTTAAAAAAACAATCATGAAACCGTGAGGGTTGAATGTAAGAAAATGTTTCTCAGACATTCTATAACATCGTGTAAATTGTCAGCAATTTCAGCATGAATGGTCTAAACACTGGACGCTAATCTCAACAACTATGAATCGAAAGCAATTTGATAGCAATAGGATTGAAACCAGTTTACTCGTAGCTTTAGTTGGAAATGTATAAATAATTCTATAATTGTTGTGTACTAATAGTTTGTTGTTTGCCATAAGTTTTTTGAAGCAAGCATACTGGTGCCATTGTTTGTAAAGAAATAGTTATGTGGATTAAAAGTTGGACATAGAATCAACACTAAAATGAAATGTTAGCCAAATCTTAGAAATGGTAATGACACTTTAATTGGTGTATAAGAAATTGGGATATATCGAGCAGCGGGTCTAAAAAGGCTACTTTGAGGAATTCATCTTTGTGATAAATTTGTGATTGGAAACAGATCATATTGTGATTAAGTCAAGTGGCCCTTTTAGGCCTCTGATGTCGATAAAATAACTCAGAAATTGGTTGTGCCGCTATGAATGTTTAAACAGAGAAAAATACCCCTTGTTTTCTTTTTTCGAAATGTAATTTTAGTCATTAATTTTATTTTAAACCATTTTTCAGCTTGATATATCTATAAAAATCTCAGTGGCGGCGTTTGCCTGTACAAATAACTTGTGGTAGAAAATTTTCGTGTTATATCCTACAGTTACGTAGTCGCTTTTTCACACTGCTATGTATAAATTGCTTGAGGCCTTGAGTGTATCACCCTAATGCTTTATTGGACATTTTGTTTCGTCTCTCTGTGTTATGTTAAGTATTTTTAATATATCTAATCCGTATAAGGACTACTGTTGTACATAAAACGGAGGTGTAATGATAGTTGAGAGCTGAATATTGTACCCAATCACTAATGTTATAAAATTACCTAATAATTAGTCCCGTAGTGATCTTACAAGTAAAATGCTTCTTTTGAATTTAAACTATTATTTTGTTGATAAATTAATTGCTTTTATACATTACTCAGCTTTCACTGACGGCGACTACACGTTATGAAAAATCTGTATGGGTGTATAACCCATAGAGCTAGAAAAAAATATAATTTTACTTAGAGTCACAGACAGCTAAAGAAGCGGGATGTCAGATATGGTTTTTGCCTATGTTGGTGAAGGATAGGTAATATCTTCTGCGAAGCCAATTTTTGTGTCAAGTTTGACATTTTTGGTGTGTTTTGGTTTCAAAGAATTTGTAAGCAGTCTGTAAAAAATAATAATTTGGAGCACGCTATTATGAACGTTTTTGGGCTTCATTTGACAATCAAGTTTAAATAGAATGAAAATTTTTTTCTATGTTTATGGTATAACCTATGTTTCTCCGTGAGATTACGAAATGGAACAATTTTTTTTACTTGCATCACATTTACTTATTGATCTTTGTAAAAATATCGCCGCGTGTAATAGTTTCGACAACTAAGAATCTAAAACGTATTTTTATTAATTTTCAATTCTTCCCGACGATGGTCAGATCTGATCTTGATTTAATTTCTCTTGTTAGAACAATTGTGATTGTTCATTTCTTTTGTTCTACTTTTTTATCACCTTTGAAATCTGCAGTGTTATATTTATATGCGAATTCATATCTTAAGATGAATATCTTAAAATATTATTTTTTCGTCGGGATTGCAATATACGTACACTTAGTAATAATGAATTAGTGTTTAGCACACACTTGATTTTGTAAATAGGTTGATAAGGTTTTTTTTATAAACATACAGGGTTACCGCGGAGACAGTGAAAATGATAATAAGCAAGCATAAATTATTATTGTTAGTAGAACATTTAAAAGACATGTTTTTTCTCATATGTATAGTTCCCGTTATGTAAAAAGGTCGCTGGCGGTTAAGGGCTCTCAGTAAGTGAAAACGGCAATATTGGCTGTTTTCTATAAGCTGCTGTTTAAAGAGTTGAAGAGTTTTCGCCCTGAAATTTCTGATATGTATTGTAGAACATATGTTTAAAGGGATGACTGTTTCCAAAACACGATGGGAAAAATTTTGCTCGATAGAAAAAAATCCTGAAGTTACCTCTAAAATTTCATATGAATACAGATAACATCCGTGTTTTATAATAAAAAATGTTTTAAAATCACCAACACAGAGGTATTTTACCTTTTCAATTTCGTGAAACACAAAGGTATTTTACCTTTTCCATTTCGTGACTGATTTAAATTTTTGAAAAACTAAACATTTCTATTAACTTTTTGATAAAAATGTGAATGGCGCGCAACCGGGACGTCCCCCCGCCTCAGCCGCTTCATATGAATTTTCGCTGACCGCCTAACCCCCTTAAGCTGCGCAGTAGGCGATATATCGGTCTATGCGGTGAGCGAGGGTCGCCCGGTCGGGCGGGTCTCGTCCGGCGCGCGATTGGTTCGTCAGTCGTACCCATGCGCAAGTTTCACTCCGTCCTCTGTCTTCCAGCGGCATTTCTACGTGACGGGAACTGTAAGTAACGACATTGTCACTATCGCGCATTGGATGTTAAAGGGGAGTGAGGCGCGGTAATCCTGTATATTTGTTATATAATTATTAAAATTAGTTAACTAGTCTAAACATGTTACTGCATAATACGAACTACGTTTTGGTGTTTGCCTTTAAACGGTGCTAACTGTGTGATTATTGAAGTGCCTTTTGAGAAAATAAGCTTCCAGTAATTTGCGCTATCTGTCAGAGCCAGATATATACAAAAAACAAAAATATAAGAAGTATGAAAAATATAAAAAGTATGCATACTTTTTGTATCACCGGCTCTTGTACAATTTAAATTCGTTGTAATATTGGCATGTAAATTTAGCTGTGTCATCTTCGTCTAGCTAACCGGCAGTTTGCGCGAATTTAATAAAGTTTTGAGTGATAATAATGCTTCCATGTTTCATAATAAAAATGTTAAATCCATCCAATTTCTTGTGTGAACTTAAAATCTTAATCATATTTTCTTATTCTCATTTAATCATAATCGTGAAAAATAAATAATAATCGTGATCCAGTGTGAGTCACACTTGCCACTGTCAGGCGTAACACGACTAGAGAATTTTGTACCTTATTTAACATAGCTTTAGGTTGATTTTCCATCAGTGTAAGGTCGATGAACGTAGTATGGAGAGAATCTACCAATAGGATAATTTTTGTTTTGAAGATAGAAATAACGTGTTGTCTGAATTTTGCATACCGCTCATTTAACTCGCTTCTCTCATTTGTGTAAATACACCGGGCGAGAAAAGTATTAACCCTTTTTAATTTTTTGTCACCGATAACGTATATAAGTAACATTATCCTGCATTGAAGTGTTAAGCTTTTATAAAAAAAAAAAACACTCATGATTTTGACACTTAGTGTTTGAGAAACTCTTAATTCAAAAATAACGGTCACTAAATCTGTTGCGCTTGACTCTGTGGCAGTAGTGTGTTACGATAAAAATGTAATTCTCATTTAAATGTAATATGTTTAATATTTTAATCGTTATATTTAAGAATCGAACGAATCGAATCATTATTATGTATACTTATCAATCATACCAGTTACCTACATTGTAAGCTATTTTGTCCAATTACCTAACAGGTAATGCTATGTATTAACGAAAAATATCGTATCATAGGTAAACTCATGCTATGCCTTATGTGCCTTCTGAGCTGTATATTTTCACATTCAATTTAAGTTTGATCAAAGTAGATTAATTAGCTATGCGTAATTTAGAAAAGGATAATTATTTATTACTGCAATATACAAAAGTTGGTTATAACTAATGTTTTTGGATTTCAATAAATCTTCTTTATATATTATAAATATTCATTGCATAGAATATAATCATGCTCCATTTAAGTGCCATATATCGTATATATTTATGTTTAGTTATATTAAATCGTGTGATTTCAAGTGGAAAAGTTTACAGGGTGAAATGATGAATTGAAGTATTATTGCGGATTGTTTATGTAAGTGTTTGTACATATATTTATTTAATTTACAAGGTGGCTTATTAATATCGGCCATTTTGCATCACATTTAGCGAACATTTTATTAAACAGATCTGTCATTTTCCTTATATTTATTTAGACATTAGATAGCGGTTTTGATCGCGACGAACACGACAAATAATTGAGTAGCTCCTTATAGCGATTTGTGAAGTCTACACACACTTGGCGTAGGTACTGGACACAACGACGCGAATAGGGGACCGGGCAACTTTTTTTGATGCTTCTTTGAAATACCTCACAATAATAGAATCGTCCGTAAAAGAATCACATCAATAACCAAAATATTTCCCAAGATATAGAAAAAACCAAATAACATTTTTAAGCGATGTTGGGACGATACCAAAACGCCCTTAACTAAACGTACATTCATATGACGTCACGCGTAGAAAGTGGACTTTTCCTAGAAGTTTGAACTCTAAAAATTACATATTTTTAAACAATTCTTACACCTTGTCCGGTCCTCTATTCCGAGCCGCGTGCGAAATTTGTATACATATGTGCGTCTCATTTACTCCTTAGAGTAACTCTAAGTCTCTCGCTCTAATTCCGAACGTGGCGCGACATTTGTCTCATTATGTCCAGAGCCCTGTTTAGTTTTAATTTACAATAACAGGTAGGTAACCTGTGCCGAATTAATCATAACTTTTCATGGGTGTGACGAATTAACTTTCGCTTAATGGAACTTACAATAATTTAATAGGTACGTGATCACTTTACTTTCATAAGTTTACATTAACCCCATAACGACTTCGTATACAGTACGCGAAGTGTATTTTGGCACTTAGATTGTAGTATATTTACTAATCACACGGATATCTCACAAAAATTACTAAAAATGCTCAATTCATTAACATTTTTGTGTACTGCATTAATATTATTATTAAGGCTTCATTCCTTGATAATGTCAAAGTCAAAGTCAAAGTCAAAATTTTTTATTGAAACTTGGCCTTCAAAGAAGGCTCTTTTTCACGTCGATAACTAATTATTTAATCATAATATATTATGTCTCAAAGCTACAAACTACAATGTAATTAATGTAACCAAATACTGCAAGAATTAAATATTTTTTGTAAATTAGATTTAAAATGCAGATGCAAATAAATGTTACAATAGTCGTTAGGCTGATATGATCAAAACATTTGCGAAATGTCTTCGGTTGAAGTTAAGACCTTATATTGCAGTAATAAAAAAATAGAACAGTGAACCATGGAAAATAATATCCCTATCAGGTCAAACCATTTAATCTCTTTTTAAATAAGTATGTACCTCTATTGTTCTAAGTACAAATCATGTATTAACTAAGTTAATTGTATTGTTTACAATTTCGATGTAGGTGTTACATCTCAAATTCAATTTAAGTTCGTCATGACAGTTGATCAAAACATACCAGTTAGTTGATACGTGCGTTTGCTCTGCTCTCAGTAAAACTATAAAGTACTTTTTCACTTGTATGGAAATAGATTAATTAGAAGATTATTTAAGTTTTTCATTACTTACCTACCTAAACTATGTATTGGCTTTTATTTTCAATAAAGAAGGTTCTATCGTTCTTTTTTATTTAAAAAAATCTAAATTCGTTTATACCAAGAGAGAGAGCTAGCACAACGCACGTAAAAACCCGAAAACCGCTTAAAAATTTACGTACGTACTACTAAGATTAAAAAGAAATTATTTATAAAAGGGATTAAAACCAAAAAATATATATCTGAATAACTTTATTGATTGTTTTTAGACCGAGAGGTCACGGGAATTTTCGTAACGATCAGGGAAACGGATAGACTTGCTTTTATGGGTTGTAGAGTAGTCCCCTAATGTGAATGATGTCGGTCTGCCGGCTCTCAGTGGTAGCTTCTTCGAGCTATAGGGCCTGGAAGGTGCTTCATTGTTGCGAAAAAAAAACGATCTGAGAAATGGTTAGTTTTAGTACATATTCAAAGTATGGCATCTCCGCATGTGAAACAAGTTGGTCTGCCGGCTGTCAGTGGTTGCATTTCAGAGCTGTGAGGCGCGCAAGTCACTGCATAGTTACAAAAAAAAAAACGATAAGAGAAATGGTTAGTTTTAGTACCAATTGGAAGAATGGTGTATCCACAGATGAAACGAGTTGGTCTGCCGGCTGTCAGTGGTTGTATTTCAGAGCTATCATCGTTCACGTAAGTCGCTTATTTAAGGAAAAAGTCTAAAAAAACATTAAAAAGCGGGAAAATAGGCGAATTTTTCTAGTTCATGCCAGCCGCTGTCGTATCTGCGTATGTTTGACCCAATCTCAAACTTGCGCCGCGCACCACCGCACTGTGGGGAAAAAAATCGCCTCTAGAGAAAAAAAGGTTTTCTTCAGAAAATCTACGTCGATTTTGGTAAAAACTGATTATGTAATGTACCTATTTCATTTTTGATCTTAATAAGAAGACTTTTTATTAATACTATTTTTGCTAACATTGCATTCTTTAATAAGGTACTAAAACTGACCATTTCTCTTACCGTTTTTTTTTTCGTAACTAAGCAGTGACTTTCGCCCCTCATAGCTCTGAAATGCAACCACTGACAGCCGGCAGACCAACTTGTTTCACATGCGGAGATGTCATACTTTGAAAATGTAATAAAACTAACCATTCCTCAGAACGTTTTCTATTTTTCAACCGACTTCCCAAAAAAGGAGGAGGTTATATGTTTCGATGTATGTATGTTTTTTTTTTATGTATGTTCGCCGATTTCTCCGCCTATAGTGGATTGATTTCCGAAATTATTGTTTTATTCGAAAGAGTTTATTCCCAAGTTGGTCCCATTTTAACCACAACAGAATCTGTTCGGTAATTTTAAAGATACCTAACAAAATTTACAAATTCAAACATTGCATTATAGAGCAAAAGCCCGCGACTGCATGCCCTTCCGTATTTTATTAAAACTCAAGATTTTCTGTGTATATCCCCAACATAGAAATAGCGATTAGCGACTACAAAAGTTGGATCATGATTACTTAGGCAGATAATTTGTAGCAATAGCATATAGAGTGGTAGCTCAATTTCCTCAAAGTAAAGTTTTTTAAAGATTTTATTCCGAATAATATTAGAAATCACACCATCCATTACCAGGCAATTGGTGCAGATATAAACCCCTGCCAGCCATTGTAACTTTACTAAATAATAGTTATATTTGTTTTATTACTCAAAATCTGAATTTTATGTTACTTTGGGAGGCCCCAAGGGTGCTTTTTATACCTATAAAAATCATCCTTGCTAGCCATATTACCTGCATAAGCAACTAAGATCCAAACTTCATACCTAGTCGCTAATATTTTTTACCGGTATATACCACGCAGAGAAGCATTCAGCATTTTTAAAATAAGGAGGGTTTGGTCGTCGAGGGCTCTCGGTCTATTTATGTGCCAAAAATAATAGACAATTTGACATGTTCTGACATTTCAAATCAAACTGACATAAAAAGTTTCGAATTCTTAATTCTTTATTTTTGGCCAGAAGAAAAGTTTAAGTTTTTATTAAAGAAAATAAGTGTAGAAGCACTAAAAATGATAAAATAAAACTTTAAAAAAAAAAAAATGAACCGACTTCCATCATAAAACTTAAAATCATGAAATAACAATAAAGAAAAATGTATTGGCATGCTACCTACTGAATGAGGTGAAGTCGGTGCCGAAAAAATTCAATAATCTAAATTTACATTAGAATCGTGTATACATATATATAAAATGCCTAGCTAAACAATTACATAACACCCTTAATCCTGCACTTGGCACCGACTTCACCTCATTCAGTAGGTAGCATGCCAATACATTTTTCTATATTGTTATTTCATGATTTTAAGTTTTATGTTGGAAGTCGGTTCATTTTTTTTGGAAAAAAGTTTTATTGCAACAATGAAGCTCCTTCTAGCCTTTATAGCTCAAAGTGGCAACCGCTGACAGCCGGCAGACCAACTTGTTTCACATACGGAGATGCCATACTTTGAATATATACTAAAACTAACCAATTATCTGATATTTTTTTTCGCAACAATAAAGCCCCTTCCAGGCCCTAGGTATAGCTCGAAGTGGCAACCACTGAAGGCCGGCAGACCTACTTGTTTCACCTGTGGAGACACCATTCTTTCAATAAGAACTAAAACTGACCATTTCTTTTACCGTTTTATTTCGTAACTATGCAGTGACTTTCGCGCCTCATAGCTCTGAAATGCAACCACTGACAGCCGGCAGACCAACTTGTTTCACAAGCGGAGATACCATACTTTGAATATGTACTAAAACTTACCATTCCTCAGATCGTTTTCTATTTTTTGCAACAATGAAGCTCCTTCTAGCCTTTATAGCTCAAAGTGGCAACCGCTGACAGCCAGCAGACCAACTTGTTTCACATACGGAGATGCCATACTTTGAATATATACTAAAACTAACCATTCGTGGGATCGTTTTCTATTTTTTGCAACAATGAAGCTCCTTCTAGCCTTTATAGCTCAAGGTGGCAACCACTGACAGCCGGCAGACCAACTTGTTTCACATGCGGAGATGCCATACTTTGAATATATACTTAAAACTAACCATTTCTCTGATCGTTTTTTCGCTACAATGAAGCGCCTTTCAGCCCCTATAGCTCAAAGTGACAACTACTGACAGCCGGCAGACCAACTTGTTTCACATACGGAGATGCCATACTTTGAATATTTACTAAAACTAACCATTTCTCTAAGCATTTTTTTTCGCAACAATGAAGGCCCTAGGTATAGCTCGAAGTGGCAACCACTGAAGGCCGGCAGACCAACTTGTTTCACCTGTGGAGACACCATTCTTTCAATAAGTACTAAAACTGACCATTTCTTTTACCGTTTTTTTTCGTAACTATGCAGTGACTTTCGCGCCTCATAGCTCTGAAATGCAACCACAGACAGCCGGCAGACCAACTTGTTTCACATGCGGAGATATCATACTTTGAATATGTACTAAAACTAACCATTCCTCAGATCGTTTTCTATTTTTTGCAACAATGAAGCTCCTTCCAGGCCCTAGGTATAGCTCAAAGTGGCAACCACTGACAGCCGGCGGACCAACTTGTTTCACATGCGGAGATGCCATACTTTGAATAAATACCAAAACTAACCATTCCTCAGATCGTTTTCTATTTTTTGCAACAATGAAGCTCCTTCTAGCCTTTATAGCTCAAAGTGGCAACCACTGACAGCCGGCAGACCAACTTGTTTCACATACAGAGATGCCATACTTTGAATATGTACTAAAACTAACCATTTCTCTGAGCATTTTTTTCGCAACAATGATTCCAGGCTCTAGAGCTCGAAGTGGTAACTACTGAAAGCCGGCAGACAGACTCGTTAACCTGTGGAGACACCATTCTTCCAATAGGTACTAAAACTGACCATTTCTCTTACGGTTTTTCGTAACTATGCAGTAACTTTCGCGCCTCATAGTTCTGTAATGCAACCACTGATAGCCGGCAGACCAACTTGTTTCACATGCGGAGATGCCATACTTTGAATATGTACTAAAACTAACCATTTCTCAGATCGTTTTCTATTTTTTGCAACAATGAAGCTCCTTCCAGGCCCTAGGTATAGCTCAAAGTGGCAACCACTGACAGCCGGCGGACCAACTTGTTTCACATGCGGAGATGCCATATTTTGAATATGTACTAAAACTAACCATTTCTCTGATATTTTTTTTTTAAACAATGAAGCCCCTTCCAGGCCCTAGGTATAGCTCGAAGTGGCAATCACTGAAGGCCGGCAGACCAACTGGTTTCACCTGTTGAGACAACATTCTTTCAATAAGAACTAAAACTGACCATTTCTTTTACCGTTTTATTTCGTAACTATGCAGTGACTTTCGCGCCTCATAGTTCTGAAATGCAACCACTGACAGCCGGCAGACCAACTTGTTTCACATGCGGAGATACCATATTTTGAATATATACTAAAACTAACCATTTATCTGATAATTTTTTTCGCAACAATAAAGCCCCTTCCAGGCCCTAGGTATAGCTCGAAGTGGCAACCACTGAAGGCCGGCAGACCAACTTGTTTCACCTGTGGAGACACCATTCTTTCAATAGGTACTAAAACTGACCATTTCTCTTACCGTTTTTTTGTAACTAAGCAGTGACTTTCGCGCCTCATAGCTCTGAAATGCAACCACTGACAGCCGGCAGACCCACTTGTTTCACATGCGGAGATGCCATACTATGAATATATACTAAAACTAACCATTTCTCTATCGTTTTTTTCGCAACAATGAAGCCCCTTCCAGCCCCTATAGCTCAAAGTGGCAACCACTAACAAAGTGGCAACCACTAACAGCCGGCAGACCAACTCGTTTCACATGCGGAGATGCCATACTTTGAATAAGTAAAGGTGAAACGAGTTGGTCTGCCGGCTCTCGTGGTTGCCACTTCGAGCTTGTTGCAAAAAAAAAATGATCAGAGAAATTGTTAGATTTATTACATGTTCAAAGTATGGCATCTCCGCATGTGAAACAAGTTGGTCTGCCGGCTGTCAGTGGTCGCATTTCAGAGCGATGATGCGCGAAAGTCACTGCATAGTTACGAAATAAAACGGTAAAAGAAATGGTCAGTTTTAGTACCTATTGAAAGAATGGTGTCTCCACAGGTGAAACAAGTTGGTCTGCCGGCCTTCAGTGTTTGCCACTTCGAGCTATACCTAGGGCCTAGAAAATTGCCTTGAGGAAATGGCCTTCATTGTTGCAAAAAAAAAAATTATCAGAGAAATGGTTAGTTTTAGTACATATTCAAACTATGGCATCTCCGCATGTGAAACAAGTTGGTCTGCCGGCTGTCAGTGGTCGCATTTCAGAGCGATGATGCGCGAAAGTCACTGCATATTTACGAAATAAAACGGTTAGAGAAATGGTCAGTTTTAGTATCTATTGAAAGAATGGTGTCTCCACAGGTGAAACAAGTTGGTCTGCCGGCCTTCAGTGTTTGCCACTTCGAGCTATACCTAGGGCCTGGAAAATTGCCTTGAGGAAAATGGCCTTCATTGTTGCAAAAAAAATTATCAGAGAAATGGTTAGGTTTAAAACATATATTCAAAATATGGCATCTCCGCATGTGAAACAAGTTGGTCTGCCGGCTGTCAGTGGTTGCCACTTTGAGCTATAGGGGCTGAAAGGGGCTTCATTGTAGCGAAAAAAACGATCAGAGAAATGGTTAGTTTTTGTATATATTCAAAGTATGGCATCTCCGTATGTGAAAAAAGTTGGTCTGCCGGCTGTCAGTGGTTGCCACTTTGAGCTATAAAGGCTAGAAGGAGCTTCATTGTTGCAAAAAATAGAAAACGATCCGAGGAATGGTTAGTTTTAGTACATATTCAAAGTATGGTATCTCCGCATGTGAAACAAGTTGGTCTGCCGGCTGTCAGTGGTTGTAACTTTGAGCTATAGGGGCTGAAAGGCGCTTCATTGTAGCGAAAAAAACGATCAGAGAAATGGTTAGTTTTAGTATATATTCAAAGTATGGCATCTCCGCATGTGAAACAAGTTGGTCTGCCGGCTGTCAGTGGTTGCCACCTTGAGCTATAAAGGCTAGAAGGAGCTTCATTGTTGCAAAAAATAGAAAACGATCCCAATAATGGTTAGTTTTTAGTATATATTCAAAGTATGGCATCTCTGTATGTGAAACAAGTTGGTCTGCCGGCTATCAGTGGTTGCCACTTTGAGCTATTAAGACTAGAAGGAGCTTCATTGTTGCAAAAAATAGAAAACGATCTGGGGAATGGTTAGTTTTAGTACATATTCAAAGTATGGCATCTCCGCATGTGAAACAAGTTGGTCTGCCGGCTGTCAGTGGTTGCATTTCAGAGCTATGAGGCGCGAAAGTCACTGCTTAGTTACGAAAAAAAAAACGGTAAGAGAAATGGTCAGTTTTAGTACCTATTAAAAGAATGCAATGTTAGCAAAAATTGTATTAATAAAAAGTCTTCTTACTAAGATCAAAAATGAAATACATAATCAGTTTTTAACAAAATCGACGTAGATTTTCTGAAGAAAACCTTTTTTCTCTAGATTTTTTCCCCACAGTGCGGTGGTGCGCGGCGCAAGTTTGAGGTTGGGTCAAACATACGCAGATACGACAGCGGCTGGCATGAACTAGAAAAATTCGCCTATTTTCCCGCTTTTCAATGTTTTTTAGACTTTTTCCTTAAATAAGCGACTTACGTGAACGATGATAGCTCTGAAATACAACCACTGACAGCCGGCAGACCAACTCGTTTCATCTGTGGATACACCATTCTTCCAATTGGTACTAAAACTAACCATTTCTCTTATCGTTTTTTTTTGTAACTATGCAGTGACTTGCGCGCCTCATAGCTCTGAAATGCAACCACTGACAGCCGGCAGACCAACTTGTTTCACATGTGGAGATGCCATACTTTGAATATGTACTAAAACTAACCATTTCTCAGATCGTTTTTTTTCGCAACAATGAAGCACCTTCCAGGCCCTATAGCTCGAAGAAGCTACCACTGAGAGCCGGCAGACCGACATCATTCACATTAGGGGACTACTCTACAACCCATAAAAGCAAGTCTATCCGTTTCCCTGATCGTTACGAAAATTCCCGTGACCGCTTAGACTATTTGTTATGTAAATCATACATAAGATTTATGTGATTTTATGAGTAGCTAATAAAGTACCTAATACAATTATATATTATTTTTATTTTACCAATAGCCAATAGCCTGGTTACAATAAACTCAAAATGGCGAGTTGATCAAGCATTAAATGATCACAGAACAACGATACCCTCTCTCGCAAAAGCTCTGTTGTAATGATCAACACACCATTTTATAATCATCAGTATATCATTCATCGAATCATTACCTAAATAATCATATCATTAGTAATAAATTTGCTGTTAAATCCCATCATGATTGGCTTATTGATATGTTAGCGCCGCGCCCCGGCTTCGCTCATACATAAATTGTAGCCTATGTCACTCGAGGTATAATCACAGAATTAATATTAGTACTACGTACAGAAAGGAAACTCCCTGCCCCTCCCGTAATATGGCACCCCCCCGCTCCTTCCGCACTTCTCCCCCGTTCTTGTGTAACTGTGGGACGTTCGACTATGAAAACGCACACATTGACGTGTTACTGACGTGTTCACGGATATACAGTTTCATTTGTAGTAGTAGTAGGCATATTTGACGCGCCGTTTCTATGAAGCGCCCGCCCTGTGGTATAATGTAGCTTTCTATGGGTAAGAGAATTTTAATAATCAGTTCAGTAGTTCCGCAGTTTGTCCCACTTTCTCTTCCTAATATTAGTGTTATATTCTCAGTGGAAAAATTTCTATTCGCGCGCTCGGTGATGAAAAATTACCTAATATGCAAAAAAATTCCCTCCCAAGTCCTTCCGATAAAAAATCACCCTGTATAATTTTGACTTTGTAATACTTAGGCCATCTTGTTTCATGAATTCTATTTATATTTTTAGAATCCCTATTTGCAGAGTATAGGTAATAAATGTTCGTACCTATGTAGATTTGTATATTTCTATGAAAAATATATTTTTTTGTTTAAATTAATATTTAATGTATAATGGAATACAAAACATTTTATTGAATTGAACAAATAAATACAATAGTGAAACAAAATAAATACAACAAAATACAAGTAGGTATGTCGTGCAAAAGGCGGTTTTATCACAAATGCAATATCACAAATCACAATCACAAATGCAGTATTGTGTTTCAATATTATGATTTCCAGGCAAACTTTTAGCAAAACAATAAATAAAAATTCAAATAAGATAAATAGTAATAAAGTAAATAGTATCTACACTAATTATATATCTAATATTATAATGTAATATACCTATGTAGGTACGAGTAGTTATTCTGTTATATTTTGCTCGCCTTTTTTAAAGATTGTACCTACCAATTTTGTTAGAAAAGTACCTATGAAACATGATATTTTCTGTAGTACCTAGTGATTTGGATCTGTTCTTTTCGTGGTCCTTGGTTTTTGAATTACTTTTAGATGAACTGTCAAATGAAAGACTAGTGCTGTGTCTTTCATAAATACTTGAAAATCAAGAAGTGAAATTGTTTCAACTCCTTGAAATGTAAAAGGCATGTCGAAGGGGAAATCGTTTTCGTATGTTAAATTTTGGATTGAGTACCATCCCTGAAAGGAAAAAAAGTGTTACTCCAGCTAATTTTCTAAAATATAAATTACTAGCTTTTGCCCGCGTGAATGTCCTCAGTACTTCTAACTATGAGTATGCAAAATTTCAGAAAGATTGGTTCAGCAGATAAAGCGTGAAGAGGTAAACAAACAAATTCACTTACGCATTTATAATAATTAGTTATGGGTACGACTAGCGCCCCGGCCCGGCTTCGTTCAGGAGCTACACGGGGGATCCCGTGGAAATTATTCCAGGATAAATTCTACCCGCGCGTACCAAATTTCATCTAGTATCTACCTAGATCCGTCCATTAGATTTTGGGTGATAAGGTAACAAACATCCCTACATCCTCCCTCACACGCACATCACTGTACACTTACTGCGATAAATGGGCACGACGTTAAGTTTTTTGGTAATTGTCTCAATATCATTTGTCCCAACAACAGATCGATCTTTAGTAAAAAAATCGCATAACTTGAATTGTAATCGAATTGGTAGTAGTACATAATTTCCGCTTATCAATACATATAATAAAATCGTAAGTGGTTGATGTCTGTACATGGAAGATAAATATGAAAAACTATTATAAGGAGTATCTAATATTGTAACAGAACCCAAATCAATGATTTTTAGAATTTTTGTCTGTTTGTCTGTTTGTCGGTTTGTCTGTTTGTCTGTTTGTCTGTGAGTTTGTGCACGCTAATCTCAGAAACGGTTTGACCGATTAAGATGCGGTTTTCAGCAATATATTGTGCTAAGCTTCACTTAACATTTAGTCTTCGTTTTATTTAAATCGGTTCATAAATAAAAAAGTTACATTAATTTAAAGAAAAAGTAACGTAATTGCTTTAAGTTAATAACTAACAGGTTTCTAGATTTGCGTAAGTTTATATTTATATTTTTTTGTGTTCTTATTTATTTATAATATAATATTTCTAAAAATTTCTTATTACATTTTAATGTTTTTATCACGGTTGATTCGGCGAACCATCACTAGATGGCGCTGTGCAAAAGTAAAACGCGCTATGGTTTGGTTTTCGGTAAGAACGACCCTGCATTAGAGATGGGTTAAGGACTGAGTATTTATCTAAAGATGAGTAAATACTCATAAATATCCATTTCTACTGAGTTTTTATCCTTAATCGACAGTAAATATTTTTAATGAGTTAGTCTTATAAATTGAATTGGAACTTTGAATTTACAAAATTATAAAGGATATAGAACTTATTGGGGTGATTAATTAATAAATACTTAATGGAAAAGTACCAAAATTGCAATGTATTTATTCTAAATCCACAAATTCTGTCAATAATCGTCTGTAGGATTACCCTTTTAACTAGGTACTCATGTGGTAGGATAGTGTTTTATAGGGTTCCGTACCCAAAGAGTAAAAACGGGACCCATTACTAAGACTCCGCTGTCCGTCTGTCCGTCCGTCTGTCTGTTACCAGGCTGTATCTCATGAACTGTGATAGCTTGACAGTTGAAATTTTCACAGATGATGTGTTTCTGTTGTCGCTATAACAACAAATACTAAAAAAAGAATAAAATAAATTTGGGGGGAGCCCCCCAAATTTATTTTACAACAAACGTGTTTTTGTTTTTGCCGTTTTTTGCTATATTTTTTAATGTTTTATAGATAATGATGTAGGATAGGACCCTTCGTACGCGAGTCCGACTCGCACTTGGCCGGTTTCATTGTTACTTGTAACAACACGCGTACCTCACTTGAAAACGACAGTTGGCTCTCACCAGTCCTAGAAAGTGCACGCGATAGTTATTGAAGGACTGGACTTAACCTTAATGTTTATAGTTAACCTTTAATTCTAACCCGACGAGATCAATAAATGTACCGCGGCTAGTACTTAGAATTTTAATGTTTAGTTAACCTTTTAGTACGACTCCTTGTCCTAAAAAAAATCGATTTTATGGTCCTATCCGAAAGAAAGCATGAAACTTGCCATAATTGTAGCTTTCATATATGTATTTTAATATTGATATGGAAACACGTCGAGAAATGATTGTTTCTCCCCCTTTCCCTCCCCCATTTTATATCCCAAATCGTGGTTTTTCTATTTTTTATGAAAACGGTAAAAGCTACGCAAAAACTGTCGACGACCAATAAGTTCTTTATTAAATTCTCTATAATATTGCCTTTGGATGTATGTTGATAGGAGTTCTCTCTCTCAGCCGAAAGACGTCCACTGCTGGACAAAAGCCTCCCCCAAGGATTTCCACAATACCGGTCCTGCGCTGCCCGCATCCATGCGCGTCCCGCGACCTTCACCAGGTCGTCGGTCCACCGAGTGAGAGGCCTGCCAACACTACGTTTTCCAGTTCGTGGTCGCCACTTGAGAACTTTTCTACCCCAACGGCTATCTGTTCTACGAGCTATGTGCCCCGCCCACTGCCACTTAAGTTTGGCGATTCTGCGGGCTATGTTACTTTAGTTTTCCTACGGATCTCCTCATTTTTGATTCGATTACGCAGGGAAACTCCGAGCATAGCGCGCTCCATCGCCCTTTGGGTGACCTTGAGCCTTCTTATGAGGCCCATAGAAAGCGACCACGTCTCTGTTCCGTATGTCATTACTGGCAACACACACTGGTCAAACCCTAGGCTTGAGACATTGCGGTATTTTGGACGAGAAGATATCGCGAAGCTTCCCGAACGCTGCCCAGCCGAGTTGGATTCGACGATTGACCTCTTTCTTAAAGTTGGACTTAACTAACTGAACTGTTTGTCCCAGGTATACATAATTGTCAGCAATTTCGAGTGTAGAGTCTCCAACCTTCAGAGGAGTGGATGCGACACGGATATTAAACATAATTTTCGTCTTGTCCATGTTCATTTTAGACCCACTTGTTGAGAAGCTCTACAGAGGCCATTGAGCACTGTGCCTAGGTCTTCCAAGGTCTCAGCAATGACTACGATATCGTCACCGAATCGAAAGTGTATTCGCCATTGATATTGATACCGAGTCCGCTCCAGTCCAGAAGCTTGAAAACATCTTCCAGGGCGGCAGTGAACAGTTTCGGAGATATCGCGTCTCCCTGTCTCACCCCTCGCTGCAACTGAATAGGTTTCGAGCCTTGATCCTGGAGACGGACCGACATGGTGGCGTTTTCATACAAACACTTCAGCGCTTAGATATATCGATAGTCAATTTGACACCGTTAGAGAGACTGTAGCACAGCTCAGGTCTCGATAGAATCGAAGGCTTTCTCGTAGTCTACAAACGCCAAGCATAATGGCTGATTATACTCCGCAGTTTTTTGTATAATCTGCCGCAGCGTATGTATGTGGTCTACGGTACTAAAGCCTTTTCGTGAATAAGGACTTGATAGGACTTACAGTTTACAAAATATACCCATGCTAAAATACATTTTTTCTTTAAAATACAAACTTTTACTATTACTGCACGGCCGTAAAAGTAGCGAAACACTTTTTGGGTACAATCTGAATGGATCGTTGGAACGTAAAAAGTGTTTTTACTGAATAAATGATATTGTATTTTTTCTTTTTAAACTTTGTTGGCGATGGTAACATGTCGACACGAAGTCTGGGACCACTATATCAGAAATCGAATGCTGTCCGTGATATTAAATACGAAATTCTACCAAGACCGTGCAGAAATAGTAAAAGTTCGCATTGAAAAAAACATTCTTGTAGCATAGGCATATTTTGTAAACTATAAGTCCTATCAACATGCATCCAAAGGCAATAGATATAAAGAATTTAATGAAAAACTATTGATCTTTGACAGTTTTTGCGTAGCTATTGCCGTTTTCATAAAAAGTAAGCTAGTAATAGAATTGTAATGTTTAAGTAGTTACCCTTTTATTCTAACCCGACGAGGACGATTAATGTATCGCGGTCAGTACTTACTAAGAATTTTTAACATTCAAGTTAACCTTTTATTTTTACCTGAAAAGAACATTAATTGTTCTAAGGACCCCTTTTTAGTGATAAAAATGAAAGGTTAACTTAAATAAAGTATTAAATTAGGGCTCCATTACATACAAAAGTTTATACTCATGCTTTTGGATAAATACTCAGTAAGAATGAGTAAAAACGGATAAATACTCATATTTATCATTCTTACCCAGTAAATACTATTTAGTATTTACTGACCGCCCATCTCTACCCTGCATGCGTGGTCTGTTCTGTGAACTAGGTGTTTCCTGCGACTTCGGCTGCGATTATTGTTTGAAATGAACATTGTGGTGTTTGTTTGATCGATAAGTAGGTTTGGTTAGATAGAATTGGAATTATTCTTTTCTTACATAATTAATATAATAGATGTTGTTTTCTTGACTTTCAAAATTGATTCTTATTCCTTCCTTGGGTTAGATTGATAAAATAGCTTAGCTTATGTTGTTTTCTTGACTTTTAAAATTACCTTACCTCTTTATTATTACATTAATAAAATATAGTTTATATGTAACATACTTCCTATAATTGTTTTTAATTTTAGTGTTTGATTTTTAGTTACACCCACCGGTAATCCATCTTGATGTTCATCTTGAAGGTGGACAAAGAGTGTACTTTAATACTGGTAATGTGACGGAGCGATTGGAAAACCCTAGACGAACCACTCTGCTCGCATTCTTTCAACTTTGCGAAACAGATCCATTTGCTAAATCACTCTTTTACGATGAAGTTCCATCATTTTATACTTATAATAAACAACAGGGCATTTTTTGCCGCAGAAGACGGGGTACACCTATAGATGGCCAACCGGGAATTTTCAAAGAACACGTTATTGGAAGAATTTATACTGTGCATCCGAATAACACGGAATGTTTTTACCTGCGCTTGCTTCTCCATACTGTCCGAGGTCCAACTTCTTTTACTGATCTCCGAAAGGTTGATGATGTCGAATATCCTACTTACCAAGCGGCTTGCCGAGCACGTCACTTACTAGATGATGATCAGCACTGGGATAACGCTTTGTCCGAAGCAAGTGTGAGTGAGAGTCCGCGTCGATTGCGTCATTTGTTTGCAGTCCTCCTGGTCTTTTGTGCTCTTTCAGATGCCCAACAGTTGTGGCACAAATATCAAGACAAATTAGCTGAGGACTTTATCAGACATGTGCAAACGGTTAATGGTGACGTAGTAAGTGAGAGGTTACGCGAAAGTATTTTAAATCGTTGCTTACTGGCATTGCAAGAATTAGTCATATCTATTGGGGGTAATCCTGTTTCCCAATACGGCTTGCCCGAACCATCATTTGAAGGTGAACGCATTAACAGGGATTACGCGATGGAAATAAACTACAACCCAGAAGAACTAGCCGAAACCTTACAGACTGATGTCTCTAGGCTAACTGAAGAACAGCGATTAATATTCGATCGTGTATGTCGCAGCGTAGACAATGCCTTAGGAGAAATGCTTTTTGTAGATGCTCCCGGTGGAACCGGTAAGACTTTCCTTACAAAAGTGATTTTAGCAAAGATAAGAAGCCAAAGTAAAATTGCGCTTGCTGTAGCTTCGTCCGGCATAGCAGCCACTTTGTTGCCAGGAGGCAAAACTGCCCATACCATGTTCAAAATTCCGATTGACTTAGACCGCACTGAGAACCCCGTATGTAACATTTCCAGAAGCAGCGATAAAGCTAAGGTTTTACGCGATTGCAATATTATGATATGGGATGAATGCACTATGGCTAACCGAAAAGCGGTTGAAGCAGTGGACACAACGTTACGGGATATAAGACAAAATGACCAACCCATGGGTGGCGTTACAGTTCTTTTTTGTGGGGATTTTCGTCAGACTCTCCCTGTCATACCACGTGGAACAAGGGCTGATGAGATAAGGGCGTGTTTAAAGAATTCTAGATTGTGGCACTACATTATTTCAATGCATTTGACAGTAAATATGCGAGCGCAAATTGGAGGCAACGAAAACGCACAGGAGTTCTCTAATATGCTACTTAAGATTGGTAACGGTGTGTATCCAGAGGAACAAGGAAAAGTGGTTCTCCATGAAAACCTTTGTTGCACAGTCCCAACGATGCGAGAGCTCATATCATCTGTATATAAAAATGCGACCGAGATAGCTTCTAAAGAAAATACGTGGCTTTGTGAGAGGGCGATTTTAACACCAAAAAATGAACAGGCAGCAGCTATAAATGCCGAAATTTTGAGCTTTGTTCCGGGTGATTGTGTAGAATATGTCTCTATTAATAGAGTTACGGAAGAAGAAGAATCCACAAACTACCCTATAGAATTTTTGGAATCCCTATGTGCTCCTGGGTTGCCAGCTCACAAAATAATTTTAAAAGTTGGAGTACCTATAATGCTCCTTAGAAATTTAAGCCCTCCTAAACTTTGTAATGGCACCAGGTTAAAAATAACAAATTTACAACGAAACGTAATAGAAGCAGAGATTTTGACAGGATGCGGAGCAGGTGAGAGTGTTTTTGTACCTCGAATTCCACTAATACCAAACAATTTTCCTTTTAGTTTCAGACGAGGCCAATTCCCAGTAAGTTTATGTTTTGCTATGACAATTAATAAAGCCCAAGGTCAAACGCTAAAAGTTGCAGGTGTGGATCTAAGATATAGCTGCTTTTCACACGGTCAGCTTTACGTGGCTCTCTCACGCGTGAGCGATCCTAGAAAACTTTTTGTTTTGATCCCAGACGGCTATACTTCTAATATTGTATATAGAGAAGCATTGCTGTAATTTTTTTATATTTTTTTTAAATATAAATAAATAAAATGTGTCTGTAAGTAATAGCAATCCGCCCGAGCTTCGCCCGTGTTACATACGTAGCCTATATAGTACTCAGGAATAACTCACCTATTCAACGCTGAAAGAATTTTTCAAATCGGTCTATGCGTTTCTGAGATTAGCGCGTTCATACAAACAAACAAACAAACAAACAAACTCTTCAGCTTTAATATTATAATGATATCTAATCTATGTTTTTTTATATTAACATCAGAGCTTTTAAATGCATATTAGAGACATCATTTTTCAAATCACAATGGTTCCAAATTTTTACGCGGACGAAGTCGCGGGCACAGCTAGTACTTCATAAAACTGTAGCAAAGTCTGAAAATTGAAAGATCAACATAGTGTAAAAGGTACCTACTACGTGTGTATTTTTCTTTGTCTCGGCTATGATGTGAGAAGCATACATAGAAAAAAAAAATATCTCTATGGTGCGATAAGTTAGGCTATTGTAGATCACTTAAAATATTTTGTCTCTGGTTATCTATACATATAATAAAACAGTAAAAATAAGTTGTCTGTACATTTAATATTTTAGACTGAAATGGATAGAGGGAGACCTAAAATGAACAATAAAAAATTTTTGGAATTTCTTGTCTGTCTGTATGTATGTACGCGTTTCACGCAAAAACTACTGGACGGATTTGAATGAACCTTTTTTTGTTGTATAGCTATTAAGCCTGGGCAACATATAGGCTATAATTCATTTTGAAAACTGGAACACCTGATGAAGAACCATAACGGAACAGCTAAACTATAAGTAATATGGAAATGGTGCCTTAACAAAAATCGTTCAACCTGATGAGCATTTTCTGCCGACGCGACGTATAAAAATTGAAGATCTGGAACATCTGATGAAAAGCTCCAAGAGACCAGCTACACTATAACATACCTGCTGTGCTTTTCTTCAAAAAAATTAGAATTATTAGCGACATTTATTCCAAGCTCCATATCCACAGTTGGCTTTGGATATGGAGCTTGGAATAAATGTCGCTAATAATTCTAATTTTTTAGAAGAAAAGCTGTCCATGATGCGAGAGTTGACGTCGTGTGCGGTCAACAATATAAAGAAAGCTCAAAGACGTCAGAAGAGGTACTATGATAGAAAAATCAAGCTGCAATCGTTTCAGCCGGGGGATTTGGTGTTGGTGTATACTCCAAGGAGAGTTTCTGGTAAAACTTTCAAATTATGTAGATTATATAGGGGTCCTTTCGAGATAGTAAGTCGAAGGGGTGACACGAATTATAAGATAAAGAAGTTAAGGGGAAGTAAGTGCGATATTGTACATGTAAACAGATTAAAGCCCTTCCATCGTCGATCTGTCGCTTTTCCGATGTAGATTCAAGTTGGTAAGACGATAGTGTCTTGCATCAATTAGGAGAACGTACTAAAGTTGTATATTTTTGTTAATTTATTTGTGTTTCCTTTTTATGTGTATATTATTGTTTCAGAAGGATTGGGTATTTGTGTTATAACTATGTGTATTATAACTTTATGTTTTTTCATGTATGGGGCGAGAGCCATGCAGACAGTGAAGATTTATAAATAAAAAAAAAAATTGCTTAGTTTAAAAACGATTGTAGGACTTCTTCAGGACATGAAGAAGAATTTTAACATAATACATCGTGTTAGGCTTTAAGGTAGAAAGGTTTAGCTCCCCATAAAAATAAATGTTTGTTCCTGTGGTAGGTAGGCCCTGGGATTTAATAGGAGTTAGTGGGGAATCTTCACATCGTGTTAACTAGGGATCGAGAAATGTATGTAGAAATAATAGAGTTGTTGAAAAGATACCTGGCACATCATGCCTACAGGTATGAGGTCTTTGCTGGATTTCTCAACATGCTTTGTTCTTTTTTTGTGTATTATCTCAAATGTTGGGTTTTAAGGAGGTAGATGTCATTTCGGAGAATAGTTTCATTTGGGTATTTTGTGTAGTTGATGTGGCGTACAGCGGAGCGTCATGTTCCCCGCTACCCGCATTGAGCTGTGGCTCATTATATTCAGATACGTCTCGGTGTGCGAACGGCTGCTCGAGTGCACAGGCTGTTATCATTCTCAGTGACTATCTAGTCGCTCTGTACCAACTTATACCAATAGTCAGGATACGGTGGAGCCCCAGTTAACTGACCCGGTTAAGCCCCGGGTCAGGTTGTGCTGTGGGGCACATAACGTGCGGGGCGGGGCACGTTACTATGCCGTATAATATTAGTGCCAACGGCACATTTGGCGACGAGATAAACGTGAGTACATTAATCTTTAGTAAAAAAAAAAAAACAAAGAAAGTGGGTGGAATATTCAATTTAATTTTATAATCCTATCACTGGGCTTCCGCCCGCGTTAGATTCTTATTCGAGGGTAGAATCTTAAGAAAATATACCGTAAAGAATAATCAGCAGTCTCGATAATCAATAACTTAGTGAAAAGGGTACAAAATGACCTTATTGGCTTTGGTACCATGAATGGCTCAAGGGATCTTGGCACCAACATAACAACAATACTTTTTATTTCAATATTAATTTCAATATTTTCCTGCATCTATAGTTTGGCCATAGTGGCCGTGATGATATACATATATGAAAAAGTTAATAAGTAGGTACTAAACAATAAACGACAAATACAGATTTCACGTAACATTTAATGGCTCTGATTGTGATGAGCGGTACCTAACTGTTTATGAATAGCTTTTCGCTTAATACAATGAGTATTATTCTGTTAACAATGCACTTTCTGTACATAATTTGAAATATTTGCTCATTCATTTATTCACTGTACAATATTTACAATTTATCATTATACAATGTTACATAAACCAGTAATATGAATGCATACTTAGTTTTCTTAGGTTAAAACCTCAGTTTAAAACGTAACTACAGTGATACAAATCATGAGGTCGGCTGGACTGGCACTACCGGCAGGTCACAAGACAGAATATTTATAATTGATTATTTTTCTAAAGCGAAGTACATATATATAGCAATTACCTACTTTTAATTTAACGATTTAACATAAGAAACAAAAATTTAAAGCTTGTGTCGTGTCACTGTGAAAGATACACGAATTTTTGTTTTCTAAAGTTTTTATACCTTTGGTATTATCAAAATAGATAAAACAGTGAAATAAATAGGTATAAAAATGGAATATTATAATTATTTTCTCATCACAATCAAGTCAGTTCAATTTGTGTCATATAACTAATACCCAATTTCTGAGATACTTTTGTCAATCTGTTGATATATTACCATAATAATTGCGTTTCTGAACAACGTAAACTAAACTATGTTTAATATGAGGTTAACTTAACTGTCCATTGTGACGATATTTTATATAATAAAGGTACCTAAGTGCAACCAGAACAGGGATTGTGGTCGGCTGGTACCTGAACTAGAAAAAACATGTTTCCCTGGTTCCCAACCCGAGAGATTATTATAATTAACTGATATTTAATCGATAGTGTACTTTTTCCATATGATTGATTAATATCGTGATGAAAAAAAAAACACAAAATTTGAACTAAGAGTAAAATAAAAAATAAATAGTAATAGGTATTAAAACAATTACAAGGGTGCAAGTAAATTTTAGAAAGAACTATAGGAACTATATTCTTGATATGTCTCTAAATATAAGAATTATTTTAACTAAATAGTTAAAAGTTGACTAGTATCATAAAGAAACTACCATCCGAGTTGCAAGAAAATACACGCCAAAATGAAAAAAAAAAAATTGAAGGACAGTTTTAAATAATTAGTCTGGTTCTAAAAATACATGATATTTTAACCAGTGGAGTTCGTTACAGCTTCTGGTTGACCGGAACATTGATAGATGCGTCGATTAAGATGTTGTTCTCTGTGATTACAATATTCAGAAAACAAAAACTTGTTTATGTAACACTGGCGGCCCGTCCCATCTTTGCAAGGGGGCCATTTAGAGGTAAATTATGTTACATAGAAATAATATAGGTGCTAACGCAGGAATAAATTTTGAAATCAATCCAGTGATTGAGATTTTTTGTTAAAAATATCTTTAAGGAAAATGCAAAACTTCCATTTTGTATTATGGGTATGGAAGTGTAAGAAGTGTAGATTGTACACTAAAATGTATTGTATATTTAATGTGAAATAAACAAGTAAAACAAATAAAATAGGTACCTAAATAAATGGATAAAATAAAATACGGCAGTAAATACTTAGCGTATTTCAACATAATATGACAGACATGTCGATAACATGTACAAGTTTAAGCCACCAGGAAACCAACAATATAAAATGGAGGCATTTATTTACTTTACTCAATTATTATTTTACAGTCTACCCTGTAAAACAAAATGGTATTTCATTGAAAGCGAATTAATTGAACTTATTGGTGAAAACATAAATTAAGTTTATTACAAAGGATTTAAGTATGACTGACAAATACAGTAACTGGGCTATGCCCAACGATTTTGATATTAATTGATGCTATAATAACTACTTTAACGAAGGTACACTCAGTTGCCTTTATATGTTTACATTAATTTACTTCACTAATCACAATGGTACCCCAAGAAGCAAGTTTACGTGCATGAACAAAGTATATTAATTGTTCTTTAATGCACTATAAGTATACCATACATAAATGCTGTTCTAAAAACTATTCATAGTTTAGTTTATTAAAATTTCCAATTGTAATGATGTGTAAGGAGATATTATTTTCCATTGATCATTGACGAGTTAGCAATGAATCAGTTAGTTGTAATGACAACACAATATTTATTTGAAAATAGAGAAAAGCAGTTAAAATATCTAAATACATGGTGTCACCTAAATGTTATTTTTACTATTTTATACTCCTACTTAATATCCAACAGTATTTTAGTACCTTTGTTTATGAGTCCATAATTATGGATTGATAAGTCAGCATTAACTCGACCTCGGCAATTTTATTGCCTGAAGTCATCATTAAATTGCTAAAGTTACCTTTGTGAACCAAAGTATGAATTCAGATGAATCGATATTATGGATCGTTTAACCAGCATTAAATTGCTAAAGTTACCCAAAATGAATATTGATGTGCACTTTGTGCTACAAATAAAAATATTATGAATTGTTAAGCTAGCATTAAATTACACGGAATCTGCAGTTAAAATGCTCATAGTCAGCATTAAATTGCTAAAACTACCCAATATAAAACGAATAAAGAATAAAAATTGATGTGCACTTTGTGCTACGAATAAATGTTATTCCAATTAGTTATTTAAGTTTATATCTAATTGAGAATAACCAATATGTGTTTCGTTTGAAATAAAATATGTGTAAGGACAATGATGACCTCTGTATGTGGTCCCGGGATAAATTCTCGGTCAGGTCAAATAATCTTTGTAAATCGGCCTGGGTCTAGTAGTGTGCCATCCTACACACAAGCGACTGTTAACAGCAATAATCCACAAAGGTGGATAAGTAATCAATGTGTAAGGACAATAACGACAACCTCCTTGTGTGGTCCCGGGTTAATTTCTCGGTCAGGTCAACTGTTTTGTTTAAATGGGCCTGGGTCTAGTGGTGTGCTATCCTACACAAAAGAGTTCCACTGTTAACAGCTATTCCGTATATGGGTGACTGTAACGGATAAAGTAACGACTGTTATTAATTTAACAGCTATTCCACATAGGTGGTTAAAGAAATGATTGTGGTCCAGCAGCTATAAAAGTATTGGAGACGTCCAGTCTTAGCAAATCCATATTGTTGGGTTGTAATTAAATATAATGTATATTGGAAAATTGTATAATGCAGATCATTAAAAAATATATATATATATATTATGAACCTGCTACTGACAGGTTACAAAAAACTTATTGCCAAATTAAGTTTAAAAATACAGAATAGTCACTCCTAAGCTAATACATAAACAAATATGTATTTTATTAAACTAATGTAGGTGCATTACATACAATTTAATAAAATGATTATTTTAATATAGTATTAATTGAAATTGACACTGGACTGGAAACATTAACATAAAACTAAAGTAGGTACAACCAAACTGACAAGATGTTGCCTTGCGGTAAGGTGCCCAGAAGACTGGCAGAATTGCCAAGTTGAATGGCAATACTGATCCTTTGATCAGTACCTACATAACATTAAGTTAAAAAAAAAAAAAAAACATTATCCTTGTTATTTAGATTTTAAATCAGTTGCTGCTTTAACAGATTTAACTAATAAGCAACTCATGCTTTATTAACAGCAAATCCTTATTTGTGTGTGTTTTATAGAGAAGGTCTATATACTGTTCCGGCTAAGTTTAGATCTAGAATTTATGCCAAGCAATGGCATCGTGTCTACTTCATGACCAAAATAATTAACAATATTTCTGGCATTTCTTCAAAGTTTTGACCCACTGTAACAGTTGTCGTTGTTCACCTTTCAACTGTAGTAAGTAATTATTATAAAATACAATTTCTACAAACATTGAACTGGGTTGATCAAATTAAAAAATAATAAAAATATGATCAAAATACAAGTAAATAAATGCAATATACCGACATGTGGTTGTTAAAATTTTTGAAATTCGGCAAGTATCTACCTCTAACAATGATGTTGCTATGAAGGAATGAATTTTTAGTATGATTAAACGAAAAGTTAAAAAAAAAAAAAGAAAAAAAGGGATAAGTGGCCGATGTTGGGAAAGTGGACATGTTGATTATGATGAGATTAAAATCTGTGAAACTAAGTGACTTTCGGTAAAGGAAATGGCGCAGAATATTTTAATGATCCCAATTTGCGAGATGAGAATCGAAATTTATTGATGCAGATATTTATATGATTCCTATGAGATTGTTCGCGTTCTTTTGACCATGCACATGATTATAAAGTAATATAATATATAATAGTAATATAGAAAAAACATACCAAAATAAAAATTAGAAATCATGTCATGTCAGAATGACATAATAGCGACCAATACTGTAATGAGTTTCTTTCGGCGTTTCTTCTTAGCAGTGGTCGTTCCGAAACGCTGGTAGTTTGCAGCTTTAAGAATTGCGATGGTATATAATTTGAAATTTGATGTAATGGGTTACTTTGGATTTATTTCATACTAGTGGTAATGAAAATAATTGAAAACCTTTATCTGTATTAAAATCATCAAAAGAAAGGAGAGATGTGGCGTACAGCGGAGCGTCATGTTCCCCGCTACCCGCATTGAGCTGTGGCTCATTATATTCAGATACGTCTCGGTGTGCGGACGGTTGCTCGAGTGCACAGGCTGTTATCATTCTCAGTGACTATCTAGTCGCTCTGTACCAACTTATACCAATAGTCAGGATACGGTGGAGCCCCAGTTAACTGACCCGGTTAAGCCCCGGGTCAGGTTGTGCTGTGGGGCACATAACGTGCGGGGCGGGGCACGTTACTATGCCGTATAATATTAGTGCCAACGGCACAGTTGAGATATGGATTTTAGGGATGCTGTTGGAAAAGGTATCTTGGGGGTCATAAATCCCTATATGATATGAGGTTTTTGTTGGGCCTCTCCAAGAGTATTTCTGGGATCTATATCAAAATAAATTGTTAAGTTAAGTTTGTTGATTCAGAGTTGAATCAGACAGTTTGGAAAGTGGCCTTAGGGTGATGATTTTTGGGACAGTTTTTTTATCACTCGAGCACGATGGATGAGATTTCCCTCTTGCTGGTTTCTCTCTGTTTCCTGGGTCATTCTCCGAACTTATTAGATGTTAAGTAGGGATCCTGTCCATAGGTAGGCTAGGGTTTTGTTTTGTATAACTGCCGTAGGGAAAAAATAAGTTTCTCCCTTAAGAAAGAAGCTTATTTTTTTGATGAGGAGGGGGATGAATGTAATGAAGGAGGTCTGTCAATAGTATTAGACCTCTTTCAGTGCATTCCATAAAGAGTAATAAATTAAAAAGAAGAGTATTGAATGTTTGGTATATGTGACACAGTCGTGTGGGATCTGAGCTACACGCAGGATCTTGTAGTGTTTTGCTTATGCAATAAATATAGTATCAGTTACGAGTTGTTTAATTCAAAGTGTTCAGTTAGCAGGAAGACTGCTACAGTACCTATTGTTATGTAGTAATAACAGATTTTTAAGAGAAGTAAATATTTAATTTAAATTAATAAAAAATACAATTTAAATATAAAAATACACCGCACGGGCACGGACAGAGTTCCAAAGAAATCACGGATACGGCACGGACACGGATAGAGTTCCAATAAAAAATTACGGATACGGCACGGACAGGATAGTCGGGGAAATACCGACAGGGGGTAAAGTTTGTCCGGCGGCACAATAGGGTTGAAGATGTACTGGCGGTACAGTAGGGATGGCAGGCGATAGTGAGTACCTTTAATCCAGACTTCGGCCACAGGTCACAGCAGCACAGCAGGGGTGGCAGGCGATAGTGTGTGCCTTTATTCCAGACTTCAATCCACAGGTCACAGCAACTTCTTCGTGTTAGCTTTTTAGATATTGATTAACGACGCGAAGGCTTGCAGGGTCCCGGGGTCAGCAGGCCCCGAGACAAGACCTTTATAGTTCGTACCGTTCTGTTTCTCAGAAGATCAAGACTGACCCGGACTGACATTCAGTGTCTTTATATAGGCCTCGATTTAGAATTTCGTGTTGCTTCATAATTTTCAAATAAAATACGAAATTAGAACATTTGCGAAAAGGTTTACATAGAAATTTATAGAATTTTAGAAAAATAAAATCTGACTTGTCACAATCCTTGACAATCAAAATTGTTTATAATGAGGAAAAACATAAATAATTTTAATAAAATTTAAAGAAGTGATCATCGAAAAGTGTAGAAAAGTACAATAAATATGTTGGAAAAACATATATACTATAAAACAACCAAAAATGAAGATATAGCGGTAAGTTTAAAGAAATATTCCCTAGCAACGTAGAAATTTTACAATAGAAAGTGTAAAAAAGAACATTTTGAGCTAAATAAGTACCTAATTATAATAGTAAAATAGACAAGAATAAAAGTAAAATAAACATGAATACACTACCCTATATGGAAATGGCGCCTTAACAAAAGTCGTTCAACCTAATGAGCATTTTCTGCTGACGTATAAAAATTGAAGATCTGGAACATCTGATGAAAAGCTCCAAGAGACCAGCTACACTATAACATAGGTATATGGAAATGGCGCCTTAGCAAAAATCGTTCAACCTGATGAGCATTTTCTGCTGACGTATAAAAATTGAAGATCTGGAACATTTGATGAAAAGCTCCAAGAGAGATTTTTCATCTAAGCGAAACTCACGCGGGCGAAGCCGCGGGCGACAGCTAGTATAAAATAAAATTATTTATACAGGTGAATACAAACTCGCGCGGGAGTCTGTGTTGCTCTATGCTGGTCCCTGAGGACAGTCACGGCGTAGGATGGCCGTGTTACTATTTCAGCGCCACCTAGCGTGCGCTGACGTCAACGCTTGACCCACTCGGCAGCGGGGGCGGCGCGTAATAAAAGAAACGGCGCAGAGAAGACGGCACTTTGTTACGAACAGCGAAACAACGGTCATAAGGAATGTGCTTGCCCATGCTCAATCCCCAGATATTTTTGTAGTTTCATATCTAATATTAAATTGAGTACCTAATTGAATTCAGAGAAATATTTAATTAATTGATGATATAATTTTATTTATTTAACCTGTAGTTTACAATAAATTTTAAGAACTGATGATGTAGGTATTATGTGCATTGTACATGCACATAATACCTACATCACCAGTTCTTTCTAGTTTACAAAATATGTAAGTAAAAAATATGAATAATGGAGGACGAATCAACTATAGGAAATAATCTACAATAACTAAACATTTTGCGTTGATTTGAGGAAAATTTTAGGATTATAATTTACTAGCTTTTGCCCGCGGCTTCGCCCGTGTGATTTTCCCACGGGAACAGTGCTTTTTCCCGGGATGAAAAGTACCCCATGTCCTCCGTACTACTTCTAACTATGTGAATGCGAAATTTCAGGAAAATTGGTTGAGTAGATCAAATCAACAAACAAACTCACTTTCGCATTTATAATAAACTAGCTGTTACCCGCGGCTTCGCCCGCGTGAGTTTCGCTTAGATGAAAAATCTTTGTGAAAAATATGGTATAGTGTAGCTGGTCTCTTGGAGTTATTTATTAGATGTTCCAGATCTTTAATTTTTATACGTCAGCAGAAAATGCTCATCAGGTTGAACGACTTTTACTAAGGCGCCATTTCCATACATGTTATAATGTAACTGGTCTCTTGCAGTTCTTCATAAGATGTTCCAGATCTTCAATTTTTATACGTCAGCAGAAAATGCTCATCAGGTTGAACGACTTTTGTTAAAGCACCATTCCCATATTTCTTATAGTTTTATTTCCATATTTCTTTGTTCTGTTTTGGTTCTTCATCAGGTGTTCCAGTTTTCAAAATAAATTATAGCCTAAATGTTGCCCAGGCTTAATAGCTATACAACAAAAAAAGTTTCATTAAAATCGGTTCAGTACTTTCGGAGTTTAGCGTGATCATACATACAGACAAAAAATTAAAAAAAAAATCCCTCTATCCCTTTCAGTATAAAATCAAAATGTACAGACAAAATATTTTTACTGTCTTATTATATATATAGATAGTTGGGATTTGTAGAAAACATCACATTGCATCTTAAAATGTGGGTGCTAACCGTAAATTTGTTGTCAATAGTAGCCAAAGTCTCAAAAGATAGATTGAGATGGTAGCTAGATCCCCGACCACTTCTTCGCACACTAGTGCTTACATTTCTAATAATTTGTGGATCTGCATATTCAATTTTAGATCTCGTTGGAATTGCTGTTAATCCCTGAAAAAAAAATTGCATAATAATGTTTTATACAGGGTTATTTTAAAACCAATGGTCAAATTTTTTAATTTGGTTGATGAAATTGAGCCGGTTTCCTAAAAAATCTATGTTAGAAAATGACAATTTTTTTTTCTTCCCATACAAATTGGTCGATCAGCTGATGGGACTTTCTTTTACTATAAATTTCTTTCGGCGTTATCAGTTTAAAAAATAACCCTGTATAGTTATTGACCGTTTTACGAGATAAAAAGTACCTAATAAAATATATATATATTTTTTTTATTTATTTGTTACAAAAAACCAACAGCTTAAATCTAGGCATATGTTTAGGTAAGTATATTATTCTTGAGCCAATAACAGGTTTTTGGTAATATTATATAATACTAGCTTTTGCCCGCGGCTTCGCCCGCGTGAATTTCCCACGGGAACAGTGCTTTTTCCCGGGATAAAAAGTAGCCTATGTGCTATTCCAGGTCATTATCTACCTCTGTACCAAATTTCATCGAAATCCGTCCAGTAGATTTTGCGTGATTGAGTAACAAACATCCTCACAAACTCACAAACTCACAAATTCACAAACGCACAAACTCACATCCAAACTTTCGCATTTATAATATTAGTATGGATATAAAATAGAGCGAACCTTCCCTAGGGGTTACTTAAGTGCGGTCCAGTAACTCGAAAATTTATTTTTATATTATTGTTTAGGATGGTTGTAAGTATTTAAAATAAATATGGCACAATTGAATAGCTTTTTCACTCGCCGCCAAATTGGAAAAAAAAATCACCACTTTGTTCCGTTTTTCGCTTATATTTTCTTTTAAGTACATTTTCCCTAGAAAAGTTTTCTACACAATGTTGTAAAAAGTTAAATTTGCCGTTATTTAGATTTTACATTTTGTTTCTAGGACTGACAGTATCCGAGAAAAAAAAATCCTTAGCCTTAAAAAATCTCATTTTTCAAACATTCGTCAATCTTTTCACTTTAGAACGGTGTATTTCAGTCATGACCTATTCTAGGAGAAAATATAGCAGAACAAACATCGTAGGGAATTTAATTTCCTGCAAAAGGCAATTGCATATTTCTTAACCAACCCTGCAAGGTGGAGAGTAAAACTAAATGATAAAACAACGGAAATTGTTTTTTGCTATAATATTTTACTTTCTATTAACTGAGCCTCGCTCCCATGGGAATTTCGTGATATAAAGTACCTTATGTGCTAGTCCTGATATTTTTCTACTAGTATACCAACTTTAATCGAAATCCGTCTACTAGATTTTGTGTGATTAAGCAACGAATATCACATCCAAACTTTCCCATTTATAGAGTGATTCATTGCAGGTGAGTAACCGGTGGTACCTGATCGGGACACTGTAAAAGTATCTGTGGACATTATCAAGTACAGATATCAGATAATATTTGCTTCATCTGCAATAAAGATTAGGAAAGAAACCCGATTTAAAAATAAAATAGTTTGAATGTGATATTTCTTGCTCAATTATAATTAGCTCAGCAATAAGGAGAAAATCGAAAAGATTTATGACATTAAAACAATTTTGGGATGCATCGTTGATATAAAACCACTGCGATCGTCCAAACTTGTTCCACAGTGCAAAAGGTGTCAGGCTTATGGGCATACACAAATGTACTGTGCTAAGGAGCCGAGGTGTGTAAAATGCACAGGAAGACACCTAACCAAAGACTGTCAGAAACCAGCGACAGAGAAGCCAAAATGTGTGCATTGTGGTGAACCTCATCCGGCGAATTACAGAGGTTGCACCATAGCTAAAGAAATCCAAAAATTAAGGAACAAAGCTACCAAAAAACATGTAGTTAGCCAAGAAAAAATAACCCCAACCAACAATCACAAAGTAAATAATAAACCAATAGCAGTTGTAACTAAATACGTTTCTTACGCACAGGTTACTGCGAAAAAGTCTTTTGAAAATCACCAACCCAAAGAGCGAGTGGACCCAAATGAGAATAAATTAGATGAAATTCTTAAGCTGATGATATCATTCGATGAGCGCCTAAAATTGATTGAAAATAGCGCTAAAATAGCTATACCGAAAAATAAAAAATGATTAGTAAGCTTAAAATTATGGCCTGGAACTGTAATGGACTACTTAAGCATAAAAATGAATTGCAAGTAGTCCTAGACATTGAAAATATTGATGTGTGCCTCGTATCTGAGACCCACTTCACTAGAGAATCTTTCATCAAATTCAAAGGATATACAGTATATCACGCACTGCATCCAGCAAATAAAGCAAATGGCGGGAGTGCTATCATCATCAAAGATAATATAAAACATCAAGAGCAGATTAAACATGAAATACCTGAGGTGCAATGTACAGCAGTTCGTTTATATACTGAAAAGTATCCAATCACTGTGGCAGCAATATATTGCCCACCAAGGCATACTATACGCAAAGAAATGTATATGAATATTATACAAAACCATGATGAACGTTTCATTCTTGGAGGCGACTTCAATGCTAAAAATACGCACTGGGGCTCCCGACTGACAAACACGAAAGGAAGAGAACTCATGAATGCCATCAGAGAAATGAATTGTGATGTTGCGTCGACAAGATCTCCCACATACTGGCCAACAGACCCATTGAAAACTCCCGACCTAATAGACTTCTTTATATATAAAAACATATCGTCTAACTACATAAGAACTGAGCAGAGCTACGATATGAACTCTGATCACTCTGCTATTTATCTAGAAATAAGAGAAAACGTAATAAATAAGGAACCTAAACTAAGCTTAGTCAATAAATACACCGACTGGGAGAGTTTTAAGTTAGAATTAAATGATAATATAAATCTTAGAGTACCATTAAAAACTCCAGAACAAGTAAATAGTGATTTGGAGAGATTTATCACCCTTATACAACAGATTGCCTGGAAAAATTCACCAAAGTTAATAAAGAGAACCTCAAAAAACAAATATCCGATAGAAATTAGAGAATTTATTTCCCAAAAAAGAAGACAGAGAAAATTATGGCACCAAACTAGATCACCTGAAGATAAAAATATCTTGAATAATCTTACTAAAAAACTAAAGAGAGTGATTCAGAATCATGTAGACGAACGCACGAACGAAGAACTACAAAAGTTAAGTGGTAATCGTAGCACAGATTACTCGCTCTGGAAGGCCACTAAATACCTAAAACAGCCTATGAATCAATTGCCACCTATAAAGATTGGACCTAGAAAGTGGGCGATCAGTAATGAACAAAAAGCTGCAAGATTTGCTGAACATCTAGAGCAAATCTTCAAACCAAATGATAGTCAAGAAAGTGATATAACAATTACGGATGAATTATGCGTTAATCAAGAAATAGAAATAAAGCTAGTGACTCCGAGAGAAGTCCATCGTGAAATTAAAAAGCATATTAACCCCATAAAATCACCCGGCTTCGATCTCATATCGGGAGAAATTCTACACAACCTTCCAAAAAAAGCTATAGTGAAGCTAACTAATATAATCAATGCTGCTCTTAGACTTAAGTACGTGCCAGATTTGTGGAAAGTTGCTGAAGTAATAATGATAGCAAAACCGGGAAAACCACCGAGCGAGACTACTTCCTACAGGCCTATCTCATTGTTACCGGTCATGTCTAAATTGTTTAAAAAACTATTGCTAAAGAGACTTAAACCAATCATAGAAGCCAGAAATCTAATCTCTGTACATCAGTTTGGATTTAGAGAAAAGCACTCAACAATAGACCAAGTGCATAGAATAACAAACATTATTGAAAAAGCTCTTGAAGAAAAAAAGGTCTGCTCTACGGTATTTCTTGACGTAGCGCAAGCATTTGATAAAGTATGGCACGAAGGCTTAATCATGAAACTAAGATCTATGCTACCCAAACAGTTTTCAGATATATTAATATCCTATATATCAGATCGAGTTTTTAGAGTAAGGCAAGAAGATGCTTATTCTGAAATTAAGGAAATAAAAGCTGGAGTTCCCCAGGGAAGCGTATTGGGTCCGGTCCTGTATCTACTCTACACCTGTGATATTCCAGAAACAGAGAACAACACTATAGCTACCTTTGCTGATGACACTGCTATAATGGCTGTTGGAAGCACTCACGCTGAAGCAGCAGAAAAGGTACAAATAGCTGTTAATAAAATCCATAACTGGACGAAGCGATGGAGAATACAACTCAATGAAACAAAATCAATTCACGTGAACTTTACGAATAAAAATGGTAGTTGTTATCCTATTTACATAAACGAAAAGCAAATACCTCATGAAAACACAGCCAAATGCTTGGGTATGACTCTTGATGCGAAGCTTCGTTGGAAAGCTCACGTCAAAAAGAAACGGGGGAACTTGATCTAAAGCTACATAAAATGCATTGGTTGCTTGGAAGAAATTCCGTGCTATCAATCCAAAACAAACTACTTATATATAAACAAGTCCTCATGCCAGTATGGACTTATGGTATACAGCTGTGGGGCAGTGCCAAAAAAAGTAACATAGAAATTATCCAACGATTTCAAAATAAAGTACTACGGGCTATCGGGAACGCGCCCTGGTATATAAGAAATGACGACCTACACCGGGACCTAAATATAAAGTTCGTCGATGAGGTAATTAAAAAATTTGCAGAAGCACATGAGAATAGACTGCTTCATCATGTAAACGTTGAGGCAATCCAGCTCCTCGACAACACAGACATTGTGAGACGGCTCAAGCGGACAAAACCGTTTGAATTAGTGTAGTGAATAACAACAATAACATAATTTAGTGTAGTGCAATAAATGTGCGAATAAAGACACAACAACAAAGTAACTTCTTCTTAATAGAGACATTTAGAAAAGTGCCGATGGACACATTCTTATTCAATTTATTTATTTTAACTAGGTTAAAGTAAAATTACTCATTAGCTTATAACTAGATTGTAATAATTTAAGCATACTTATTTATTAGTATGTTATCTAAACAAAAAAAAAAAAAAATTATAATAAATCTATTATTGGATGGATTTCGATAAAATTTGGTATACTAGTAGAAAAATATCATGGCTAGCACATAGGGTACTATTTATCCCAATATTACCATGGGAGCAAAGCCCCGGGAGCAGCTAGTAGAAAATAAAATATGATAGCAAAAACGTAATATTTTAACTTTTACTTTTAAGCCCCTACTCCGTAGGGTTGGTTAAAAAAAATACATGTGTTTTGTAGGTAATTAAATTTCCTTCAAATTTTATTCCAATATATATTTTCCTAGAGTAGGCCATAAATGAATTACAGCGCTCTGAAGTAAAAAGTTTGTCAAATTTCCAAATGCGAACAAAAATGCGATTTTTTTAAAGTGCACATCTCCATTACTATTAGTCCTAGAAATAAAATATAAAAAGTACATTATAGGAAATTTATTTTTACAACATTGTGTAATAATATAAAAAATGCATCTAAACAAAGATAGAAAGAGAGCGCAAATCTGAATAAAGTGGCAATTTTTTTTGGTTTTTCCAACATATGGCGGGCGTGGAAGGGTGAAAAATTGTGCCTCTTGCATTTTAAACACTTACTAACCATCCTAAATAACATATCAAAAATTCAGAACTATTGAACCATTTGTAAGTAAACCCTACCCTTAGCTCTATTTTGGCCTTTATTCAATGAACTATGAACGGATTTGTATTAAATTTGGTATACTAGTAGAAAAATACCAGAAATAATACATAGGATTCTTTATATCCTGAAATTTTCATGGGAGCGAAGACCCGAGGCGCACAGTTAGCAGAAAATAAAATATTATAACAAAAACAAAAGCAATATTCCGTAGTTTTAATATTGAGTTTTACTCCCCATTCTGCTGGGTTGGTTAAGAAAAATGCAAATGGGATGCGATGCAAATGCAGATGCGTTTTGTAGGTAATTATTTTCCCTACAAATTTTGTTCCATTGCTTATTCTCCTTATATATGCTATAACTAGATTATAGAGTTCTGAAGTAAAACGTATGACAAATTTCCGAAAAAGAAGATTTTTAATTTTTTTTTATGAGCACACATCTCGGTAACTATCAGTCCTAAATACAAAATGTAAAATGTAAATAATAGAAAATTTAATTACCTACAAGATTTTACAGAACACTTTTTTTAGCAAAAATGCATCTAAACGAAAATATAAGCCTAAATCTGAACAAAGTTTTTTTTTTTTTAGTTTTTTAAGATTCCGGCGGGCGCTGAAACTTCACAATTGTGCAACTTTTATTTTGAATACTTATAATAATCCTATACAACATATAAAAAAAATTCACAATTACTGGACCGTATGTAAGTTGTTTCTGGTCTATTTACTCGATTATAAGGTACTTCTCACCAGGTATGTACTTATGCAAAACAAGAACATTGGTTTAGTAGATAAAGCGTATACAAGTAATTAAACAAATAAACTCACTTTCGCATTTATATTATTAGTGAGGAACTCTACGTGTGTAAGTGTGAGATCCTTCGAGCAACAAGGACTTCCGCGCGCGAGTTGCTCTATGATGAGTTCCGACTTACGCTTGACCGAATTTATTTGATATTGACCTAATAGCAGTGCCATGAACCGGGTCTTATTGTGAACCTAAACCAATCATATCAAAACTAAGTCATAAGGCTAGTATAAACAAAATACATAGGTAAGTATAAGTATCTCTTTATCAAATTCACCTGTACAGCAGCGACCTGTAGTACAAAAAGTAAGAACCACTCTATCTTGTACATTTTCACAGAATGAACTTTATTTCGATGTAGGTACCATAATTACAATGCAATTTTCAAAGGGTAAATAAGTTGCAGAATGAATAACTTTACGTTATTGCCTACTTAGGTGTAGTTTTCTTCGACTTATTGAATTTCTTTTGTTTTTTTTTTCTCAATAATACTACTATTGTAAGAATAAATAATTAAAGTGCACTTAAATCGTGAAGTAACAAGATAAACATTAATGCAAGACATAACAAGGCATTATTCTATGGAAGTAATAAGTACTTTTATTACTTCCATGGGCTTTTGTTTTTATAAACATGAATTGAAGTGTGTCGTTTCAAGGCACTGCACACTGGTTCCCCGTTCATACTAAGGTGCGTCAAAAATTCTTAAAACAATTCTGCGGGTTTTAAAGACTAAACTCGAATGTATTTTGTTTAGAATACATTTAATATTCATTTTAAGATAATGAATGCATAAAATAAATTGAAACACAATAAAAAATAATAATTGTTTAAGTACCTTTTCTCAATGACAAGTTGTAACAAATCTACGTAGATAAATAAAAATATTGTAACAACATAAAATTTTATTTAAAACAAAAACAATGTAATACATCTTACTTATAAACATATGTATGCATTTTGCATATTTATTTAGTCGTCATACTAATAACACTTCTATAATAAAGAGGAAGTGATTGTATGTTTGAGACTTTGTTTAGGGGGTAATTTTCGGAACTACTGAACCGATTTCAAAAATTATTTTACCAATAGAAAGCTACCTTATACCTTAATAACACAGGCTACAATTTAAGTATGTACCTCCTGAGCGAAGCCGGAGCTAGGCGCTAGCATGTAATATTTTTATATTTATTACGTTATAAATATAAACTAAAAACTTACATTAAACTACAGCACAACGTGATATCACATTTTTATCTATTCCTGTCATTTCAGAAGTCATCGTAGGATTTTCAAAAAAATTCTGCCCGTGTTTCCATCATTAGAAGTTCTACTTCCTCCTTGTTTAGGTTTATCAACAATAAGGCCCAATTTTTCTCTAAATTGAGACTGAACTATCCTTTTTTTATTAGCGACAGAGTCCTTATTCGCTTGTTTGCTTTGTTTGCTTTATTACCTGTCACATTTTTATATCGAGCCGGTAAGAGAAATGTATAAAAATCTCGAAAAATCGAATCCAAGAGTGCAACATTAAGCTATATTGATTTTGACTTTTTAGAAATTTGAATTATAGGTTATGATTTTTCTTCCAAACTAACTTTATCCGTTGACACAAAAGTAAAATACGTCTATTAAGCACGTCTAAGTTTAAAACATCCTTATTTTCGACTGGTAAGTTGGCCTTTACCTCTTCCTGAACACGCTTCACACGGTCTATGTAGGCCAGCCCCTGTTTATTATACTTATCCCAAATGTTAAATATCATCATGCGCTTAAATACGCACAGGCGGCTTGAACCTGTAAAATAATAAAAATAAAATATAAAAAATGGTAAATATGCATATATTTGACTTAATAATATGAATATCGAGTTCGTAGAAATTTGCTACGACAAGTGAATCTTGGCGTAGCACCCGTCTATTTCAAAAAGTTGTAAGAATTGACTGGTAAAATTAGTTATATCCTATACAGAAAAAGATAATCTAATTAATCATGTAAGTTTCCATGATGGCAGTCGAGTGCAATATAGTTAAACTCAATGAGAAATGCCAGCAATTTTTTTCTCTTGATTTTTAAGTGTTCGCGTAGCACTCACCTTACGCTACAATATAATAATATTTTAATAATATAAATATCAGAGATAAAAATACATACCTTCACCTTGATTTTCTATTATAAATCAAATCACACCTGTAACAACTTTCAGCGTAAAAATCTAATATCGAGTAAAAGGTGCGTCGCTTTTAAATAGGATGGATTAATGCATCGAACAACTTACACTTTCGATGAAAATATTGAAATGAGGGTAAATGAAAATCTAATTATTTTTGCATTTCCATTCAAACACTCAATGTGGGTATTTTTATAATTATTTTTTTTATTTTTGACGTATGGGGGAAACCACCGTGCACTGCCTGTACAGTTCGAGCCTTGAAATCTCGCCAGCTTTTATGGCGTGTATTCTAACAAGTGCCAAAAAATTTGTGTGAGTGTGACTAGTTCTTTTTACACGACTGACCAAAAAAGGAGTGTTATGTTTTCAGGGTTCATGTATGTATGTATGTAAGTTTCTTTATTCCACCATAAGTCCTCAACGGCTTAACAGATTTTGATGTGAGAGGTATTGTTAGATTCCTTGCATTCCCCCGAGTGACATAGGCTATGTGAATTGTCAGTCGTGTTTTTTATTTTTTAATAATTTGCTTGTTCTTTGAGTAAAGATAAGAACATGATGCATTCAGTAATTTTTGTTTTATTTTTATATTTGGTGGTATATAGGTACCTACTGTAACCTACTGAAGTTTTAACAATTTTACTGTTCTTTGCCTTTTTCTGTGTCCCACTCATTTGAAGGTCAAAGTGTTAGCATTCATCTAAATATTTAACTTACATGCCTATTATAATAATAAATTCCCATAATTGAAGTGTATCATTATTTAGGCTTTGTTCAAACAACCACGCAGATTATAATGCTGGTAATTTACGTCTATCTTTTTCGGGAATCATTTTGTTGTATTTATGTACATTTATCATTTAATTTTTTTCCATAGGTATGTAATTTTTAAGCATTTAAATAACATTGATGTCAATTATAACGTTTTATTTCTAACTAGCTGTTGCCCGCGGCTTCGCCCGCGTAAGTTTCGCTTAGATGAAAAATCTTTTTGTGTTTCAAACTGTAGTAACCTAAACTCCAGTTCTCAAAATTTCATCCATTTGTTTATCCCGTGTCCCGTGGGAATATATGTTGATGAACGGGAACAGATGTTCCAGATCTTTATTATTTATAGGTACGTCAGTAGAACATGCTCATCCGGTTGAACGACTTTTGCTAAGGCGCCATTTCCATATTTCTTATAGTTTAGCTGTTCTGTTAAGGTTCTTCATCAGGTGTTCCAGTTTTCAAAATCAATTATAGCCTATATGTTACCCAGGCTTAATAGCTATACAACAAAAAAAGTTTCATTCAAATCCGTCCAGTAGTTTTTGCGTGAAACGCGTATATACATACAGACAGACATACAGACAGACAAGAAATTCCAAAAAAATATTTTTGCTTTCTATTATTCTTTTTAGGTGTCCCTCTATCCATTTCAGTCAAAAATACTAAATGTACAGACAAAATATTTTTACTGTTTTAATATGTTACGGTAAAAGCTCGAACTACGGTAAATCCTAAGATTTTCGAGTAAAACCTAAGATTTACCAACTCTTAATGGTAAAAGCCCGAATAATTTTGCGATTCGCACTTTTACCACCATTCGCTTGGTAAGTCTCAGGATTTACATTAAAGGCAAGGTAAATGACTGATAGATAAGGTTATGTTTTTATGACCGCCCGGAAAGACTTTGAGGGCGGAAAAGAAGGTAGGTTCAGGTTATTTTTTTTTATGACCACCCGGAAAGACTTGAGGGAAGAATTACTCTTTATTTTATTCCCAAAACCAACATTTACCAGCCGTCAGTGGTAAAACCTAGCCTGTACTAAATTCTAATTGTAAAAGCCCGAAAAAATCATCTCATTTTCATAAATCCTTACATTTACCAACTCATATCGGTAAATCCTAAGACTTCGAGTTCGAGTTCGAGCTTTTACAGTAACATATACTTAGATGAATAACGAAATGAATTTAAAAAAAGGAGTCGACTATTACGAAACATTTAGTCCACGCTAAAATGAGCACAATTCGTATTCTATTGAGTATTGCTGCAAATGACGGATTAGTACTCAGACAGTTTGACGTCTCAACGGCCTTTCTTTTTTTTTTTTTTAGAATCGGGTTTCATCCGGAGTGAAGCAGATCCCTGTGTGTGTATATGTCAGAGAAAGGGGACAAAAGAAAATACTGCTCGCACTTTATGTAGATGACGGATTATTGGCCGCGTCAGACGAGAGAGAAGCTGATAACTTCATCGGAAATGAATTAAAAAGACGTTTTAAAATCACCACGAAATTACCATCCTATTTTCTTGGTCTGGAAATAGAACAACACAAAGATTGTTTTATCAAAGTTCACCAAACTGCTTACACTAAGAAAATACTAGAAATGTACGGAATGAGCAATTGTAAGGAAGTCGGTACACCAATAATAAAACCCGGGAAAGGAATAGAGGAAGAAGAAAATTCTGACCAATTGTAAGATTTTCCTTATCGGCAAGCTGTTGGGTCCTTGTCATATCTGATGGTTGGTACCAGATCAGACATTGCGTTTGCAGTTGGGGTAGTGTCTCAAAACCTAGATAAACCTAATAAAACTAATATTCAACAGGTAACAAGCTAATTATTTAAAAATAAAAAACACGACTGACAACTTACATAGCCTATGACACTCGGAGGAATGCAAGGAATCTAACATTACCTCTCACATCAAAATCTATTAAGCCGTTCAGGACTTATGGTGGAATAAAGAAACTTACATACATACATACTTACATACATGAACCCTGAAAACATATCACTCGTTTTTTGGTCAGTCGTGTAAAAAGGATATTTAGGTACCTCAAAGGAACTATTGACACTAAACTTGAATACAGCAAAGATAAAATGCGTCGTCTTATTTGCTACAGTGACGCCGATCTCGGTGGCGATGATGCGAGTGGATGCTCCACAAGTGGGATAGTGTGTTTGTATGCTGATTCAGCAATATCTTGGCGCAGCTCGAAGCAATCCATGGTTTCATTATCATCTACTGAAGCGGAGATAGTGGCAGCCAGTGAAGCTTGCCGTGAATTCGTATGGTTGAAGAGATTATTCAGAGACCTACAAGCAAATCTAGATACACCGATCTTGCGCATTGACAATGAGTCAGCTATTAAGCTGGCCTATAACTCCCCCATATGAGAACCACCGAAAAACGAAACACATCAAATTGAAGAACTTCTATGTCAGACAGTGTGTTACAGAAAAAGACTTAACAATTGAACAAGTACCGACTAGAAATCAACTTGCTGACATTTTTACTAAGCCAGTATTCAAACCAAGATTGTTAAAACTTTGTGAAGAGTTCGGATTAAAAAGAGAAGGGAATTTTAGGAACCACTTCTAGATCGAACACTTCCAATCTATTTAATATTCTTGTACGCTTTGTATCTATGTACAAAGTTACTATGGTTTTGATATGTTATTTTAGTCTCTTTGAATATAAGACATCTGTTAAAACATTTTCTTTTTATTTTACTTTAAAAATGAAATGGATTATGTTTAACATATCTATGAAGTACACCATCGTTTATTTCTAAAGTATAAATGAAGCGGTGGTGGCCGAGTGGTAGGGCGCCCGCCTGTGGATGCAAAATCCCAGATTCGAATATATGAGTTACAACAATCTGACTCATGTTAGTTTTCATCGACTACCACTTGCTTCCGGTGAAGGAAAACATCGAGAGGAAACCTGCACTCTGGTTGATGATTATCAGCTAGTGTGTGAAATGGAGAAGGCAATGGCAAACCACTCCATTAATATTGCCAAGAGAATCGTTGTGTGTGTTTAATTCCATATAATGACCACGACCCTCAGTCATGAGGAAATACGACTAAAGAGTGAGATAAATAAATATAAATAATCCTTTATTTTAGGAAACTTAACTCCTTGTCCTACTACTACTCCGCTGGCTCAGTGACCCCTGAGTGGATCTTTACCTCCGAAACGAGAGAGCGCTATTGACGGGTTGGCTTTAGAATGGATTAAACTCAAAAGCGACCTTGTTGAAAAAGGTAGTATAGGTTGCGAGGAGCGAAGCGACGAGCGTTAGGTTATACATAATCCAAAATCCTCCGAAGCGCCAGAACCGACCTGGCCCCAAAATAAAAATGCATTTCAGAGTTATAATTTTAGTAATTTGTGAAAAGGAAAAAGAACTCAATCTGTAGTAATTAAAAAAATATTAAAAATCAGTTTAATCTATTCTAAAGCAACCCCCTATTGACTTCTATTCTGCACTATCTGGCTCGACAGTTGTGCGCTCGCAGCTCACGCAGACCAGCCTCCACAGTGTCTCTCCAGTGATATCTGGGGCGCCCAACTGATGGGGCGATATCTCCTCGCCCGAACTCCTTGTAATACCATACAAAACAGGGGGCATTCCACGCCAAGCGAAGTTATTTATATATCTGAATGAATACCTAACTCTATTGATTGTTTGTTATGTATATGTTTGTATTGTATAATTACCTTATTTTTAAGACATGTTAATACACAAAATATGTGATTTTATTTCTAAGGATTCGACTACGGCGATACGGCGAAGCTAAAAAGAGGAGAATTGACTTTTTGTCTGGCATTATTTTAATTTAATATTTTGTAGTATCTAATACTTATTCCCATAAAACATACATTCCGCCAACAGAAAGTTAGTTGAGTGTAACCGAATGTAAAATTTCGATTTTACTTTTAGCAAAATAAATAATGATAGTACGGGGCGGGGTAGTCAAGGCCTCAGGGGATACCTGTAAACCTAAATATTTACACTAGTTATATATATAATTTATTATATAATGTAAGATATATGTATGTAGGTACAAGTGGTTATATTTTGCTTGCATTTTTTAATTATCGTATTTCAGAAAAGATTATGAAACATGATAATTTCCGTAGTACTGATATAGATCTGTGCTTGTCGTGGTCGGAATCTAACGGATTCCTTTGATATTCCGTGGTTTTTGAATTACTTTGATATGAGCTGTCACATAAAGGACTAGTACTGTGTCTTTCTGAAATACTTTAAAATCAAGACGTAAAATTGTTTCAATTGCTTGAAATGTAAAAGGCATGTCGAAGGGGAAATTGTTTTCGTATGTTAGATTTTGAATTGAATACCATCCCTGAAAGAAAAAAAAAGTGTTACTCCAGCCTATTTTCTAAAATTTAAAATACTAGCTCTATAATACCGCTCCCGTGGATGCGATGTTTGAACGATACCAAAACCCAAAGTACTTGAGCTAGTTGCATCTGCGACGCTCAAAAATCCAAAAATAGATATCAAAACCCCTATAACTAAACGTACATTCATATGACGTCACGCGTAGAAAATTAACTTTTCCTAAAAGTTTGAATACTAATAAATTATTTCAGGAGAATAAACTCGTGCTGAAAAGTCGCAAAATGTGTTTAGTATTCTATCATAAAATTACATATTTTTAACAATTTTATTCTCATACCTTGTCCGGTCCTATTACTACATGAAGTACTAATTTAATTTGAATTAATTTATATTTGATAATTTATAATCCTAATTGATAATGACTATATAAGTATACCCTATTTAATAATAACATTAAATAATTATAATTAATTTAATTTCTTTTCTTAAACTTTGCAAATGCTTTGTTTTTGACATTCTGTTTTAGCTTTTTTTATATTGTAAATTATAAACTGTATTTCAACACAATTTTTTGTACTGAAATTAAATAAATGAAATTAAATGTACCAAATTTCATCGAAATCACCGTAGACCACATCTCTGTCCTCGGGTAAGATTGTGGTCAAGAACAAACCCATATTTAATTTTAAAAAAATCCATCCAGTAGATTTTTCATAATTAGTAACAAACATCCCTACAACCTCAGACGCCTTCTGTATACTTACTGCGGCAAATGGGCACGACGTTAAGTTTTTTGGGAATTGTTTTAATAGTATTTGTCCCAACAACGGATCTTTAGTAAAAAAATCGCATAACTTGAATTGTATTCGAGCTGGTAGTAGTACATAATTTCCGCTTAATACTTCATAAAACTGTAGCAAAATCTGAAAATCGATAGATGTAAATATAGTTTAAGATATGTTCTGTAGTATAATAATGTCGACCTTTATTTTCTTTTCTCTCTAAACAAGGTTGTGATATTTTTGTAAGTATGTGTATTGTTAGTAGTAGCAGATATATTATTTTAAATAGGTAACGCAACAACAACAACAAAATTAGGGTGTCAAATTTACTACATCAATTAGTTAAATAGATATTTTTTATAAATTAAATAAATCTTTATGTCGAGTAAAGGTACTGTTAGTTTGCCATCGCGAAGATTTGCCATCAATTAAGAATCTCCATATATTGAAAGTAAATTTGCCATCACGATTAAAAACTAAACGTATATTTGCCACGGGTAGGTAAGGGTTATAGTTAATTAGCCATCAATGTTTTTTTTGCAATAAGTACCGGTAGCAAACAAGTTCGCTCATCTAAATATTTGTACAAAATATGTCGCTGACTGATTTGTATTTTTCGCTAAACGTAAAAACTTGAGCAGTTCTTTAAATGGTAGCGTAAATGAGTAAGTACTAAGAAAGCAACTTTGGAATTGGGTGAAAATAGGAATTCGAAAAACTAGCAGCGCTATGTTTTAATGATGTCCTTTATCTGGCTCGGCCACTCTGATGATCTATTTACGACAAACATTATTTTTTTTGAGTTTTAAGATTTTTCCCAAACCAGTAAGTAATATAAAATTCAGTGATCATCACATTGTTAAACTTCTAGATATATTTAATTTAGTAATCAGAACTTTGATTAAAAGCAAATAAATTTGTTATTAAGTGTTTGATTTCTATGCAGTCCGTACCAAAATCTTTGTGATGGCAAATTTACAGTAAACAAAATATTAAATAGCGAATATATTTTAAAAATGGTGTCTGATGACCAATTTACATATACTTTTTTATGGCAAATTGACTTTGATGGCAAACTTACAGTAACCCCGAGTAAATTAAACTCATACATTAATTATGTTTAAAAGTGACGAATTAACTTTGAATGTATGGAATTATAATAAGGTGACGAATCAACTATAGGATCGAATGTGGATTCGTTATTGTAGAATAGCTCCAAACATTTTATATTGATTTGAAGAACATATTAAGATTAAAATTTATTTGTAGAAAATAAGCATCATATCATGTGGGTGTGGGTGCTAACCGTATAGCTGTTGTTAGCAGTATCTAAAGTTTCAAAAGATAGATTCACATGGTAGCTAGATCCCCGGCCACTTCTTCGCACACTAGTGCTTACATTTCTTATCAATTGTGGATCTGTAAATTCAACTTTAGATCTCGTTGGGATTGCTTGTATTCCCTGGAAAAAAAATGGCATAAATAATAAATGTTTTATATAGTTATTGTCCGTTTTTAGTTATTGACCTAATAGCAGTGCCAGAAACCGGGTCTTATTGTGAATCTAAACCATTCAGATAAAAACTAAGTTATAAGACTAATAAAAACAAAATACATAAGTATATCTTCAAACCTGTACAGCAGCGACTTGTAGTACAAAAAGTAACAACCACTCTATCTTGTACATTTTAACAGAATGAACTTTATTCCAATAATTATGTGGTATATTGGACAGTACATTGCCATTTTCAATGAGAAAATAAGTTGCAGAATGAATAACTCAACTTTATTGCCCGTTACTAGTTTAATTCGATTTGTTTTGGTAAGTATTATGAAGGTACCTAATAATATTGTTAGAATAAATAATTAAACCTATTTGTTATAAGACTAATTATAATACTAATTTGAACTATTTTGTACGAGTAGCGCATCCATAAAGACGCGTTTTCCAGACGCTTTCTTCAACCGTAAACCTCAACCGTGACTTTAATACCTTAAATTCTTAGTAGTTTTCTTTTATTATACCTTTATGCACTGTATTATAAAGTTGTTCTTCAACTACAACATATTGATGTTGTAGTTGAAGAAGGCGGAGTCTTGTTGTTAGCATTGTTTTAATGTACGACCTCTAAAAAATAAATAAATAAGATTTAAATTGTGAAGTATCGAGATAAACATTAATTAAAAGGCATCAAGTATTCTATTCCTGACTTGGTTTGAATTGAAGTTGTCGTTTCAAAGCCCTGCTGTACGTATGGTTCGAGCCTTGAAATCTCGCCAGCTTTTGGGGCGTGTATTCTTCTTCTACTCGGGTTCCTTTCTACAACACTATTATAAAATAACTAGTGCCATTTCTTGACACTAGTTATTTTATAATAGTCTAGTAAAAAACAAAAACCAGTTATTTCATCAATATAATACACTTCAGCAGTGGACGTCTTTCGGCTGAGAGAGAGAATACACTCACATATTCTACTAAGTACAAAATGCAACTTAAAAATTAAATTTCGACGGAAATTAGTGCCATCATACAGACAGATCGTCACCAAACTAGGTTCTTGAGGCTCTCTGACAGAAAGGAACTACACCGCTGTGCGTCTATGTGATATACCTACAGTAAATAAGTTGGTGTAAACTACAGGTGAAATAAATAAATTATAACTACTATTTAAATATTTATATGAATTCAATTCCCCAATTAATTTGATATTAGCTATGAAACCACAAAAATATATGGGGCTGCGCATGAGCAAGCACATTCCTTGTAACCGTCGCGTTCCGCTGCTCGTAACAAAGTGCCGTCTTTTCTTGGTCGTTTCGTTCACCACACCACGCCTCGCCGCCGCTGCAGAGTGGGGCAAGCGTTGACGTCAGCGCACACTAGGTGGCGCTAAAATGGTGCTGACATAGGTGACTTTTAACTATAACTAATTAAGGAGCGCTTTTTTCACAAACTAGTAAACTGTGCCTAATTTGGAAATAAGACAAAATAAAATTTGAAATAAAAATATAGTGTGAGTGTGATCAGTACTTATAACATAAGAACATGAAAAATTCAGATTTTTTTTTATCAAGTAGAATATTTGGTCTGGTGTGACCTACTGATATTGTAATAATTTTACTGCTCTTTGGCTTTTACTGTTTTTAATATAAATTGAAGGTTAAAGTGTGAGCATTTAGCTTAATAACTGACTAGGTACCTATTATAATAATTGTATTCCTTTTATCGAAGTGTGTCATTATTTAGGTTTTGTTCAAACGCGCAGATTTTACTGGTAATTTACGTCTATCTTTTTAGGGAATCATTTCGGTGTATTTTTGTGCTTATTTAATGTTAGATATCATCTAAATTGAAACACGAAGCGGTGGTAGCCGAGTGGTAGAGCGCCCGCCTGTGGATACAAAATCTCAGGTCCGAATCCTGCCCGGGCTACATGAGTTTGTATACCAATCTGACTCATGTTAGTTTTCATCGACCACCACTTGCTTCCGGTGAAGGAAAACATCGTGAGGAAACCTGCACTCTGGTTGATGATTATCAGCTAGTGTGTGAAATGGAGAAGGCAATGGCAAACCACTCCATTAAATTTGCCATGAGAGTCGTTGTGTGTGTTTCATTCCATATAATGACCACGACCCTCAGTCATGAGGAAATACGACTAAATAGAGATCATCTAAATTATCCGTAGATACCTAAGTAACCATTAAGCATTCAAAAGGTTACCTACATTGATGTTAAAAATCCTATCCTAACTATCCTTATCCTAACTAATATTATAAATGCGAAAGTGAGTTTGTTTATTTATTTGTTTGTTTGTATGTATGTTACTCTTCACGCTTTATTTACTGTACCAATCTTTCTGAAATTTCGCATACACATAGTTAGAAGTACTGAGAAGGACATAGGGTACCTTTCATCCTGGAAAAAAACATTGTTCCTGTGGGAAATTCACGCGGGCGAAGCCGCGGACAAAAGCTAACTATCTAGTATAATGTTTGTATTTTTTATTTTATACCAATAATAAGTGTTACGTTGTGTCGTCATGTCGTGTACCTACTTACGGTTAATTCACTTACTCTTTCATTAATTTTGTAATATAAATAATTCTGTTAAAAATCATTCCAGCATAATTTGTTTTGACAATCTTTTGTTGTGATAGTCATCGTTCATGTCAATTCCTTTGACAATGATGTTTGACATTTATAAGGATAAAAAATTTTTTTCTTAATGAGCGATTTTTCTGTCAGCTAATTAAGAAAAAAAAATCAGTACAAAAAAGTCTCAACAGAGAGCGTTTTATGAAAGCCGAGTCGTAATAATGGCTGAACCTATATGGTGCGCTTTTTCTTGTCAACCAGAGGCAGAAAAAAAAATCACATAACAGTTTGACAGTTTCACAAATCACAATATAGATACTTTTTAGTTGTTTTTTTTACTAAGTTTTATTTTTTTAAAATGCCATTTCCGCACAGACATATAATAATAGTAAGCAGACTGAACATGTCATTTGAAATTGCATGGCAAAAACACACACTAAGATTATTATTCACACAACGACAGAATACAGGGTCGGATCTAAGATAATTAATTATATTCAGTACAGTGTAGCAAAACCAAAAATTTTGAGACGCCGAATCTTAAGCCGTGCGCGGTATGCGGACGGATCTGCATCAGCTTTTTACGATGGGAAATTCTATTCCTTTTGGGAAAAAATACTAGTCATTAAATCAATCACATTTATTTTAAATTATTAAAAATCACGTGCAATGAAACATTGCAATGATGTTGATGGTTGCTGGCGTCCATTCACTGTCCTGGTACTCGTAGTACGTAAGAGAAATAGTCCCCATAACAGTTATCTTTCTTGAGGTATTATTTTCAGGCATATTTTCCTTGTCCTGAAATAAAATTCACTGTCAGTATTTTTATAAAATGTGCATTTTAATCTTCAAGAAAGAATTCCTGAGATTTTTATAAAATATGTACTAAATTTGTATATTTGCCTTGATTCGGCCCAGCCATAGTAAACAAAACTGGATCTGTCAAATGATCTATGCTATTTACGAAATTATTAAATTACTTGTAGTATTTCTTATGAAATGGTTATAATTAATACACTACTTTATAAAATAAATAATGATATTGCTGATAAATAGCATTCAAAAGTCTAATAATGGTTTGTTTAAAAAAAAACACGAAATTGTATATTATTATTGGGCACGTCAAAAAAACATGTATTGCTTACCGAAGGAACGATATTCCACGAATATTATTTCATGAAACACTTCCACATATTGTACACGTTGCATTTTATCATTTCTATTGAGTTTAAAAGCACAAAACAGTAAAAAATATTTTTAAATATTTATGACAACTGTGACAACACAACAAATATGACAGTTAAGGATCATTTCGCATGAAAAATCCGGCTTGGATGATAAATCTTTCAGTGTAGTGGTTCGTGTTGCAATACATTGCAATGCTAAGGAAGGAAAGGGACAGAGTTATGTGACAGTCCTTATCATGAACAGGATGCAAATATTGTCAAATATCATCAGAGTGTGTGTGAAATTTGTGTTTCTTCTGCTTATATTTAAAAAAAAAAAAATTATTTCTGTGCATTTCCGTGAATTTTTTGCTTTTTGTATGGAATTTTTTCTCTCGGCTTTTACTAAGCGCCATCTATGAAGTCATTTGGAACTATTTCTTTTTTTAATTTGTGTCACGGAAAATCCCTCATTGGATTTATCTGCTCGCGACAGCGCGACTGGAAATAGGACGTGCGTTATTTATGCTGTGTTCCGTTTTGCTGGTTACTATAGAGAATTGTTTTTTTTTTAATTGTTCTTTCTTTTTTAAAAAAATAGTATTTCCTCCGGCCATTAGCTTGTTTCATTTCGTCTTGGGAGAATTTTGGACACAATATTTGCCCCATAGAGCTAGCAAAAAATTTTTTAATTTTATTTAGAGGCACTGACAGCTGAGGAAGCGGGATGACAGATATGGTTTTTACCTATGTTGGTGAAGGACATATGTCTTCTGTGAATCCAATTTTCAGTAGACTTTGACAATCGAAGCTTAATTTGGAACTGATATTGTATTGTAAACAAAAGTTAATTTATTCCCTTACTAGCTTTTGCCCGCGGCTTCGCCCGCGTGAATTTCCCACGGGAACAGTGCATTTTCCCGGGATAAAAAGTAGCCTATGTGCTATTCCAGGTCATTATCTACCTCTGTACCAAATTTCATCGAAATCCGTCCAGTAGATTTTGCGTGATTGAGTAACAAACATCCTCACAAACTCACAAACTCACAAATTCACAAACTCACAAACTCACAAACTCACAAAGTCACATCCAAACTTTCGCATTTATAATATTAGTATGGATTATTATAGATAAGCTTTTTAAAGTTTCATCGAGTGAAAAAGGTGTAGTGTTATGTTGTGAATTGTGATTCATCTTCTAATAGAAATGCCAATCAATACTCTTTTCACAGGTAAATGTTGTTTACAATAGTTGAATTTCAGTGAGCTTGTTCTATTACAACAACAGCTTGTTCTGTTGAACAATATAAATTAAAATAGATTTTTTAGGAAATTACTTTCGTGGTTAATAAATTTACTTTAGAATGTTTAGGTTTGAACTAATATTTGATTTATTTTCAACAAAATTCAACAAAAAGTACTGTGAAGAATGTTTACATGATAGGACTGGTAAGAATAAATGGATTTTAAGTAGTTCGAAACTTAGAAAAGGTTCAATTATCGTCAAGTACATTTTGCAAACAATATTTTTCTTAGCTAAATACATACTTCTCTTCGATTTCAGAATCACCACTGATCGGCAGCGACGCCACACTTGGCTTAAAATAATTAAAAATGCAACTTGGATAATGCAACCAAATTAAGGATCTCGTATATGTAGTCGACACTTCGACAACAACGACTTTTACATTGCTGGCGGCAAGATACGATTAAGAAAATCCGCTATACCAACTAAGTTTGTAAATAACTTTCATGCCCTAATTTAAAGGGTGGGGGTGATTTACTACTATTATATGCTGAGAATTTTGTTTATCTGGTTTATTCCAAACCCTAGTTATGAGGGTTCAAAAAAATTACGAACCGCTTCGAGAAAAGGCAGATAGTGCTCTTGCGCTTCATTTGGCTTCTCTTGGATGACTTTTATTTCGACTATTTGGCTTGTCTTGGATGACTTTGATTTTGACTTTTGCTCTTCAAAAACATTGCAATTTTAATAGAGCAGTTCGTTGAGACTATATTATGCAATTACCGTTACTGATGACTGACATGACTTATTACTGTGCCCACGACTTCGTCCGCCCATTAATTATTTTTGTTAATACGAGTATTAATATCATCAAGACGAATGGAAAAAAAGGAATGGTTTTCTATTTTTTTTCCATATCTCTCATGAATAGTCACAGACTGGTTACAGTTTTTTTTAAATATGTATAGACCATATGTATGTACATATAGATATAAAATATATATTTAATTTTGATTAAATCCAATCTTTATTTTTATTACAAACCTCATTGTGTAGAAAATAATCAAAATTATACGTCATAGGATATATTACCGTAAATGTTGCGATTTTTCGCATAATTTGTTTTTCAGACAGGAATCAAATCCTATGGGGTATCTACTTCCCATTGACTAAAATTGTGAAATTTGGCAACAAAGGTACTACTGGCACTACCCATGCCTCTTCAGTATTGGCATGTACAGGCACCGGGGTGTTTTTAGTGGGTCCAAGTCCCACACTATTGAGATGTGAAGCGGTATGCGAAGGCATTTTTACCTCGATAAAAAAAAAGGTTTTTGTTTATGTAGTATCGATACAAAATGTCGATGCTTAGTTGTAAGGTCACATCACTTTCATACACTGTCATTAAATTTGGAAAACGTTTTTCGGCTTCATTTGACACCCAAGCTTATCAGTCTATTAAAGAATGATTTTTTTTTCTATGTCTATGATTTGCCCTGAATATTATTTTTTTTTTAATTTTTATTTTTCAAGTTTGGTTCCTCGGTTTATCGGGGTAAGTGATTTGTGTATATTTAAAAACCTCTATGTGTGTGAATTTTTGTTTTGTTTGAATATCAAAATCCTTAAAAGTAGATTTTCGCAATTCCAACGTTCGAAATTCGAATTTTGTTGAGTCTTAAAGTGCTTCCAGACGCTCCGATTTGGTTGGATCCAACCGTCCGACCACGACCGAATCGGAAAGTGTGTAGAGCGGTCGGCCCGACATTATTATTATTAATATCGGTCGGACGTGGTCGGATTGCCGACGCATCCGACAAGCCGACCGTCCGACCGAATCGGAACGTCTGGACGCTTTGTTCCAACCAAATCGGCTTCAGTCGCATTCGTAACGCCGCCGATGTAGGACGTCTACATGAACGACAAGGGAGTGACGATCACAGAACGCGATGTAATGATCCTACTATCCCACTTATATTATAAATATTATATATGGTTTGGATGTGAGTTTGTGAGGATGTTTGTTACTCAATCACGCAAAATCTACTGGACGGATTTCGATGAAATTGGGTATACGGGTAGAAAAATACCGGGAATAGCACATAGGGTACTTTTTATTCCGAAATTCCCACGGAAGCGAAGCCCCGGGGCGTAGCTAGTAAAGTTATTAGAACTTTATAAAGACTTTTCCTGTTTGTGGGACTTAACCCACAAAGAATGAGACAGAGATGTAAGAAATCAAGCATATTTAATAATGCTGGAAGTTTAAAAAAAAAATGTATTTAAATAAATAAATAAATTTAATTATTTGGATAAATTAATTTAAATTATTTTTTTTATTTCATTTAGTACGTCTGTGGCCGCATCCAATGCCATTTTAGCATTTTTTTATAATACCGGTGGCATGATCCATGACGTCCGTTCACTACTTCAGAGCAGACTCAACTGACCGTTGGAAGGCCGACCGTCGGACAGTCTGTAGCAATGTTGGAATGGTTGCTATGTCGGTTCCGATTTGGTTGGATCCAACCAAATCGGAGCGTCTGGAAGCACTTTTACCTAGTGATTATCTTTTCATATTTCCACTTATTATTGTAGTTCTCTCTTTAGTCGTATTTCCTCATGACTGAGGGTCGTGGTCATTATATGGAATGAAACACACACAACGACTCTCATGGCAATTTTGATGGAGTGGTTTGCCATTGCCTTCTCCATTTCACACACTTGCTGATAATCATCAACCAGAGTGCAGGTTGCCTCACGATGTTTTCCTTCACCGGAAGCAAGTGGTGGTCGATGAAGACTAACATGAGTCAGATTGGTATACAAACTCATGTAGCCCGGGCAGGATTCGAACCTGGGATTTTGTATCCACAGGTGGGCGCCCTACCACTCTTCCACCACCGCTTCAAATATTGTAGTATTTCAATTTTAATAACCTAAAATTTACGTTATGATGACTTAGATTTTTTTGAGTTTTCTGGAAGGATTATTTCATTGTCTGAATCATGTATGTATCATGGAAAGTGAATTTGATTATATTTGTCATGTTTATTTTATGTAAATTTTTAATTTTTTATATTTTGTATTTTTTATATTTTTTGTATGTCATTTTTATATTTTAGTTCAGATGGTATGAAATTCTTTTTCAAATTCATCAGTTGAGTGATACATATACACATAATCCAATATTTTATTTCAGTATGTCTAGTTGTAATTTGATATATTTTCTGAATCTGATTGTATTTTGTTCAAGTAATATCAAATCCCACCAAAAACATTCTGTAAAAAACTAGCCAAGCTCATAACTATATAGCTAGCAAGCTAGATGGAGCTGTTTGTTTATCTCTAAAAAGTAATGAAATCTAGACAAAGTCGTTCCAAGTCCTGCGATTTCTTTATTATTATATTTAATGTTGTGTGACTTGGCCTTTGACGGGTACACAAGGGTACAAAACCAAGTGCTCCATGACACCATTGCACTAATCTGTCGCCAGAACCGCTACCTATTGACGATGGAAAATTGCCACTTGGAAAACTTTGATTCAATAACCAGTCAATTGTAGGCTTGATAAAGCCACTTATTTATAAAGAATGTTCAACGGCCAAGTCACACAACATTAAATATAATAATAAAGAAATCGCAGTAAGGAACCTTAGACTTGGAACGACTTTGTCTAGATTTCATTACTTTTTAGAGATAAACAAACAGCTCCATCGAGACTTGGCTTTTTACAGAATGTTTTTGGTGGGATTTCACTTCTTTTTGTAGAAACGTGGACATATTGATTTATTTTATTAATTTTTCTTATTTGACACAGTTTTTTTTTCTTTTTAGGAGTAGTTTTATTATTATTACAAATCTTTCTTTTCTCTTTTTCCGGTTCTGATTCTTGTACAGTTAGCAACTGTTTTTCGTATTGCCCATTCGCGTTCATTATTTAATCTTTTAGACGATTTAGACCGTTTAATTTCTGTAAGATCGGCGCGGTATTTACGCCTAAGCCGGTTGTATTCGGTGATCGCTGAAGCTTGAGCTTTTATACTCTTGAAATCAACATTTATGAGATAAACCATACCATACCCATGAAGATTGGTTACTAGAATTTTAGACCATAGAGCTAGCAAAAAAATGTTTAATTCATTTTTTTTCCTATGTCTATGTTCTAGAAATTTATTCCACAGAATATTGCATGGAAGTAGTAAGTACTTTGTTGTACAAAGTACTTATTATTTCCATAGAATATTGTAAAGAATAACTGAAAATTAGCTCGATTCCAAGGAAAAAATAAGAACTTCATCGAAGTTTTATTTTTTCCATGCAATAATACAGCCAGTGTTCTAAAAACCAGAGACCAAATAAATAAAATAAAAAATGGTTATTGTCTGTTATTATTTCCATGGAATATTGTAAAGAATAACTGAAAATTAGCTCGATTCCAAGGAAAAAATAAGAACTTCATCGAAGTTTTATTTTTTCCATGCAATAATACAGCCAGTGTTCTAAAAACCAGAGACCAAATAAATAAAATAAAAAATGGTTATTGTCTGTCATTTCTTGGTCTATCACGAGCAGGGTTTCCAACTTGTGGCTTACCCCAAACAAAAGTAAATAATATTTTGTTTGTTAATTTGATATGTAGGGATTTTTTTATTTGACACTTGATCAGTGTTATCAAATTGAGGGTTTCAGGGTCCAAAATTAAGGGTCAAAATATACTTGATAAGTAGTATTTATTCATTCCTCAGCACTTTGACAATTTAAATGTAACAATATCATTTAAACCACCATAATCATTACCAATTTTCGACATAATTGGGGCCTCATGCAAGTTGATAACCTTATTTTCGTCATCAAGCATTAGGAGGCATAATATTTTCAATTTTTCATACTGAACTTAGGGTAATTTTTGAAGAAGCGGGCAACTCTTAAAAGCAAAATGAAAACAGACAACAACGAAAAATTTGTCTTTTAAGTACAATCTAAATACAACTTGGTACAATATCCCGATGAATATGTACGGTTATAACGTATTATAGAGGTAACGACAGACTTGTGCAAAGGTAATGACAGGTTTGTGCAAATTGTCCAAACAGCTGGGTCTAAGGCCTTCAAAACCCGCTGTTCAAAAGGAACCAAAAAGATCTCGGACCTCACCAACAAACTCATGGAAGAAAGACGAAACTTGGTTCTGCAGTCCTCTGACGATGCTGCTCAGTATCGACGTCTAAACAGACAGATCTCCAAGTCCCTAACGCGCGATTTACGCCAATTCAATACTGACCGTATTGAAGAGGCGATTAAGCGAAATAAGGGCTCAAAAGTGTTTGCAAGGGATCTGTCTGTTGGTCAAAGCCAACTGACCAAGCTGAAGACTGAGGATGGCAGAATCATTTCGTCGAAGCCAGAGCTGTTGGAAGAGGTTGAGAAGTTCTACGGACAATTATACACCAGCGTACGCGCACCTGTCAGTAATCTGGCCAAAGATCCAAGAGCCAGATTGACCCGACACTACACCGAAGATATCCCGGACGTCAGCCTATACGAAATTAGAATGGCTCTCAAACAGTTAAAAAACAATAAGGCACCGGGTGATGATGGAATCACGGCTGAGCTTCTGAAAGCAGGTGGAACACCGGTATTAAAAGCTCTTCAGAAGCTATTCGATTCCGTCATACTCGAGGGACAAACGCCTACGGCATGGCACAGAAGTGTGGTGGTACTTTTCTTCAAAAAAGGCGACAAAACCTTATTGAAGAATTATAGGCCTATCTCACTTCTGAGCCATGTCTACAAACTGTTTTCGAGAGTCATTACGAATCGTCTCGCTCGCAGGTTCGACGACTTCCAGCCTCCCGAACAAGCCGGTTTCCGAAAAGGCTTTAGTACCGTAGACCACTTACATACGCTGCGGCAGATTATACAGAAGACTGAGGAGTATAATCAGCCCTTATGCTTGGCGTTTGTGGACTACGAGAAAGCCTTCGATTCGATCGAGACCTGGGCTGTGCTACAGTCTCTCCAACGGTGCCAAATTGACTATCGATATATCGAAGCGCTGAAGTGTTTGTACGAAAACGCCACCATGTCGGTCCGTCTCCAGGATCAAGGCTCGAAACCTATCCAGTTGAAGCGAGGGGTGAGACAGGGAGACGTTATCTCTCCGAAACTGTTCACCGCCGCCCTGGAAGATGTCTTCAAGCTTCTGGACTGGAGCGGACTCGGTATCAATATAAACGGCGAGTACCTCACTCACCTTCGATTCGCTGACGATATCGTAGTCATGGCTGAGACCTTGGAAGACCTAGGCACAATGCTCGATGGCCTCTGTAGAGCCTCTCAACAAGTGGGTCTAAAAATGAACATGGATAAGACGAAAATCATGTCTAATATCCGTGTCGCACCCACTCCTCTAAAGGTTGGAGACTCTACACTCGAAGTTGTTGACAATTACGTATACCTGGGACAAACAGTTCAGTTAGGTAAGTCCAACTTTGAGAAAGAGGTCAACCGTCGAATCCAACTCGGCTGGGCAGCGTTCGGGAAGCTTCGCGATATCTTCTCGTCCAAAATACCGCAGTGTCTCAAGACTAAGGTCTTTGACCAGTGTGTGTTGCCAGTAATGACATACGGAACAGAGACGTGGTCGCTTACTATGGGCCTCATAAGAAGGCTCAAGGTCACCCAAAGGGCGATGGAGCGCGCTATGCTCGGAGTTTCCCTGCGTGATCGAATCAGAAATGAGGAGATCCGTAGGAGAACTAAAGTAACCGATATAGCCCGCAGAATCGCCAAACTTAAGTGGCAGTGGGCGGGGCACATAGCTCGCAGAACAGATAGCCGTTGGGGCAGAAAAGTTCTCGAGTGGCGACCACGAACCGGAAAACGTAGTGTTGGCAGGCCTCCCACTCGGTGGACCGACGACCTGGTGAAGGTCGCGGGTTGCGCATGGATGCGGGCAGCGCAGGACCGGTCGTTGTGGAAATCCTTGGGGGAGGCCTTTGTCCAGCAGTGGACGTCTTTCGGCTGAGAGATAGAGGTAACGGGTATGGCAAATACTTGGCATTATAACGTATTATAGAGGTAACGCGTATGGCAAATACTTGGCATTTTCTGGCCAGAGATCATCTCCAAGCGTGAGCATTGGGAAATGTGCAACGCTATAGATCGGCCACACGCTTCGAAGAGACCCATATACTAGGCAAGCTCTCAAGTGGATACCACAGGACAAGAGAAAAGTTGGTCGACCCAAGCAAACCTGGCGGCGGAGTACCGTTGCAGCGGAAAGGCAGTCGTTCTCTCCTGGTTGGAAGCAAAGTGCATTGCCCAGGACAAAATCCGATGGAGAAGCACTAAAACTAATACTTAGATGAAGAAGCACTAAAAATAAAAATGTAATTATTATGGTAGTAATAAAACTAATAAAAATGGAATTACTCTTTTATTATGATTAAGCAGAAGGGGAGACATTCGCTCAACAGTGGGACGCTATAGGCTAGATTAAATAAGAAGATGTGTCCCTCTACGCTCGACTTTTGCAATGACAGTCGATTTTTTTATGTAGCAATAGAAGGGGGCGTTGTCATAAAAATTGAAATTTTGGATTTTAAGTATGTGAATAGCTTACTGAATGACGAAAATTTCTTCGTTCTAGTCTTATCCAGAGGTTCTCAAATAGGAGCCTGAAAATGCGGCGAAATGGTTCCAGTAAAGGATGGTACGGCAGTGTTTGCTTCGCGCTCGACTTGGCGGGGGCACTGCCTCGCCCCCTGATTGTAAAACACTTTTCAAAATTTCCGTTGGCGGTTGGTATCTGTCAGATTCAAAAAAATGTTCAAATTCAATTTCTTTCTTTTAAAATATTTTAACTTTGGACCGTTGGATTCATTTTAATTTTTAATTTTATCACCAAATGATATTTTTGTTTTATCTCGATTTTATTGGATATTTTTATTTTGCTAGAGATAAAATTTATTTCTTTTTATTTTTTCCTTTGTTTGTGAAAGAAGTCCCCGACCTTAGGGCCTTTGTATTTATTGGTCGGTGGGGAACTTTTTTCCACGGACAAGGGGCTTACTCTGGAATGTATGTGGATTCCAGGAACACCGTTATATTTGGAGATTCCTGTTCGGATCTTAGAGCAGCGAGTGACGTGGCATTTTTGAAGCCGGAAACCAGCCGAGCGTCGCCACTTTGCAGACTTTCTGAATTTTGGTCGGCCGACGACCACCTTGGTGCAAGATTTCATTTTCAGTCGTCTGCTCCGGTTGAAGTCCCCATTTTTCTTACCGAGATAAGTTTCCCTCGCCGACTACGGTTTATTTCTTTGTGTTGTATGTAAACAGGCGAACGAACCTCGCTTTGTATTTTTTTTATTTTAGAATTTTCTGTGTTGGATATTTATTGTTTTTTTAATGTTTTGAATAAATTGTTATTATTTTATTGTTTTTGTTTTCTTATTATTTTCTCCGACACAGACACTATACTAAATTTTAATTTTTTTTTAGCTGGGTTTCACCCGCAGCATAAGGTCATACAAATAACTCAATATTGTGTGTTAGTCATGAATTTGCTGTTAAACCCCAACATGATTCGGCTTACTAATTTATTATGTAAATAAGCCTTTCTAATAGTAGGTACCTTACCATCGTAAGAAACTGTCAAGCCACACCCAATACATGCATTAATTCTCTTAGTTTGGGATAACGTCTAATTTACATACACCGTATTAACTTGTGGCTAATGGTATTTAAATTACGTACCTATTTAGACTTGACTGACATAAATATGGTAGTACTAGCTTTTGCCCGCGGCTTCGCCCGCGTGAATTTCCCACGGGAACAGTGCTTTTTCCCGGGATAAAAAGTAGCCTATGTGCTATTCCAGGTCATTATCCACCTCTGTACCAAATTTCATCGAAATCCGTCCAGTAGATTTTGCGTGATTGAGTAACAAACATCCTCACAAACTCACAAACTCACATCAAAACATTCGCATTTATAATATTACTAGCTTTTGCCCGCGGCTTCGCCCGCGTGAATTTCCCACGGGAACAGTGCTTTTTCCCGGGATAAAAAGTAGCCTATGTGCTTGTTGGGAGATGGTAGTGTAGACTCGTCGTATTTGAGAGAAATGAAAGATTAATAGCAGTGAAAGCAGATAGCAGAATATATTGATAAATTACTTACATTATTTTATATACAATTTAAATATTTACAAAGTACAAGTGATGCTATTGACCAATCACAGCACGGGATCCTGGAGCCGTTATATAAAAACACGCGCGTCGGCTTTGCGCGCTCAGTAATGCAGCGACGGCCGTTGGACGCAGACATGTAGATCTTCGTCTCGCGGCGGCGCTATGGAATCGCACGCGCGATGTTATTGTTGTGATGAATTATGTATGTTTGTCAGGTAGGTATCTCCGTTACATCACTCCCCCTTCAGCGAAGCGTATGGGTTTCTTCACGATGCGTCCGCTGCTAGTTCTGACTGGCTGTGATTGATTTTCGGTCTCCGTTTCTTCCATTTCTGGATTGATAATGAAGGCTGGTTTCAATCTATCTATAGATATATTAGATTGACGATGAGGCAACTCCACGCAGTAATATTTATTTTTTCTTTCGATGACTCGATACGGCCCGTTGTAGTTAGGTGTCAGCGGCTTGCATACTGCGTCATTGCGCACGAACACATGAGTGCATGTACTTAGGTCTTTATGTACAAAGGTTGATTTGCACGGTGCCTTCTGCGCTTGAGACTTGCGTAACGCGTCCATTAGGTCATTGTGGAATGGTGATGACGCATGAGTTCTAGCTTGCTCTCCGTGAAACTCGCCGGGTAGACGTAATGCTTGACCATACAGTAGCTCGGCCGGGCTCTTGCCAATGTTTTCTTTTACTACCGCGCGAAGTCCTAGTAGTACGGTAGGTAAATCGCGCGACCAATTCACTCCGCTTAGTCGGGCTTTGAATGCGGTTTTCAAACTTCGATGCCATCTTTCAATCATCCCGTTGGACTGGGGGTGGTATGCTGTAGTTCGGAGTTTGTTGATACCCATTCTCTTCATAAGTACGTTGAATACTTCCGATTCGAATTGCCTGCCTTGGTCGGTGGTTATTCGTGCTGGACATCCAAATCTTGCAATCCAGCCGTTATAAAAAGCGTTGGCGACTTTTTCGGCAGTAATTTCTTCTAGCGGGCAAGCTTCGGTCCATTTTGTTGCTCTGTCAATCATGGTGAGTAGGTAACGATAATTATCGGAATATGGCAACGGTCCGGTTATGTCGAGATGAACGTGTTCGAGTCGTTTCGCTTCCTCGAAATGCGCCAGAAAAATGAAAAATGAAGTCGTATGCCGGTGTATTTTTGCGCGTTGGCATGGTATGCAGGTTCGAGTCCACAGGGCGATGTCCTTATTCATGGATGGCCAAAAATAACGTGATGTTATTAATTTTCTTGTTCCTCGTATTCCCGGATGGCTGAGTTCGTGAATCGCTTGGAATGCGATTTTACGAAATTCTGAGGGTAGGTAGGGCCGCGCCGCGTCGGTGGAGACTTCGCATGCGATTTCAATGTTCGTGTTTGGCATGACGATGTTCTTGAAAGTTAAATTCTTATTCTTCTTCAGTTGTTTAAATTCTTCGTCTTCACTTTGGCTTTTTTGAAGTTTATTGTAGTCTATCGGCGACGGATAGCAGATTTCTTCGAGTCTTGAGAGGGCGTCAGCAACACTATTTTCTTTTCCAGAAATATGGCGTATGTCAGACGTAAATTGCCCGATGTATTCTAGGTATCTCGTGCGACGGGGCGTCTCGTTCTTGCTTTGGTTTTGAAGTGCGAATGTGAGCGGTTTGTGGTCGGTGAATATTATCAATTCCCGTCCTTCAAATGATTTTCTGAAGTACTTCATGGCCATGTAGATGGAAAGTAATTCCCGGTCGTAGGTACTGTACTTTGTTTGAGCGTCGCTGAACTTTTTGGAGAAAAATCCCAAGGGCTGCCACTTGCCATGTATTTGTTGTTGTAGTACGGCGCCAGCGCAGGTGTCTGAGGCGTCGGTCATCAATGCGTATGCGGCGTCGCATGACGGATGAGATAACAATGCTGCATTCTTTATATCTTCTTTGCATTGGTTGAATGATTCTATTGCTTCTTCGCTCCAAGTAATAATCGACTTATCATTCTTCTTTGATTGATGTAAATATTGATTGAGTAGTCGCTGATGGCTGGCAGCTTTGGGAATGCTTTGACGGTAGAAGTTAATCATTCCCAAAAATCTTCTTAATTCTTGTATTGTTTTTGGACGAGGATATTTTGTGATAGCTGCGATCTTGTCGTCGGTAGGCTTGATTCCGTCAGAAGAGACAGTATATCCGAGAAAGTCGATCCTTTGTTGACCAAAAATGCATTTCGCGACGTTTAATTGTAGGCCATGTTTTTCCAGACGTTGGAACACTTCTTCCAGATGTTGTCGGTGAGATTTCTCGTCTTTTGAGGCGACCAAAATATCATCCAAAAAAGCAAATACTGGAAGGCCTCTGATCTGAGCACGGAATCGATGTGTCTCTGGAAGGTTTGACCTGAATTTCGTAGGCCAAAGCACATTCTTGTGAATTCGTAAAGGCCAAACGGCGTAATGATGGCAGTCTTCTTGATGTCGTCTTCATGTATCCTCAGTTGAAAAAATGCTTTTTGAAGATCCAGTTTTGAAAATATTTTCTTCCCTTCCAGGTTGCTAGTAAAATCATGCAGGCGTGGAATAGGGTAGCGATCGGGTACGGTAATCGCGTTTAATCTTCTATAATCTCCACAAGGTCGATATTCTTCATTCTTCTTTGGTACCATATGTAGTGGGCTGGACCATGGGCTGCTGGAAGGTCGACAGATTCCTTGGTCAATCATCAATTGGAATTCTTCTTTTGCGAACTTCAGTTTATGCGGGGGTAATGGTCTTGCTTTTGCAAATACTGGTGGGCCATATGTCTCGATGTGGTGTTCAACGTCGCTGTTGACTATCCTCTTCAGAGTGGGTCTGGTGATATCAGGATACTTTGCAAGTAAGTCGTGATATGGCTGATTTTTGTCGATAGTTCTCAAACTTCCTTGTGTTATGCTCTGAATGCTTCCCTGGATGCATAGGCTGGTTTTTTTATCCACCAGTTTCTTCCCTGTTAGGTCGACCATTAAGTTGTGATGATGAAGAAAATCTGCGCCAAGTATCGGTCTCTGTACGCCGGCGACGACGAAAGTCCATTTGTATGGGCGCCGCAGTCCGAGATTGAGCGGAACGATTCGCTCACCGTAGGCAGGTATCGACGAACCGTTAGCTGCGTAGAGGTAGTTGGTGGGGGTTTGTTGTTTCTTATCCAACTTGCGCGCGGGAAGTACTGATACGTTGGCCCCAGTGTCGATGAGAAAATCGAGTCCTGTTGTACGATCTTTAATGACTAATAGACGGAAACTTGATATTTCGTTGACCCCGGGTTCCGTCGTAGCCGGAGTCGATGTTAGTTTTCCGAATCCTTTTTAAATTCGCAGGGCTTCTGACACCGGTAAGCTTCTTTGCCGAATTTGCGGTGAAAGTGGCAAATTGGGTTCCTCTCAGCCGCAGATCTTGAACGTGAACGGGAGCGATTATTGTATTGACGATTATTATATCTTCCTCTTCCTCTATAAAATCTCGGCGGTCCCGATCTTTCCATCTCCAGGGTGGCGATTTCATGGGCCAGGGCGTCAATTTTCTTAATCAGCTGTTCATTAGTTGCTGATGACGTCGATGCTTGACAGGAACAAACAGATTGGACTTCCTGGGTTTGCTCGGTCATTTTGTCAGCCATGGATGCGAGAACGTCTAGCTGGGTTTCTTTGCTGATGGCCAAAACTGCGCGAATTGATGGAGGAAGGTGGCCCGTCCACATGATCTTTAATGTGTTGTCTGGTACTCGGTCGCGGGCTAAATCACGCATTCTGCGCAATAATTGCGATGGTTTCTTGCTGCCAAGTTCCATCTCTCCCAGAAGTTTTTGAAGTTGTCTTGACTCTGACTCTTCATATGTAGATAACAGCCGTTCTTTCAGTGTTCCGTATTTGTTCGTGGTTGGCGGTGATAATATGATATCTCCAACTTGTTCGATGTCTGTTAACTCTAGTTGAGCGACGAGGAGCTGGTATTTGGCTTCATCTCCCATTTTCTGACTCGCGATGATAGCTTCGTACTGGGCGAACCATAGTCTCGGCCTTTGGCGCCAAAACGGAGGAATACGTTTTTTGAAGGAGAACGTAGCTAATTCTGAAGGCTGCTCGTTTGAATTCTGGGCAGTAGCAGGGGCATCTTCGAAGGATTCGTCCGCCATGGTAGAAGGTGCTTTCTTCGTGTTTACGGGTGTCACCAGTGTAGGGAGATGGTAGTGTAGACTCGTCGTATTTGAGAGAAATGAAAGATTAATAGCAGTGAAAGCAGATAGCAGAATATATTGATAAATTACTTACATTATTTTATATACAATTTAAATATTTACAAAGTACAAGTGATGCTATTGACCAATCACAGCACGGGATCCTGGAGCCGTTATATAAAAACACGCGCGTCGGCTTTGCGCGCTCAGTAATGCAGCGACGGCCGTTGGACGCAGACATGTAGATCTTCGTCTCGCGGCGGCGCTATGGAATCGCACGCGCGATGTTATTGTTGTGATGAATTATGTATGTTTGTCAGGTAGGTATCTCCGTTACATGCTATTCCAGGTCATTATCTACCTCTGTTCCAAATTTCATCGAAATCCGTCCAGTAGATTTTGCGTGATTGAGTAACAAACATCCTCACAAACTCACAAACTCACAAATTCACAAACTCACATCCAAACTTTCGCATTTATAATATTAGTATGGAAGTATGGATTTTAGGATACTGGAAACCAAAATTTTAAAATACTCCTTGTGTGGCTAAATTGATTCGATAAGTAGAAATTAGAGTACACTATCAATCACCACATTGGATCGAATACTTATTGAAAGCATTCGCCGTTAATAAGCGTTGCTACAGACGATTTAGACAATAGGAACAATGCACAAACCACTTACCATGTAGGCAGGCTTCGAGCACGATTCCTCACGAATAGTTCTTCCTTTAGACACCTAGCCGGCCAGCCACACACGATTATAAAGTTCCAAAAACACTGTTGAGCACTTGAAGTTTTATTAAGAATAATTGAGTAAAATGTAATGTTTGATGCGCGCGCGTCTTCGCTTTCACGTACAGACACGGAGAGGTTTTTACTGGTTCTGCCACCAGCCTTCTGCTACCAGCCTATGGCGTTGATCTCTCAGACACCGGTAGGATCTGCGCATGCGCCAGCGGAAGTCCGGGCGCCCCATTGGCTAAATAGAACTGCAGCACAGCGAATTGTGATGATTGATAAGTGCATCGGTAAGGCGCGCGAAATTCAAATTGAAAGGTAAACAAGATTTGCGTTGAAAACGGAACATTCCGCCCACCAAAATACCAATAGGATTTTCCCAGAGTAAGAATAAGAAACGGTAATTAACGATAAATATGTTTAAGTTATTATTCTAAACTTAAAAGCTAACAAATGATAAGTTGAAACGATTATACGGAGGGTAGAGGACATAGTTTGACCAAAGGTCTCTTAAGCGAGTGATCCCTGGCTGTTCTAACGGTTGCGACTCGAACTACCCCATCAGGGCCAGGATGCAAGGAAACAACTCGTCCTAATGCCCATTGAAGAGGAGGCCGATTGTCCTCTTTTATAAGTACGATTGAGTTTACAATTAACGGTGTTGAGTCCGTGGTCCATTTTGCTCGCTGAGTTAACCCATGTAAATATTCATTTTTCCAGCGTTTCCAAAATTGTTGTTGAAAAGATTGGATAAGTTGCCATCGATTTAGTCGATTGATTTTTACGTCCTTGTAGTCGAAGTCAGGAACTGCTGTAAGAGGTTCCAGCGTTAAAAAATGACCGGGCGTAAGAACGTTCAAATCGTTGGGATCCGAGCTCAATGGACACAAAGGCCGCGAATTTAAAATTGATTCGATCTGAGCGAAGAGTGTGGTAAGCTCTTCAAACGTTAAGACCTGATCGCCAACAATACGGTACAAATGACTCTTTGCGGCTTTGATTTGGATTTCCCACACCCCTCCAAAGTGGGGAGCAGAAGGTACGTTACGTTTAAAATCTATTTTTTCCGCATGAGAGGCTTGTTCGATACCTGACGCTAGTTGTGAACTTGCACCAACGAAATTCGTACCGCAGTCAGAGTGAATAACATTGCAGCGGCCGCGACGAGAAACGAAGCGACGCAATGCCGCGATGAAGCCGTCAGTCGATAAAGTAGAAACCACCTCAAGGTGCACTGCTTTTGTGCTCAAGCATACGAATAAACACAAGTACGCTTTATCGATTTTAGCACCACGATGAAGCCCGAGCTTAATTCGAAAAGGCCCTCCTAGATCGACACCTACGACAGCGAAGGGTTTTGCCTGATTGACACGAAAGGCCGGAAGGTCGCTCATAAAGGGTTGCAAAGGTTTCGGTTTAAGACGGTAGCATCTTATGCATCTTGAAAGATGATGACGTACAGCATGCTTTGCCGCAAGTATCCAAAACTGTTGTAAAATCAGATAGTTGGTTGTGTTCAGACCGGGATGAAAATTGTTTCGATGAATAGATTCGATTACAGCTGATGTAAGAACACTCTTTTTGGGCAATAATGCGGGATACTTATGTTCGAAGTCAAGATCGGAGCGCGATAGGCGCCCGCCTACTCTGAGTATACCCTGCTCGTCCAAAAACGGGTTTAGTTTACGAAAACTGCGAGGTAACTGTATCTTTGATTGTAATTTGGATATGACATCCAAAAAACAACGATGTTGGAAATGTTTGACGATAATTAGTAACGCACGATGACGCTCAGCGTCCGTTACGAAAAGATTATCTGATCGCGGAACAGTGTTACGCATGTTATTACAAAACCTGCGAACGTAAGCGATAATGCGACAGATTTTATCTAAAGAAGAATATTTTTCGAATAGCCGATCAATTATAGACGTGTGATTAACGCTTTCGATTTGATCCGAAACGAGAACCGTGGTGCGACGCTGCTCAGAGAGCACCGCATTGTCATCGTTTGAACGATTTTTCGATGTATCGATTGGCCACTCAGACTGTGGTTGAGACAACCATTCTGGGCCCGCCCACCATAGGGCATTGTTTAGCAAATCGTGAGGCAATTGCCCACGCGAACAAACATCTGCAGGATTTGTGACAGATGGTACGTGCCTCCAGCACTCGGTCGGTACGATATCTTGAATGTGACTTACGCGGTTTGCAACGAATGTCACCCAGCGAGAAGAAGGAGCTCGCAACCAGGATAAGGTAACGGTGGAATCACACCACAGATAAGTGTCATGGACAGGAATCCGCAGCGTGTCCTTGACAAATTTGATAAGGTCTGTAAGCAAAACTGCACCACACAGCTCTAAGCGAGGTAACGATTGACGTTTTAAAGGAGCTACACGAGCCTTTGCACATACGAGAAAGACGCGAACGGAGCCGTCAGACTCGATAACACGCAGGTATATAACGGCGCCATATGCTGCTTCGGAGCTGTCACAAAATCCATGCAGTTGATATGATTGAGCGCTATCGGTAGCGTATTTACGTGGAATTTTAAGATTCCTAACTTGAGGAAGCTGTTCAGAGAACTTTTCCCATTGAGAGATAATTTCCGGTGGGGGCTTATCATCCCATGAAAGACCTAGAATCCAAAGCTTTTGAATAAGACATTTGGCATGAATTGTCAAAGGAGATAGAAAACCCAGAGGATCGAAAATTCTGGCAACCTCACTCAAAATCGTTCGCTTGGTGCACGGTTGATTAGATGGATTAACGGTAAAGACGAACGAATCCGAAGCAGGCTCCCACTTAAGGCCCAGAACCTTGATAGTTGTGTCTTCAGTTTCGGTAAAAGTGATTGCTTCTGAAAGACACGCCTCCGCGGGAAGATCGCTAAGTAGCTCGGGTCGGTTACTCACCCATTTTCGGAGCTCAAACGAGCCAAGACCGAAAAGAGCGATGAGTTGAGTTTTGATTTCTCTGGCGTCCTTCAGCGATGAGCTTCCGGATATGACGTCATCAACGTATATGTCGGAAGTTAAAACGGTTTTGGCCTTTGGGTACTTGTGACCCTCATCGTTGGCCAGTTGCTGAATAGAGCGGCACGCCAGGAATGGAGCGGAAGACACTCCGTACGTTACGGTATTTAATACGTACTCTTGAAGAGGCTCATCTGGGTGAGCTCGCCAGAGAATACGTTGATAATCACGATGTTGAGGAGCTAGGTTGATTTGACGGTACATTTGGCGCACGTCTGCCATGAAGACAATTGCGTGCTCACGGAAATGAAGAAGGATCTCTACGATATTTGATTGTAGCTTCGGTCCCGTCAGCAGCGAGTCGTTTAGCGATTTGGAAGTTGCATCTTTAGCCGAGGCGTCGAATACAACGCGAAGCTTCGTTGTAGCGCTGTCGGGACGTAGCACACAATGGTGCGGTATATAATACTTGCCTTGACCCATTTGCTTGGCAGGTACCAGAGTCATGTGACCACTGTCGATATAGTCAGTCATGAACTCCACGTATTGTTGGTTTAAATTGTGATCGCGATACAGACGCCTTTCAATGGCATGAAAGCGTCGTAAGGCTATCTCTCGAGAACCTTCAAAGACTGGCTCCTCGTCGTCCTTGAAGGGGAGACAAACTACATATCTACCTGTCTCGTCACGGTAGTGATTACTGAGAAAACTATTTTCACAGCGTTGCTCTTCTGGGGTCAATCGGGAAGATTGTGGAACGTTATCGATTTCCCAGAAACGTTGAACAATTTTGTTTAAACTATCGTCTACGGTAGAAGGGGCTACTCCTAGTAGACTGGACGATGCGAGTCTGGACTTCCCAAGAAGAAGCCAGCCGAAGACTGAGTTGAAAGCTCGCGGTTGAGAGGCGTTACCCTTCAGACGTTGTTCGAGAAGTGACTCAGCAAAGACGTCGGCACCTAACAAGACGTCGATTGGACCAGGGATGTCAAAACCAGGATCAGCTAGCGGTAGTGTTTTGACCTCCTCCCATCCTTTCGTATTTAGCCTTGCTATCGGTTGATCTCCGCAAATGCTCGGTATGACGAGCATTCCCAGACGAAACTTTACGTTATAGTTGGTGCCAATGTCGCATGTAACAAAGCCACTGACTGAGGCAGGGCTGCCCCCTAACCCATAAACGTTGATATTACCAGTTATAGGTTTTAGATTTAATCGTTGAGCGGCGTGAGCCGTGAGAAAATTGTTTTGACTGCCGGTGTCAAATAACGCGCGAAATGTATGAAATTCACCAGAAGCATCACGAATCTGGACTAGAGCTGTTGCCAGTAACACGGTTGTGGTTACGGTTGGATCAGACTGAGTCAACGAATCCTTAGCCACTAAGGTCGCCGAGCTTGCCGCCGACTCCTTATGTAGCAAAGTGTGGTGTTTACGTCTACATTGTCGACATGAAAACATTGATGTGCACTCTCGCACTGAATGGGATGCGTTAAGACAATTGTAGCACCATTTCTTTTCAGTGGCCACAGCCATGCGCTCATCTATTGATTTTGCCAAAAAATCATTACAGGCCGAGATGTGATGTTCATTGCGACAGTAGGCACATTTACGAATCGGAGTGCTCGAATTGTGAGCAGGTTTCGCTTGTTGTTTATCACCAACATTTTTATGAGTAGTGACGGTGGGAGCGACAAGCGAATGCGTGACGTTATGTCGCTTGAACTTCTGTGAAGTTCCCGGTGTGTCCTTTGAAACGTTAGCGGTTTTATTGGTAACATTCGAAAAGTGCGTGTCGCGAATTAATGCTTCACCTTTAGAGTGTAAGAATGCCCTTAAATGGTTATACTGTGGAAGCTCAATATCGGTATGTTTTTCCTCAAACTCGCGTCTTAATTTGGTATCGAGTTTGGCCAGAACATTATAACAAAGAACAAAATCCCATTTATCGGTAGGTAATTTTAAAGTTTTTAAAATTGTTAAGTTCTCATCGATCGTGTCTAAGGCGCGTCGAAAATCTTGAGCGTTCGAAGTCTTTAAACTAACGTCCAAGATATCACGCCAGCACGTAAACGCTAATTCGCGTTTATCTTCATAACGGGACTTGAGAGCCTCGTACGCACTTAAATAATGTTCACTTGCAACAGGAAAAGTTCTAATGAACGATAAAGCATCACCACTTAAAACTGACACGAGATAGTGAAATTTCTCAATATTACATAAGGAGGTAGAATCATGTATCAACGCGTTATAAGTTGCAATGAACTCAGGCCATTCCTTGATAGCACCGGAAAAAGTTGGCAACGAAATTTTTGGTAACCGCATATTTCCACTGTGCGAACCGGTCAATGAATTATGTTTCGAAGTGTCAGCTTGTTGAGATGAACGTTGTTCTAATTTTCGTTGAATTGCCAACACTTGAAAATACAATTCGTCAAATCGATCCTGAAGTTCATCGTCCTCCTCATCGGCATCATCCTTAAGAAGGTCCAAAATAATAAAATGGGAGTCATGAAAACTATCAGCAATCGTTTTTATTTCATGACAATATGAAAGAAATAACCCTACTTGTGATTCATCGGTATTGGCTAAGGTACCTACTTCCAAAGCCTTCGTTAAGCGATTATATGCTATAGTTCGTTTACGTCGCAAACTGGGCAAATTATTAATAGTGTACGTATTTTCGATACCCTTTTTAATAGTAGGTTTAGATTTACGCCTTGATAGTAAAGACATAATTAATATCAAAACAATAAAACCTGATAGCAACAAATATTCGGATTCGATAAAAAAGTTTAGTTGCGAACGTCTTCAGCGAGACCGCGTTCACAAGAATCGACGAGAATCACTGGGGCGGTATTACACGACAACAGGTAATATTGTCACCTCGGTCACCTGAGTTTTAAATTGAAATAAATTAAATTGATAAGGATGAATTAAATGAGCGTTAGGAACACTAAAAACGGTTTGCGATATTCGTTAATGTACGGTAAATAAAAAATAAAAATCAGTTTTTTTGTAAAAACAAAAAACTATGATTTTTAACCTAAAACGGTAATAATGAAAATGTGAACGCACCAAAATTCGTTGAAAATATGATACGATAAACGATACAACGTCACGATAAAAAATATTTCGTAATTTGAAACGAAATAAATTTTCGATAAATAAATATCAAGAGGAAACGTTGAACGGTTGGAAAAAAGTAGTCGAGTTATAACGAACTATCAACATAAAATTATGAGAAGGTGGATTTGCAATATTGTATTATTGCGAACGGTAAAACGGTAGATAATTTTATGCTAATAAGTATAAAACGACAAAAGAATTTATTTTCAACAAATATTCTAGAAACTGATGGAAGCCATCTTAAATCGATAAACGGTAGGTAAGGTACTCAACAAAACAAAATGGAACAAAGACTTGTTTTCCGATTAGTAATTGAAACAAAATGTTATGTTTATTCGTTTTAGCTGTACTAGTAAGTATAATAAGCGTGGAATACGGTAAATGAAGTAGCAATTACTAAATCGAATTGGTATTTGGCGGCAGACTGAAGGTAGGTATCCAAAGTTCCCGGGTTTCGGCACCAAAAAATGTGGCTAAATTGATTCGATAAGTAGAAATTAGAGTACACTATCAATCACCACATTGGATCGAATACTTATTGAAAGCATTCGCCGTTAATAAGCGTTGCTACAGACGATTTAGACAATAGGAACAATGCACAAACCACTTACCATGTAGGCAGGCTTCGAGCACGATTCCTCACGAATAGTTCTTCCTTTAGACACCTAGCCGGCCAGCCACACACGATTATAAAGTTCCAAAAACACTGTTGAGCACTTGAAGTTTTATTAAGAATAATTGAGTAAAATGTAATGTTTGATGCGCGCGCGTCTTCGCTTTCACGTACAGACACGGAGAGGTTTTTACTGGTTCTGCCACCAGCCTTCTGCTACCAGCCTATGGCGTTGATCTCTCAGACACCGGTAGGATCTGCGCATGCGCCAGCGGAAGTCCGGGCGCCCCATTGGCTAAATAGAACTGCAGCACAGCGAATTGTGATGATTGATAAGTGCATCGGTAAGGCGCGCGAAATTCAAATTGAAAGGTAAACAAGATTTGCGTTGAAAACGGAACACCTTGGTTGCAAATAAGTAAGATTGCTAAATAACAAAGAAGATATAACCCGACCAAAAATATATTCTACTTACTAGCCGCGCCCCGGGGTTTTGCTCCCGTGAAAATTTCGGGATAAAAAGTACCCTATGTGCTATTTCCGATTTTACCTAACCTACTCAGTCGTCTCCCCGATTTACATTAAGAAGCCGTCAAGACTAATTGAATTAACAGTTCTTCGCGACGTCTATAGCCCATTGAAATTCAAATACAAAGACTGCAGCATATCTAATATAATTAAGACGTCTTGTAATTGAGTAGACATCCACCCTAATGTTTATACCGAAACTTCCTTGTCTGGTAAGCCAGAATGAAAAAAAAAGTCTGTGATCTGTGATCAAATCCGTAGTGCCATAAATTTTTCGTTTTTTATTCGATGCCATAGTCGAGTCACAGGGCGGGCGCTTCATAGAAACGGGGCGTCAAATATACTTACCTACTATACTACTACAAATGAAACTGTATATCCGTGAGCACGTCAGTAACACGTCAATGTGTGCGTTTTCATAGTCATAGCGTCCCAATATACACAAGAACAGGGGAGAAGTGCGAGGGGTGCCATATTGCGGGAGGGGCAGGGAGTTTTTCGAGTACGCATTTGTGATGCGTACTTAGTACTTTCTAGGTAGTTTGTTTGTTTGTTTGTTTGTAAACTCTTTATTGCACATACACACGAGAAAAATACAAAACATAGTGAAACAAAAAGAGAGGCGTACAATGGCGGACTTATTCCAAAAAGGGATTTCTTCCAGTCAACCACGTGTTAGTAAGTGTTGTGTAGTATACTTACTTACACTTGGCTCGACTACCCAAAGATGATCCTGGCCTCCGATACCAGAAGTTTCCACTCCTTCCTGTTCTGCGCCACTTCCTGCCACAAAAAAGTTTTTTGTTGAACCGTATTTTACCTTTATTTTAGTCTCGCAGCATGTGGAACCCTGAAAAATAAAAGGAAATTTAATTAAAGATAATAGAATTAGGACAGTTTCAACAATTTCTACATTATAACGATTAATTGACCGCATCTAATTGACCTCGGGACTAAGTTATAGTGGGGTCGAAGGTTCAAATCACGATAGTAAATTTAGACCTGTGCACATTAAGAATTAATGTAATGACTCCCTTAATTTATTAAATAATTATGAAAGGAAGTTGTAAACAAGTAGGTTACTGTAATTAACGTTGGTGTGATTTTCAATTAGTTGTAGGTTTTTTTAAATTTTAATATTAGCATTAAAAAGAAATTTCATCAAAACAAGTAAGAAAGTAAAGAAATGTAAATTTATTTGAGAAATAAATGTCTTTAACCACAAGTAGATTACTTAGGTATGTGTATATAAAAATAGGGTATTTGTATCTATTATATTTTCATAATTGTCCCATTAAGTAAACAATCTACCATGTTATTTTTTAGATTTTACAACAATATAAATTGAAATAGACTTTTTAGGAAATTACTTTCGTGGTTAATAAATGTTTTACTTTAGAATGTTTAGGTTTGAACTAATATTTGATTTATTTTCAACAAAATTCAGGTAGGTACTGTGAAGATTGTTTACATAATAGGACAATTATGAATAAATGGACCATAGATTACTATATATTACATGATTTCGCATTCCTTTCCTTCGCAGTCTTTTTATGGAATCTGAGCATAATGGAGTTAACTTACGTGGCCAGAGACGCTGACATCAATTTGTTTAAAAAAATTAAGGAAAAAAATACGATTTATAAATAAATACCCGGTGAAGGAAAACATCGTAAGGAAACCTGCACTCTGATGATATCAACTATTGTGTGAAATGGAGAAGGCAATGGCAAACCACTCCATTAAAAATTGCCAAGATAGTCGTTGTGTTGTGTTTGTTTCATTACATATAATGACCACGACCCTCAGTCATGAGGAATACGACTAAAGAGAGAGAAATAAATATGTAAGGGCATGAACACCACAAAATATCGCAGAGCTTGACCCAAAGTAAGTTCGAGACTTTGTTATGATATGAGATACTAACTCAACGATACTATATTTTTATAATAAAACATCCCAGACCCAGGTCAATCTGAAAAAGATCATTTTCCATCTTGGCCTGACCGGGTATTCAACCCGGCATCCCGTGGTTCAGAAGCAAGTACTTTACTACTACGCTACAGAATTTACACAATTATTTTGGATGATTTAACCAAATTTAATACATATATAAATAAACACTCCGACCGATTAATCGTATGTCTGGTCACCGTAATACTCCCAAATCTCCGGATATTGGTTGTTAGGTAATTTTGGTAATATTACGGTCTAGTAAATAAATTATAGGACACGCCTGCCTTTGCGAATTTATCTATCGAAAGCTGTTCTTTCATACCTAATTATATCTATTTAGATCATAAAGTAAGCCGGACTTAGGTAAGATTAGTAGATATTTAGTGAGCTAGTCACAGATTGGATTAGGCTAGATACCGCAAGTTTGTTCGATAGTATGAAACCCGAGCGTGCCATTATTTTCTACCTATGATGACGTCACGCCAGTTATTTTAGTGATGGGCGCAACATAAACGCGAATAAAGGCTGACTAGCAAAAACGTGCTGTTTGTCCATTGGACATACGCCGGGCACGCTTGGACATACTGCTTTAGATACCGCATGTTTGTTCGATAGTATGAAAACCGAGGGGCCATTATTTTCTACTTACGATGACGTCACGCCAGTCATTGTAGTGATGGGCGCAACATATAAACGCGAATGAAGGCTAACTGAGTAGCAAACGCCTGATTGTTTGTCCATTGGACATACGCAGGGCACGCTTGGATATACTTTTTGCGGCATCTAGAGTACCTATATGAAATATGTGGAGCTAGTCGACCCTCACTCACTTTGTTGTACAAAACAGCAAACATTATTTCTCGAATATCATAGTGACCTCAAAACATCAAGCATTGTCTTTTCGATTCGATTTCAACTACAATGACGTCATACATATGAAGTCTGTGGAGCTAGTCGACCCTCACTCACTTTGTTGTACAAAACAGCAAACATTATTTCTCGAATATCATAATGACCTCAAAACATCAAGCATTGTGTTTTCGATTCGATTCCAACTACAATGACGTTATACATAGGAAGTGCCCGTAGTGTAGTCCCATGTGAATTTGTCAGGTGAACTGCGGGCACCTCTTCTTGGCATGTGGATGCCATACCAACGATCCATTCAAATTGTACCTGAAAAGTGTTCCGCCACTGAACGATGATTTCCTGGCAAACCAGAAAGATAATAATTGACAAACAAGCCAGCCATGTCATGCCATATTTTCCACGAGAAATCAAATAAATTGGGTATGCAAAACCGTAAGACGAGTGGTAATCGTCACCTAAGGAGTAAGCCTGGATATAAGTAAAATTAGCATGCAAAGAGCATGTCGACTGGCTGCCTTCCAAAACGTTGTAACTCGCATAATGTAGATTTATACAAAGCGTGATCTAAGTCGTAGTCTGAGCCACAGAGCACTGATCAACTATTTTCATAGATAGCTAAACAGTAGATTTTCTTTTGCACTCTGAGGCGGAAGAGGGCCCATACAGCGAATTCTTAAAACTGATACTGTACACTGTGTGATGTGTTAGTGTGTGGTCTTAATACTAATACTGTGTATTGATAACTGTATTATTAAACAAGCTAATTATTAAAAAATAAAAAACCCGACTGACAACTCACATAGCCTATGTCACTCGGAGGAATGTAAGGAATCTAACAATACCTCTCACAAATCATAATATCTCGATGCTCTCAAATCAAAATCTGTTAAGCTGTTCAGGACTTATGGTGGAATAAAAAAACTTACATACATACAAACATACATGAACCTTGTAAAAAGTACCTACATTTGTTACTTCAAACCCACAGTCAGGAAAAACTTTCAAATATTCGTGTACTCATATAAACCTATAAGTGCAATATGAATACAATATAGACAATTTATGTTCCGAAACTGGCGCGATTGTGACGAGTCGAGAGTAAACACTCCGAGCTTGGCGCTCGGGTGCAATAAAATTATTAAAATACTTGTTTGATCTATTCTCTATCATGGTGGTGGTTCAAGCAATTTGAAAGTGATGCTAAACGACTCTACTTATGCTCCTCAGCCGTGGATTCTGCGCGAAGATGCAATTTAAGATTTATTTAGGTACATACTGGTTGAGTGAAAATGGGAAAACTTGTGTTTTTCTACTTACCAAAGCGTGGAGTAGCGTTCACTATTTTTTTTTTCATTATGCACCATTTATTGCAATGCAATTTTATTTTTTAGGGAACGCACCAGGATTAGTTAGAACTATTAGATGATCATAAAAATAACAATTAATACTATTACCCACTATAGGACAGGCGTGCAAAACACGGCCTGCCACCGGTGGACAACCGCACAGCCAGCTCAGTGGTGCGTTATGTAGGAGACTCCGGAGTGGGTCAATGGGTTCTTGTCGCTCTGTGGAATGTTACATTTGAAGAAAGAGACCAGGTGTATGTTGTGTTTCAATTCTAACCAAGGGCGCCACCAACTATTAGTTGGAATCAATTAAACAAGTTAATTGTTTATATATCAAGTTAAATATATTACAGGAAAATTTACATATTTGGTAAACTCACTTTTTAGTAGTTAAATATTCTTATTCCTTATTACTAATTCTTTCTATAGGAATGCTTTAACAAATCCTTTCTTTTCTTACATGTTTCTTAAAACAAACTAATTAAGACTAAAGTCTAATTATCATAACCTATGAAAACACATGACATAGAAAAATGTCCTTATTCTTAATATTGGTTATAAGACCTACCTTTTAACAAAGGTTGAGAGCGTCCTCTCTATGTGATAAAACTAGGAACAAATCATATTAGGCAAAGTCTCTGCCTTACAATAAATTCTAAAGTTTAAGTTCTAGTTATAAAATGAATGTTACTTGGTAAATCCCATTTAGATCCTTTCTTTTCTTCAAGTAAATTGTATCACCTCGTCATTCCCAGTAATGTAGGGACAGCTGGGGATCCTGGATTGTTGATTTGGAGACATCTGGCCATGTGGTTTTGCATCACATGGTGTTCAGCAATCCTCTTTGCTTACATGAAGTGTTATTGTTTTACTGGGATAAATAGGGGTTATTTATCCAAGGAAGATGATTACCCTTAGGATCAGGGTCATTGCAACCAGTATGCACAACGAAAAGAAAGAAAGTTATAAGTAGAAACTTATTTTGAAGTAACCTTGTTACGACATTAAATTACGTGCCAAAGCACGAGGAAAAATAGTTAAAACGAGTAAACTAATAAAGAATAACACGTGGAACGTGGAATATTGGAAAAATAAAGCGTAAACTAACAACTTAAAGCCTAAACTTAGCAGCGGCACGTTCTGTAACAATATAGAATGCTATTAAACATCGCGCCGACAATATTCATACAAAGGCCAGCAGAACACAAGAGAGATGAAATTACCTGTCCGCTGCATCTTATTTTCCACTCATGGAGGCCTTAAAAAGCGAGGCGTCCAGCCCTGTGGCGAGCCTGCGTATCGAAGAAAGATCATCCTGGATGAGGTAACCTCCACGTCAGCCTAGTGTCGTTGAAACGAAATCAGAGACAAACATAGCCTTCGACCAGAGACAAAATTATAGAAGTGCGGCATTCATCTCGAAGAAAAAAGATATAGTTAATCTAATAAAATCCTTGTTTAAATTATTATTCTATAAATTTTGACCAATTACCTATATTATTTACAAATATAAGTAAATAAAAAACATTCTAGCAACACGTCCGTCGTTTTTTTTTTTTTTTTTTTATAACATAGGGCGGCAAACGAGCAAGCGGGTCACCTGATGTTTCGACACAAATGCAGGAACTATCTCCAAATGTGATCTCCAACGTCACTGTCAAACGTCACTGTCAAACACCCAAAGATGACAAGTAGACTTTACGTAAACAAACAGATGTGTTTGTTTTGGAAGACGATTAATGACCACTAACATGCGTTAAAATAATAGTTAAACAAACAATTATGTGTAATGAATGTGCGAATCAACAGACGTAAGTGCAGTATATGTGAAATTTAACACGGTTGCGTATAATACACGCAACATACCCCCTTGGCGAGAGCGAAGAAGGGGTGAGGTACGAGGCACTACTCGCGAAACAAAAACAAAAATACTCCGAGACAAGGTCGACCAACGAATGACAACGATCCCCATCGGCAAACAATTCTATTCTAATATCTTAATGGATATAAAAGCATGCAAAATTAAACAATGAGCAACAGAGTTACCAATGACATCTGAGTCTCAGTGGAATTCTATTATATAACTAATGTAGTTTACAATTAAACGTATGTATCTTAGCCTATTCTGTTTTCTTTTCTTTATTCCCCTCTTCAGCCCTGTGACCTAAATCTTGGGATCAGCTTAATGCCACTGAAGAAGAGATACAAGGGTATCCATCCTTCCTATCTACTATGACTCTTCAGTGTTCAATGACCTATAAAATGTGTCATTTATGTGTATGTGAGTGCACTTTACAGTGACAACTCTTCTTATATTCTAGCGTGTGAGTGTATCCTAAAATAACAACTCTTCTTAAATTCTGTGCTGTGAGTGTATCCTGAAATAACAACTCTTCTTAGATTCTGTGAGTGTACTATAAACAGTAACAACTCATGGTGGCACTTACAGTACCTTCTGCAGTTGCAGAAAATTCTCTTTTTCTTACAGCTTACGACACATAACTGTTAATGGAAATACATAACGTGAGAAACGTTTATAACTCATTTGAGTGTTGGAAGGAAATTATCCTAAACTAAATCTTAACTAAGTGTAGGACAGAATACAAAATGACAGCGAGTGCTTTATCTTCTTTCTCAATTACTTTCATAAAATAAATATAGCCAAAACGATATGATCTACCGGCCGGTTAAACAAAAATTTAGTTCACAGACTCACTACCTTTCACATTCTCCTTCAGGCTTATCTATCATACCATAGTCTAACATTCATCGTCTCACTCACCCTATCACACTCGATCACACTCGGTTCTCACTTTCTATTCTATGCCTACCGTATAGCTGGGTACTTATGAACTATGTTTAGGAACTGACATGTATAATGTCTTTTATGTGTGTTAGACCTATCTTTTTACCATTTATGGCACGTAAGCGATAAGTAAGATCACCTACTTTCTCCTCTACCACACATTTAATGTTCCTAGGGGCTAACTTACTAGCAAAGTTATCACTTGCCTTGGATAAGACGTAGTCCCTTTTCCAAACTACTTGGCCTACCTTAAGACCTAGATTTCTTTTTCTTTTGTCATAAGACTTCTTGCCTTTCGCATAGGCGTTTCCTAAGTGTTCCTTAACTTTAAGGAAAATAGTTTGCAGCTCTTTCAAAGAGTCAGCATATTCTTTACGTTCTGGGAAAATAAGTTCTTGCTGATCGTCAGTAGACGTCAGTTAATAATGTTCTGTATCTAATATGATTTCTCTACCATGGACTAGAAAATACGGAGTGAAACCTGTGGCCTCATGCACACTGTTGTTCATGGCAGATTGAATATGTGGTAAGTGTACGTCCCATTCTTTATGATTTCCTTTAAGAAAAGATGATATCGCGTCACCTAACACACGGTTTACGCGTTCTACAGGGTTTACTTGTGGTGTGTACACCGCTGTATAAAACAAATTTGGTACACGGTACCTTTCTATAAAACTTCTGAATTCTTTACAAGTGAAGACCGAACCATTGTCACATATTACAGTCTTAGGCACACCGTGCACTAAGAAAACATATTCTTCTAATTTCTGAATAATAATCGAGGCAGTTGCCTTTCTAATGGGGAAAAGAAACACATACTTGGAAAAATAATCGGCAGCAACGAGGACATATTGGTTGCCTTTTTTAGAAGTTGGTAAAGGACCGTGTATATCTACTGATAAGGTCTGAAATGGCCTATGTACCTTTTTAGGCTGGCCCATCAAACCTGGTCTGGCCCGATTTGTTGATTTGTTCGCCAAGCAAATGTCACAATTCCTTACATATTCTTTGACTTCTTTTAAGAGTTTAGGCCAGTAATACCTAAGCGCTATTCTTTTCACTGTTTTATTTATACCAAAATGACCTGCAGTAGGCTGATCATGGTTTTCTGAAATCACTTCTTTTCTTTTGTTTGAAGGCACCACCAGTTTCCACGAAGTCTCTTGTTCTAGAGCATATTTAGTTTTAATTAACTTATAAAGTCTACCTTCTATCACTCTGAATTTCGGGTAACGGTGTGGTGCTTCCAGACAATTCTTATAAATACCATCATACCATGAATCATCGGACGGGTAAGTGGTTTCTGAAATGTTATCAACGTTAAGCCTGCTGAGCGCGTCTGGCACTACATGTAAGTGACCTTTCCTATGTCTGACTTGAAACTGATACTGCATGAGTCGCATGGCCCACCTCGCTAGCCTACCGCTCGGTGATTTAATGCTAAGGAGCCACTGCAACGATGCGTGATCCGTGATGATGGTGAAAGGGTGACCTTCTACATAACACCTAAATTTCTCTACGCTGAACAAGGCAGCTAAACATTCTTTTTCTGTCACGGAATAATTCTTTTCAGCTTTGGTCAGGCTTCTAGACGCATAAGCTATAACTTTTTCTGAGCCGTTGACTTCTTGAGTTAGTACACTGCCTATCCCATTATCGCTAGCGTCACATTGGACGTAAAATTCTTTCGTGAAGTCAGGGCAAGAAAGCACTGGTAACGTCACGAGACATTCTTTTAATTTGTCAAAGGCTTCCTGTGCATCGTCGTTCCACTCAAACTTCTTCAGCTTCTTACTCGTCAAACGATTTAAAGGTGCTGCTACAGTCGAGAAGTTTGGAATGAATCGGCGATACCAACCTACCATACCGAGGAAACTCTTGACTTCTTTGGTTGACTTAGGTGTCGATAACTTAACTATCACTCTAGTTTTCTCAGGATTAGTTCTTAAACCTTCTCGATCAACTTTGTAGCCGAGATAGTCAAGCTCATCCCTACAAAAATGTGACTTTTCTATGTTAACCGTCAATTTTGCGTCTCTTAATTTCTCATACACGCGATCAAGTAGGCGTAGATGATCCGAAAATTCTCCACGAGTAACCAAAACTATGTCATCCAGGTATGTAAACACTGAAAGACTTAAATCCGGGTTCTGGAACTCCGCAGTGAACAGTCGGTCCATCAACCTTTGTAATGTTTGAGCCGCTGTACTGAGGCCGAAACACATTCTTTTAAATTGAAATAAACCTTTTCCGGGAACAGAGAAAGCGGTTTTTTCTTTTGACGAGTTTTCTAATTCTATCTGCCAATAGGCTGATTTCAAATCAATGGAGGTCATGTATTTTGCTCCCCTCAAACTATTAAGAATAAAATCAATATTAGGTAATGGATAGCTGTCAAACTTAGTGATGGAGTTCAACTTTCTACTGTCTAGACAAACTCTAGGTTCTCCGTTCGCTTTCTTAACTATCACTAACGGGCTATTCCATGGAGAGTTAGATGGTTCTATCACTCCCATTTTTAACATATGATCAACTTCCTTATGAACAACTTGTAGCATCGCAGGTGAAAACTGATGACATTTCTGTCTAACTGGCGGGTGATCGCCTGTGTTAATAAAATGTTGCACAAGGTCAGTTTTTTCTAAAGTATTTTTTAAAGTTAAACCTTTGAATTTTTCTATTCTTAAATTAAGTTGTTCTAATTGTTCTGTTGTTAAATCTGTTCTAGTGTTAAGAGTACCTGATTCAACAAAATTCTTATTGGTTAAACTATTTATTTCAATTAATTTTAATATTTCTGTACCAATGTTAAATTTCTTCCAAAATTCAATACCTAAAATTAAGGGTGTTCTTACATCTTCAATCACCAAAAATTTCACTCTTTGAATAGTGTTCTTATATTCTACCAGCAACTGTGTGTATCCAATGGCGGTGCTTTGCGAACCATTCGCTGTGATAATAATAGGTGGCTTCTCATAATTATCGAGCATGGCACCGTATGCAGCTAAGGATCGAAAAGCATCACCATTAAGAAGACTGCACATCGCGCCAGAGTCTAAAAGACCCTTACATTTCTTACCAAGGATTGAAACTGTTAAGTATGGTCTAGGTATGGTATAGGTACTATGGAGGTAACCTCCACGTCAGCCTAGTGTCGTTGACACGAAATCAGAGACAAACATAGCCTTCGACCAGAGACAAAATTATAGAAGTGCGGCATTCATCTCGAAGAAAAAAGATATAGTTAATCTAATAAAATCCTTGTTTAAATTATTATTCTATAAATTTTGACCAATTACCTATATTATTTACAAATATAAGTAAATAAAAAACATTCTAGCAACACGTCCGTCGTTTCGACACAAATGCAGGAACTATCTCCAAATGTCATCTCCAACGTCACTGTCAAACGTCACTGTCAAACACCCAAAGATGACAAGTAGACTTTACGTAAACAAACAGATGTGTTTGTTTTGGAAGACGATTAACGACCACTAACATGCGTTAAAATAATAGTTAAACAAACAATTATGTGTAATGAATGTGCGAATCAACAGACGTAAGTGCAGTATATGTGAAATTTAACACGGTTGCGTATAATACACGCAACAATACCTACTTAAACTTGAATGGATTAAATAAATTTACGACATGATAACAAAATCACAAGCTTTCATCGACCTCTAAATTAAGATAAAAGTTCCTGGTTAGCTTCAGCTTTAAATGAAAAAAAAGCATTAGAAAAAGGTCCATCCCCATATAACTTCCGATCAGAAGCCACGACCAGAGCACTCTACCCTTCTGAAAACAAACAAAAGAAGAGGTAAAGTAAAACATATTAGATATCTGATACTTCAAACACCTGATATCGCCGAACATAAAAACCCTTTGCTAGGAATTCTCGTCCAATAACTTTACTCGAAGTTTTACTTAAGACGCCAGTACTTACGATCCGTTCATAAAGTACGTCTTTGCCTACGAAGAGTGTCGGATCTGCACTTTGCCCAAGAGACACGGGAATCGAAATCGATAGATCGCAACGACAGACGTTCACCACGTGTTGAGAGGTCTTAGATAATATAATATAAAAGCTTTCAACAGAACTGCGCTCGACAGCGTGTCTGAAGTATCAATTCTGCTTGTAAGATCGCTACCTCGCCGTCTCTTATGACTGTATACTGTAGGAAAATTGCACGGTCCGCCCACTCCTGAGCGAACCTCAATAGAGCTGTGATTTTATTAAAACTTTACAAAGTCTTCATAATACACGTGCGGTATTATCACCTCGATTATCGTCTATTTAAAGTTGTTCCACCGATTTTTCCCAGTGTTGTTCCGCGAAATGCTTTCCGAACCGTTGGCTCGTACAGAATCGGGAGAATGCGACTGCCTCGTGATATTTTACCACGAATAGAAAGGAACTTAGGAATTCTTCACTTTGAACAAACGAGAAACAAATACGCTGCGGAAATGCAAACTCGCTTTTATAAGATACGCAGTTCAAAGAGATAGGGACGCAATTGTAACGAATGTTTCACATTTCATTAAATCTACGAGCCCGCAAATACCCTGCTCAAAGACTATTTGAAATGCATTGGAGTAAACAGATCCTTATGTTCCATAAAAGACATCGAATATACTATGTTAGAACACTAAGTCCAATAAAAGTCTGATAGCAGATATTAGAAAAGCTAAACTGTAAACAGTTTTAAAAAGTCCAGTAAAGTAATATTCATTTTAGTAAAATATGAAATTAGTTTGTTAATATAAGGGAGCTGTTAGCATTGAGACGGCTTATATTAAATATAGAAGTTTATAAGCAATATTTGTTTAGGCAGACGTGTTTCATTTGCATATGGGATCGCAAGCTGTCTTAATTTGGTTACAAAAAGGAGGTTACAAATCGGTAACTGCGTTCCAAAGAAATGTGCGAATCGGATTTTATACATGCATGAATAAGGCTATAACGAAAAGAAAGATCGCCTCTGTGCATTGAATCACATTTTACCATACTACTACATTATTTTAACGTTTAAAAAAAACAACTGCTACAGTGCAGTGGGCTAAATGTGTAAGACAGTTGGTTTAATATTTTTTCAGGACGACATCTGCGTTATTACTGGATTGATTTATTTATATATTTATATTATCGTTATATTTTATACTATTTTTGGGTAATAACTTTTCTTTCTAGTTATCTGGAAATACTACTATGCGTTCAAGTTATAAGCATCATAATTGATTTTTTTTTTACAGCTGTTGGATGGTTCATAATTATGAAGAAATCCAAAAGATAGTTCTGTATGTTCGTGTGATAGTTCTGTATTCTCTTTATTCCTTGGCTTGGCTTAATGGAAAGGGCGCAGTCGGTGGGACGCATATGTCGATGCAATTTATTGTTTCAATCTGTATGGCTGACTGTAATTACAATTTCATGGATATCGTATGCGTGTGAACATTTGCCTAATTTTGGGGCAAACATTTTGACAATATTGGTAAATCACCCATATTGCAGGTGATAATTATAAGTTAAACTTTTTTCCATCAAAAAATAAAAAATCTCGATATGAATTAATCCCAATCCTAATATTATAAATGCGAAAGTGAGTTTGTTTGTTTGTTGCCTCTTCACGCTGTATCTACTGGACCGATCATCCTTAAAGGATAATGCAACTAATTGGGCCCAAAAAATAAAAGTGATTGCCCAGACATGAAACTTATGCTATATTGTAGATCTCATTTAATTAGTCATTTTTTATTATGACACAAAAATAATCGGCCCCAGAGAAACAAAGATATGATTTATCAAACATTTATTTCTTTTAAGCAAATAACAACATTACTATGTATCAGATTAACCTAATTAAATTCTACAACTAGTTTTAGCATGTTACATAATATTAGAAGAAAATAAATCTTACAAGAAAAAACAAATCGTACAAGGAAAAAACAAATCATACCGGAAAATAATATTAATCATAATTTGTTATTACACTATCTGAATATAATAGGTCGCGTAGATGTCACAGTCGTACATATCGATAAGCCGGGCGAAGGGATTAACGCTACCTGGCATGTATTGGTTAGTCCAAAAACAATAGAAATATTTTCTTTTAAGAACTTTTATTTTTTTATATTCTAAGGTATATAATTTTTCCACTGGGTTGGATTTTGGTAACGTCATAATGAAAGTTACTAGTGGTGATTATAACTACCGTTTGGCATGAGTTTCATATCTGGGCAACATGTTTCAAAAAATGGGCCCAGATCACTATGGAAGAGTAGCATTATCCTTTCGCATACATATAGTTAGGAGTACTGGGAAGGAGGAAGGTAAAAGATAGACCTAAAAAAGTTAGATAAGTGCCAGATAAATAGTATCACGTTGCTAAAAGCCGTTTTATGACAAAAGTTCTATTAAAAAGGGGATTGAATGCAGAAGTACCCTCAAGAGTCCGAAGACCGCGCGCAATAAAAATACCGTCTGGGTCAATCAGGTTAAGTGTTTGTCCAGTTTGGTATTTAAGAATATACTTTGTTTCAGATTTGTATGATGGAGAAATTGTTGGGATAAGCAACGTCCCGAATAACTATGTAGGTATGTTATAGGTTACTTATAGCAGCGAACCGAACATGGTAACTGCATTTATAAATTCACGATTAAGTTGCAAGTTTTCTTTATTTTGAAGTAAATATTTCGGTAAAATTTTATATGGGAAAGATGATACAAAACATATACCTAGCTCTAGGTAAGTATATCTGATTTTTTATTTCTAATCTTGCAACATCTTCGAGCAACAAGGACTTCCGCGCACGGAGTAGGAGTCGGTGTAGCTCTATGGGCAACATAATAATCTTTCTTTATTTTCCAAATAAATTACAAAGGGTTCATAACTAAGTAAACCTAAATTGTATTTAAGAACAATAAAGTACCTACCTATAATAACATTATTTAAAAGTGTTTATAATTAAACATACATACATACATAGAATCATTTCTTTCCTTACGGGGTAGACAGAGCCGAGACTCAAAGGCCACGTTTAGCTGAATAGTGGGCTCTCTGATGGAATGGAGATTCAGGTATAGTGACAGGTGTAGCGTTACACCGCTACAAAGTCAAGTCTATTTTAGTTTGTGATTCTATTTCTACGCAAACTTTTTTCTTTGTTCTTTCTTTATGATAAGTTTTTTCAAATTGAAATTCTGGTGGTTCGATTTTTTGGCAGACTGTCAATGAGAGTGAAAAAATGGAGATTTTTTAGAGAGTTGATTTTTCTTTTTGATGTTTTTATCTCAATTTCTACTTTGTACTATATCGATTCAGAATTCAATCTTTAATGTGCTTTTATTATTCTTAACATACAAGTATCGATCTCTAGCAATGAAGTTTATGGTTAAAAAAACTTCAGGGTGGGGAATGCACAATAGAGGCTGTTCGCGCCGCTTATTTTAATTTCCCGCTATGTTATTATCCTATCCAATCCTTTCCAATCCTCTCTCCCTTTTATATGCACAACGAAGGAGAGAGATAGATTCTCCAAGCGCAATACATGCGCCGAGCGCCACCGACGGCTTCCGAGTACAGACCTCGGATTTTTTGAGTTGGAATCACGAACCCGTGACGTGGACGGTTTTTCCGTCGGCTCCGCCAATTATCTCGACGTTACAAATGTTAAAATTGGTACCAGGGCTTGAAACCGGTTAATAAAAAACCTAAAAAATAAGTGTTTTGACCTGGTTACGCAGTAACGCTCGGGCCATTACGATCGGAGTGAAAACCCTTTTGAATCGGTCTCGCAAGCGGAAATTACCTGGTTAATCCCGTGCGGGCGAGTGACAAGGACGGGTATATCGCTCAGCGTTTTATCTCACTTACGCATTTGCAAGTCTCAACGTGTAGATTGGTTAGATTTATATCGAGCGAGAGTGAGAAATAATCATAGTTAGAGCGAGATAGAACACGATTGTCGAAAAGAGCGAAATATTTTGGGTCTTTCCGGTATTTTGAACAGGAACTGAAATGATATCGCGCTTTGAACATAACCAGAAATAATATATGGTTTTGCTCAACCGTAACTGATTTAAAACGCTCTTTTTTAAAATGTATGGCGCATCGAGTGAGCTGGTATAGAATTTTAACCAGGTTAGCAAGCCCTGATTGGTACTGTCGTGCTGATACATGAAGATAATGTGTCACCATTACGCTGGCCAATGGGTATTATCGAGAAAACTTATCCAGGCGCGGATGGTATCGTGAGAGTAGCTTTAGTTAAAACGCAAAATGGTCAACTAAAACGACCAATAGTTAAATTGAGTCCTTTACCGTCTCAATAACAAATAACAATACCGCATACTTTATTAGGTTAATTTCTACTTATACTAAAGTAATTTCTACTTTATCCGCTTTAATTAATTTATTTTTTCATTATTAGATTAATGTCCGCTTTAGTTTAAATGGGTAAACTAAACAGTTCCCATACTATAAATATTTCTTATATTTTCCTTTGAGAAAGCTATGTTTCTCAAGGCGCCGGAGGATGTTCGCGCCGCTTATTTTAATTTCCCGCTATGTTATTATCCTATCCAATCCTTTCCAATCCTCTCTCCCTTTTATATGCACAACGAAGGAGAGAGATAGATTCTCCAAGCGCAATACATGCGCCGAGCGCCACCGACGGCTTCCGAGTACAGACCTCGGATTTTTTGAGTTGGAACCCGTGACGTGGACGGTTTTTTCCGTCGGCTCCGCCAATTATCTCAGCATTTTGGCCATAAAACCCGCTTTAATCAGACTATCTCGTGCTAAATTGACAATATACTTCTAATTGCATTTGGACAAATGTTATAGTGCATAATACTGTGATATTTCGAAGAAAGTGATCCTGTGAAACGTGCCACTGTGAAGACATCCCCTGGCGCCAGGGTCAAGAGAGAATCTTCGAAGTCAAGGTATAGTGCATTTCCCTTTCATTAAACCTTTTCCTTTCATCACATCACTCCCCAAGCGACCTAAAAACTTCCCGCACCACCAGAGGCTTTCCCAACGACATCTATTTTGGATATCAAACGACAGATTTCTTCACATCTGAAGATTTGATTGAAGATCAAAAGTTGCTATTATTGGGAAGAACATTAGCTGACGATCAGACCGTTCAGGGGTATCCTATTAAAGATGGCACGAAGTTGAATCTAGTTGTCAAAAAAACCAGATGGATTATGTGAAGTGGCACTGAAATATTTCATGTATGTATTGTATGGACTGTTTATTAGACGAGAGTGGGCAAAGTCGGCCTGCACCTGAGGATGAGTCACAGAACGACGAAATGTTTAGTTTGTAACCGTGGCGCCTGTGGTTCTTTTAAGATAGACTTTTTAAACATATTGTGATAACTGTACGGGAGGGCCTAATTACCGCTCCCGTTTTGGGTGTGCGGTGTGACTAGATACTGTCGCACTAGGACTACAGTAGGTGACTAACACTGGGTGGAAATAAAAGCACTATTGAATTCACTATGAAAACCCCAGGGTGAGGGCAGGGTCACTAGCCAGGCACTAGGTACTTTTCACTATTTCTGGATCCCGGAGAGCACTGAATTGAAACTGTGCGGTGTATGAAACCGCGCGTTCTTTTATACATTTTTAATTAATGAGCTGGCCAGCGGTCCCTGCCTACCCCTCTAGCTTTCAAATTTATTTTCTCTTAACCCTTAGATCTAGGTACATGTGGCAGCTTAAACCAAAGTGTATTTTACTCTAGGCTACATTCTAGGACTAGTTGTGTCACGCGGCGATGCTCAGGGAGGCTCCAAGCGAGCGCGGAGTAAATGACTATAAATATGAACTTTCCCCCACCCCTTCTTAATAAAACCACGCCTGCCATTCGGCGCGGCGTCAGAGCGCCCGTGTTCATCGCTACGCTAACATCGTGTGCAGTTGCTGTCTACAACGAGTGAAAACAGACCTTTTCAGGTCTCTACCTATCTGTTTCTAGTGTTTCTATGATTAGTTTGGCTAAATATATGAACTAAAATAAAACAACAGAAGGAAATACTCTTTAATACTTAACAACTAGTACATATTTAACCTATATTAGCCTAGTTCGCTAGTCTAAGGATGAAAAAAGGGTATCTTTATTTACATTCAATCAACTTATTACATAAAAATATCCTATATACTGAACGGCTATATTTACATTTAAAGATTTTACTTATTGAACCGTAGAAAATCAGCAAAGATATACAAAAACAAATCCGTTCAGTATGCCGTCTAAGTGCCGTCGTGAACATTTCTCCCGCCGTCGCCGCCCGGCGATACCTCTGGGATCACGACGATCTTCTTGGTTGGACGTTGTAACACCCGGCCGCCTCCAACCTGGACGTCGACGACTCGCACTTCTCCGTCGGCACCTGGGTAGACTCGCACGATCCTCCCCTTCGGCCATGTGTTTCTCGGTAAGTTGGCGTCGCAGATGACCACGAAGTCCCCGACCTCAGGTGGTTTGGACGGGTTGAATGGCTCCCGCCGGTGCTGCAGTATGGGCAGGTACTCGCGCACCCATCTTCTCCAGAATATGTCAGCTAGGGCTTGGGCTCTTCTCCATTGTTGTCTGGCGTTGACGTCTTCCACCCCAAAGTACCCCGGAGGAGGAACATGACTATTGGGACCCACAAGGATATGGTTAGGAGTAAGAGCTTCAGGTTCATCAGGAGAGACTGAGACATGGGTTAAGGGTCTCGAATTCACGGTGTTTTCTACTTCTGCAAGTAGAGTGGCGAGTGTCTCATCTGACGGGTACTTCTCGTGTAGCGTAGTCTTGAGAGCTTCTTTCACCGCGCGCACCATCCTTTCCCACGCTCCCCCATGAATGGAGAAGCAGGGGGATGTATCGCCAATGTATCTGGTGCGTGACGACCTCATGCTGTAGACCTTCTAAGGCGGCTTCTGCTAACTCCTTTTCTGCACCTTTGAAGCATGTGGCGTTGTCGCTCCACATCTCTTTCGGACATCCTCTTCTTGCTATGAACCTCCGGAGTGCCGCTATCGCAGAATCCGTGCTGAGCGAGTGAGCAATCTCGATATGAATGGCTCGCGACGTCATGCAGGTGAACAACGCTCCATATCGCTTCTCTTTGTGACGTCCAACGGTGACTTCCATGGGCCCAAAATAGTCCAGGCCAGTAAAGGTGAACGGACGTGCGTGATGAGCTAGTCGTGCAGGTGGCAAATCTCCCGTCACTGGATGTAATGGCTTCGTTCTTCTTATCCTGCAGAAGATGCAAGATTTGATGACACTGCGAACTTCTGGCCTGATTCGGATTATCCAGACTCGTTGCCGTAGCTCGTTCACTACCAGCTCAACTCCGCCGTGATGGAGTTTCTCGTGCACATATTGAACGTATAACTTGGTGTAGCGATGCTTCCCGTCTAATACTGGAGGGTTGATTTGGTCTTCACTTATGTTTCTCGCTGCAGCAACTCTCCCTCGGAGTCTCAAGATGCCTTCTTCGTCGATATATGTGTTGAGACTAGCTAATCTATCTTCTCCGGCAGGTTTCTCACCGTTTCTCACCCTGATTTTTTCTTTACGGAAGGAATCCTCTTGGCTGGCTTCTATCCACATCTTTTCGGCTCTCATTAGTAGATATGCCGACAATTCTTCGTATTTCCTTTGATGGGTCGAGCTGCTTTTAGGTCTAGGCAAGGAGACTTCTTTCTTCTTGTTTCTCGCCCAGGTAGGATCCTTCTCTGCTGTCTTTTTGGTCCTTTTCCTTGTTGCCATTGCCCTCTTCGTTGACAACTTCTGGATGAATAGCAGGACGTAGGCTGTTGCTCTTATCAGTCTTGTCCACTTTGAAAATCTATCTATCTGTGGTAGATAGGGATATTGTTGTTCCCTCTCCAAGTGACATCTCAGTGGTTTTCTTTCTATGTCGTCTTCAGGAACTTCAATTGATACTTCTACTGGCCATTGGTCTTCTGGTAACGTGAGAAACGCTGGTCCCTTGAACCATCGATGATTATGATCAAACTCGTTGGGTGTGGACCTCGTCGCATCATCAGCCACGTTTTCCTTTGTCGGCAGCCACCTCCATTCATTTTTCTTAGTGGTATCTTCAATCTCTGCCAATCTGTGAGCGACGAACGTTTTGTAGGCTCTTGGTTCCGATCGTATCCACGCTAAGGCCGTGCGTGAATCACTCCAATATATTTTCTTTTCCACCTCGAACTCATGCTCCTCCAGGACAGTATGCGCCAATCTTGCCCCCAGAAGTGCTGCCTGTAGCTCCAGCCGTGGTATGGAGATAGGTTTCAGCGGTGTCACCTTGCTTTTCGCGGCTGCCAATGCTACCGTTATACTGCCATCGTTGTTCTCGGAGCGCCAGTATACAGCGGCTGCATAAGCTTCCTCACTTGCGTCAACAAAGGTGTGTAGTTGACGGCGCGTCGATGCTCTATAATCGTAGCACCGCGGTATCCTCAGGTTTTCTATGCTGAATAGACTTCTCATCCACTTCTGCCATCTTGGCCAGAGTTCTTCTGGAATTGGTTCGTCCCAACCGATGGTATATCGCCAAGTGTCCTGGAAAATCCTCTTTGCTGGCATGGTTATCGGAGATATATAACCCAAGGGATCGAAGAGCGCCATGATGATGCTGAGTGCTTCCCTTTTGGACGGTTTTCTCTCGTTCTGGATGACTTCTTCTGGTGTCTTCATCCTGTTGATTCTGAAGCTGAAGCAATCTTCTTGGACGTTCCACTGAAGCCCTAGAGCTTTCTCTGTTTCTTTTCCTCCGATTATCACGTCGAAATTGGAGTGTTTCTCGGGCTCAACTTCTACTAGTATCTCTTGTTTGTTCGAAGTCCAACCGTTGAGCACGAATCCTGCTTGTTTATGTACATAGTCAACCGCTTTCGTCGTCTCTATGGCTTCTTCTATAGTGACAAAACTTTGTAAGTAATCATCCATATAATGATTCTTCTTTATTGCCTCTGCTGCGTGCGGGTATTGTTTCTGGTAGTCCTCTGCATTCCTGTTTTTAACATATAGAGCGGTGCATGGTGACGATGTTGCTCCGAAAATGACCGATGTCATGCGATATTCATCTGGTTCGCCCTCCCGCCGGTCATCTCTCCATAGAAACCGAAGTGAGTCGCGATCTTCTTCTCTTATCTTTATCTGCATAAACATTTCTTTGATGTCCGCCGATACTGCATAAGGATATTGACGGAACCTCATAATTACCCCTGGTAGGGACTGGAGTAGATCTGGCCCGGATAGAAGCATGTCGTTGAGGCTCATCCCGGCGAACTTGGCTGCTGCGTCGTGAACCAATCTTGGTGGTTTGTGAGGCTTGGCTGGATTGATCACTGGAAAGTGAGGAAGGTACCATGTTCTACCTTGTTTTGGAGATGCGGGTGCCGGTTCAGCATACCCTGACTTGAGTAGGTTCTGCATACGATCTTTGTATTTCTCCTTGAGGTCCTCATCACGGTCCAGCTTTTTCTCCAATAAATGAAGCCGTTTCTCAGCCTGTGGATAGTTGTTGGGAATGACGAAATCTTTATCCTTCCACAGCATGCCAGTCTCATATCTCCCCTCGGGTAGGCGACGACTCTTTTCTTCTAGAATGTCGAGGGCTTTTCTCTCAGGATCTTCTCTTGGCTTCTTAGCTTCTATACCAAGTGACTCCAGCTTGAAATGTTCTTTGATAAGCTCTTCCATATCTTCATCCCTTTTCATCTGTTTCAGGTTTCCACAGAAGGCGATAGTGTCAGTAGTAGAGCTCTGACACCCATGCAGTACCCATCCTAATTGAGTGTAGGACGCGACAGGTTGATTTTTCTTCCCTACACGTAGCTCCCTTGTCACTATCAGGTGCCAATTATCTTGACCAATAAGTATCTTTGGCGTCGCTCTCTCATACACGATTTCTTCTGCTATGTCTGTGAGGTGAGCGCAGTCTTCAATGTCTTCTCTTCTTATTGTGTCAGACGCGAAATTCAGACGATCCACCGTACGAACCGCTTCGACTTCATGTACTTCTTTAACATATTTCCCTTTGATCTTGAAGCTAAGCATCTTGCTGTTTTCGTGTCTCACTTCTGTGCTTATTCCCTGCAACCACATTGTCTTCTTTGGCCCATCTGCTCCTATGACTTCAGCAATGGATGCATCTATCAGTGTGACGGTGCTTCCTTCGTCCAGCAAGGCGAATGTCTCGACGCTTGTGAGTGGGCCAGTCAACACTACGGGAACAATCTTCAAATATGCCCGTCGATAACTCGGTTGATCAGTAGCCATAGTGACTTCCCTCGCTGACGTCACAGCTTCTGGCGTTGCTGCCTTCTTCTGATAGTGTAGTAGTTTGTGATGCCTCATTTGACAACCATCTTGTCCACATACTGGAGCTTTGCAGACGAATCTCTTGTGTTTGCTTCTTATACACCGAAAACAGACGTTATTCTTCTTACATATCAACCACCTTTCTTCGGTTGTAGCTTGCTTGAACTTCTCACAATCTGTTAGGTAATGTTGTTTCTCACAGGCGGGGCACTTTTCTGAAACTTCTTTCTTCAGTGTGAAGGCTTGTTCTTTTCTCTTTCTTCTATCTTGAAAGTTTCTATCTTCCTTCACTATTTCAGGCAATGCGTATGCTCCGCACTTGTCCGCTTCTTCATTGAGAAAGTTAGACAGCTTCTTTATATCTGGAATATCTTCTGTCTTGACCGCCACATAATCATACCACTTGTTTCTCAGTATCGGCGTTAGTTTCTCAATCACTATCCGGACTAATTCTGGATTATACAAATAGTGAGACTTCTTTAAGGCTTCTATTGTTCCCACTATGTTATCTATTGCGCCTGCAAAGACGCACAACTCTCTCGGACTGTCACTTATCTTATGCAGATGCTTCAGTTTCTCTATTTCCGCATGTATGAGTGACTCCGGTCGACCGAATCTTCTTTCTAATGCTTCTATAATCTTCTTTGGGTCAGATTGGCTGAATAAGAGGCACCCGACGGCTTCTTTAGCTGTGCCTTTCAAACTTCTTCTTATTCTTGACACGTTTTCACTCGCTGAGAAAAACTTATGTGAGTCTTCATAGGCCGCCTTAAACCCAAGCCACTCGCTGCTATTGCCGTTGAAGAATGGTAACTCTTGCAAATACTTTGGAGGGTCTCTGCTTCCTTTTGCTGCCTGAACCAGAGCTGTAGCGAGCGTCGCGACGTCCACATTAGTTTGAGATTGACGAGTAGGCCCATCAGTGCATTTCTCTATCACTGGTTCCCGAACAATCTCCCGCACATATTCATCTTGTCGCTGCGGCGCTGCCTCTACCTCCTTAACCTTGTCTTCCATTGGCGGTGCAATATCTTGACTCCTTAATGGCGTCCTTTCAATCCAATTCTGAATTCTCACTGACTCGAGTTCATCATCTTCTTCTTCCTCAGATGTGTCATCTAACCTCATTTTTTGAAGCTTCAGTCTTTGCAATTCCTCCTCAGCTTTGGCCTGCTTTAATCTGCTTTCGGCTAGCTTCTCTTTGGCCTCCAGCTCCGCGAGGAGCTTCTTGCGGGAGGCCGCCGATCGGCGTGACCGAACGTCGTTAGGCCTCAGCGTATTTGATCGCCTTGATCCTTCCAGCAACGCCTGAGACGATTCTGTTGCCCTGGACGAGACGACCTCTTCTTCTGACTCGCCTATTTCCATGCGAGTAGGGTTAGCAGTAATACCGCTGCCCGATGCTGCCAAAAAGCTTCCAATACAGGCGGACGTGGCACATTCTGTACCCCCTGTATTCTTTGAACGTCTATTAATACTTGTTCGGCAGGTTCTTGATGAGTCCGGTGCTCTCCGGGTCCCGCCGGGTTAGAAGAACCTGATTCGTCACCCTTCTGGCTTCTAGTGACCACCATTTTGCCCTCACAGTATATAACAGCACTAACAGTTACTATTCTTTATTATTTTTATCACTGGTTACTATTAACAGTCACTTAAAGCAGCAATCAGTCTATAGAGTCACTATTATTTACTATTTTCAACACTGTTTACTAATATCAGTCTTTAAATTCGCGTACAGTCTATATGCCAGTCCATTTATTTACTTTTGACACTTATTTGTTTATACACTGGATTATATACTCACTGTTAATACTTGAAGTCAATAAACATCATGTCTCTATGCGTATTCGTGTAATTCAAAAACGCAGGGCACAGTATACAGTCTTAACTCGAGACTTCCCCCACTTTTCGGACCACTGTACATCAACGCGTTACTTTACACTCGAATCGCGCCACTTGGGGAAACTCACAGACTGTAGTGTTTATTTACTTTACAGGCATCAGTCTATAAACTGGACTACTATTTACTTTTAGCACTGGTTAGCCTTTATGTAAGGTGTAGACAACTGTTACTTTCTCTTTGCCAATCTGGCTGACACTGTACTGATTACTTTCTTTTTGCCAATCTGACTGACACTGGACTGGTTACTTTCTTTATGCCAATCTGGCTGACACTGGACTGATTACTTTCTTTATGCCAATCTGGCTGACACTGGACTGATTACTTTCTTTATGCCGATCTGGCTGAAACTTGACTGGTTACTTTCTTTATGCCGATCTGGCTGACACTGTACTGATTACTTTCTTTTTGCCAATCTGGCTGACACTGTACTGATTACTTTCTTTATGCCGATCTGGCTGAAACTTGACTGGTTACTTTCTTTATGCCGATCTGGCTGACACTGTACTGATTACTTTCTTTTTGCCAATCTGGCTGACACTGTACTGATTACTTTCTTTATGCCGATCTGGCTGAAACTTGACTGGTTACTTTCTTTATGCCGATCTGGCTGACACTGTACTGATTACTTTCTTTTTGCCAATCTGGCTGACACTGTAACTCACTTTAAAATACTGTTATATACTATACTGACACTGTTATGCACTGTTATTTATTTTAAAATTAAAAAACACTACTGTACTGTCCATTTATTCACACTGATTCACTACTTTTTTATCCGGCTTCGATAGGACCACTTTGTACGGGAGGGCCTAATTACCGCTCCCGTTTTGGGTGTGCGGTGTGACTAGATACTGTCGCACTAGGACTACAGTAGGTGACTAACACTGGGTGGAAATAAAAGCACTATTGAATTCACTATGAAAACCCCAGGGTGAGGGCAGGGTCACTAGCCAGGCACTAGGTACTTTTCACTATTTCTGGATCCCGGAGAGCACTGAATTGAAACTGTGCGGTGTATGAAACCGCGCGTTCTTTTATACATTTTTAATTAATGAGCTGGCCAGCGGTCCCTGCCTACCCCTCTAGCTTTCAAATTTATTTTCTCTTAACCCTTAGATCTAGGTACATGTGGCAGCTTAAACCAAAGTGTATTTTACTCTAGGCTACATTCTAGGACTAGTTGTGTCACGCGGCGATGCTCAGGGGAGGCTCCAAGCGAGCGCGGAGTAAATGACTATAAATATGAACTTTCCCCCCACCCCTTCTTAATAAAACCACGCCTGCCATTCGGCGCGGCGTCAGAGCGCCCGTGTTCATCGCTACGCTAACATCGTGTGCAGTTGCTGTCTACAACGAGTGAAAACAGACCTTTTCAGGTCTCTACCTATCTGTTTCTAGTGTTTCTATGATTAGTTTGGCTAAATATATGAACTAAAATAAAACAACAGAAGGAAATACTCTTTAATACTTAACAACTAGTACATATTTAACCTATATTAGCCTAGTTCGCTAGTCTAAGGATGAAAAAAGGGTATCTTTATTTACATTCAATCAACTTATTACATAAAAATATCCTATATACTGAACGGCTATATTTACATTTAAAGATTTTACTTATTGAACCGTAGAAAATCAGCAAAGATATACAAAAACAAATCCGTTCAGTATGCCGTCTAAGTGCCGTCGTGAACAATAACTTTCTCCTCTAAATTCTAAAGGCTCCCCTTTTGTCGGGGTAATTTTTGTTTCGGTTTTGATTTGGAATTTTTATACATCATCTCATCCATTCCTTTCACTCATTTAATTTTCTTTTTAAAATAACAAGCAAATTCATGTATTTCTTATTTTACCTGTTAATATTCCTTTCCTGTTGTTAATTTTCCTTTCTTTTATTTTTATTTCTATGGTGTGTCCAAATAATTTTTTTGTTAAAGGACATTGGTCAAATGTTTTTTGGTTCAAAAATTATACTCGTGTTTTAAGCAGTGATTCTTTTATTTTGAAACCCGTATTTCACTGCACAGGTTGCTATATAGCCCATCGCCTATGAGTGGAGGAATCCCCAGTTTAAAGATCTTTCCCTCGATTGACTTTTACAATCCTCTCGGGAAGAGAAGCACATTCTATGTTTTTTTAGCTCCTAAACCAGAATGGAAGATAATTTAAGATTATAAATAAATAAATTATTTATAAAGTAGGTACCAGGAATATTGACCTACGACTTTCACACTAGGACGAGCCTGTCTAAAAGTGTTTTAACAAATTTATGCGATCGTTAGTATTGTAGAAAAATAGCAACAAAATTAATTAAAACAGTACCTACATTACTTATTCTATGAAATTTAAATTTTGCAGCGATTTTTGCCATAATTTTGATATTTTAATATACCTAATCAAAACCTAACGACGACTGAACCTGTATGATCTTAACAAACATACGGACAATATATTTTTTCAAATTCAGATCACAACGTCATTAAAGTTGTTCTAAAAATGTAAATTTTTCAACTTTCATTTTCTTTTTATTGTATTTTCAACTCTTACAGACTATCATTACAGGATATTCTCCTAATACGATAGTTGCGACAACATATCTTCCGTTTCGACTAAATTTAACAATTAATTACTTACCTATTTGCAATCTGATTCTACTTTGCTAATAAAAAGGCAGTTACTCTATTTTCCATCGCTGTAACCGAAGTTAGCAACAGAAGGTTTTACCTTAGGTATAAGTACATTCCTGTCGTATCTCTGAGAAATCCAACATATTTCTTACATTTCTGGAATTATATTTATTAACATTTCGTACTTAGCGGGAAAAATTCTCTATTTATAAATAATAAAATACATACTTACAAGATTGAGCAAATAGTTCGCAAAAAAATAGGTTTCTTTGAAGTTTGTCCCTTTGGTTAGGTTTATATAGGATTGGCGTCAAAAATATAGTATCTATTTTATCCATAAACTTATAATATACCTACTGATTTTATCTCGTTATTTTTCGTTTATTCAATTTTATTATAAGTTTAGTAGGTTGGTATAAGTTCTTTATGACACTGGCTTTTAAAATCCAGTCTAAAAAGACAACTATTTTATATATTTTTTAAATTAAATTGTTAAGGAAAGCCCTATATGTAAAAACTAATCCATCGTTGTCATTGAACTTTAAGAAGTATAATCTTAAAGATACACAGCACGGCTCAGACGATCCTTTGAATCAAGTGGGGAGGCAACAGGTAAGTACAGTCACGAGCATTAATATGTAAACATTTCGGTCTTTACTACAATGTGATAAGGTCTATAATTGGATACATATCGAAGCTCAAGATTCTGATTGTACCTGCCGAAGGTTGACGACTCGTTGCAAGTGATCCCGGCTCGAGTGGATTAGGATTTCAGGGAAAAATTGTTTGAAAGGTGAGTACACACCTTTTAAAGTGTAAACTTGTTGGAGCCACGCCGTAATGTTGATCTCAGTTCGTTATTGATACTCCAAGAGAGTCCGGTAAAATATTTTCACAGAAATAGATATTTTAATAGAAATTATGTATGTCAAAAATAAATAGGTACAAGAACGAAAGCCGCGATGCATAAACTTATACTACTCATTCCCAAAAAATAAAAAAATTCCCATACCAAATCAGATTTATCGAATATGTTTTTGTATGCGAAGTCGAAATTTTTATCGTACTTGGTGGGTTTTTAAGTTTACCAACAAGTTACCTTGTAAATACATAAGAACCCATTGACTGTAAAGTTTATCCCAAGCAGGCACTTTGTGTCTTAACATCGACATTACCATAAAGCTTAACGAAAACGAGTATCTATTAATATTTTATTTACTGCACTAGCGTCTTAAGTATCTGCTCGAGTTTCGAGACTATTCCCGTTGGTTTCATGGAATTACTTCCACTGCTTTCTTTATACTAAAAAAAACCGACAAATACAGTAGGTATCCAGGTAGGTAGGTGGTGGAGGTTAAATAAATAGGTTAAGTTAAGCGAGTGCTTTCATTCGCTGATAAACTGCCTACACAGTTTGGCGATTTTTTATAAATGTTTGTAACATGTGTAATTCGTGTTTGTGTTATTTGTGAAAAAAATTAAAAAAAATCTTTTGATTGCCTTGATGTAATTGCCAAAACTGAGGCAATTTCATAGACCCGATAGATACTTGGGTACGCGTAGACGCGTGTCTAGAATAAGGGGTCTTGACAGACAGTCGAACAACCGATATGACGGTATATAGTACTCATCACAGAATTAGATCTGTAGTACTCATGAACTTTTGTACGGAACCCTCGGTGTATGAATTCAACTCTAGATTTTTTAAGATTCAGGCGTGAGAAGACCAAAATTTAGTTACCCATTATAATATTATAAGCTGGGAAGAAATTTTTCATTTTTTTCTTCGGAGTTGTAACGAATCACCGCAGACTCCCTCTGCACACAAGGACCTTAGACCACAAAATCAGTATATCGCACAGACTCATTTTAGTAAAGAGTTTATTATTTTGTAAATTAATGTCCCGTGCATAAAAACTGTTTCTGCAAAAGCTAAGGGGTTTGGAAACATGGCCAATATCAACAAGGATCGAACATCTGTCGCCAAGTCGAGCACACCACGTCCCTTGGAGGCGGGTGCTACTAATTGGAAATACATGACGATTTGCATTTTACTTTGTCTCAAACTCCCGGGAGAGTCTCGTCTCGACGAACATTCCTTTGTCAATATACTGAACACTAGATGCACTAAGATTTAGTATGTCGGTACATAATTAGTCACTTTGAAGTTGGGATGTACCTTCAGATAATAATTTAAATTACAACTGAAATTTCTTTATGCTTTGACGATCTCTGTGGCTTAGTAGTCGCCACCGGAGACACCGGAGGTCCCGGGTTCGATATACGATCAGGCCAAGATGGAAAATGATTATTTTCAGATTGACCTGGGTTTTGGATCATTATTTGCCTATTTATATATTTGTTATAAAATATCGTGCAATACGGTATTTTTAATTTTTCTGCGTGGGTCTAACAGGAAGTATTAGCATAGAAGAAAGAATATTATGATAATCATTACATTAATCTTTATTGGTCTTCAATATTGACAGTAGAAAACCGACATCGCTGGCCATTAACAAACATTAAACATAGAAAATACATAAAACAAGAAGCCAATCTTGAAGAAACCCATATAGCACTAAGTATTTTCAGCGCCATTTTTCTTCCAGGACTTCCATTTATAAATCACAAAGGACACCATTTATCTTGACTCGCACACGTGCCGTTAGGTGCTTAATATTCAATTTTTTCATAATTGTATCGGAATTTAGACGTGGAGATTAATGGTCACCATCCTTCACCCCTTGCCTAAAAATTGCGTGGAGGGGTTGGTAGAGTACAAAAATATTAACAGAATGTTGTGTCAAGACCGTTGTGTTACGTGTGTACAAGAATATAGGAAGGAAGGGAATATGTAGAAAAGTGTAGAAATTATGAGATTTTTTTTTACTTGTTCATGTAAAAAAAAAATAATGCATGTCAAAGTTGCGTCCTAAGGCCACAGAATATTCAGTGAAACCACATTCCGACAAGTATCTACATAGCACATAAAAAGACAAAAATAGACAATAATTGCAATAAAAGGGCCGAATTTTGTCTCAGTGCATCAATTCACATCAAAATCCATCTGGTAGATTTTGAATTAAGCGGTAACAAACATCCGTCAAATCCCAAAGTATCCTTCTGTTTTTTGTTTCTCTGTCCTGTGACTAAAGTGTCGTTAGCGTCTAGCCATCAGTCATGCGTGCAAATCTATTTTGTACGATGTAACTTAATTTCAATGTGAATCAATATGCGACAGCGAATATGTAAATTCAGATCGGAGAATAAAAAAAACCGTGGCATGTTGTGGAAGCTTGCTGAGAACTATTCCATTCGAAATGGGTATTAGTTAAATATTTTGATGGGCCGTCTCAGTCAGAACTGTTGTGCGGTTAAATGTTTTGTACAAAATAAAACACCAAACTGTCGATAGCGTGGCAAATGTGGCAATACGGAAAAAGATTTGGGGGAAAACCCACAGATATTTTTTTTTATTTTAAGAAATAATGACGCTTGATATCTAACACTAGCTTTTGCCCGCGGCTTCACCCGCGTGAATTTCCCACGAGAACAGTGCTTTTTACCGGGATGAAAGGTAGCTTAAGCGTGAAGAGGTAACAAACAAATATATAAACAAACATACAAACTCATTTTCGCATTTATAATATTAGATAGGATTAATTTTTCTGATGTTTTCCATAGCGAAATACCATATCTACCGTAGCAAAAAATTGGCGGTCTCTCAAAAGGAATAATTCTCCATAAGTAGCTCACGATAAACATTTACGTCTAAACACAAAGACTAATTTAACTTCAGTTTGCCAGAGATTCCCAACCTACCCTATGGACCTGAAATAACTTGCGTGACCCGTACAAATGTCCCTGAATCGTACAAATTGGAGGAAAATGAGAGGTTATAGACCAATTAAACGGTCGCCACGCTTTACATGGCGTCCTAAGTGAGGCGACAATGCCGATAATATAGGCCACCAATAAATACGAACATACATTTTATATTTACGCAAATCGTCGCGCCGCGCTGCCTTCCTGGTTTTGACGTTCACCTAGGACAACAGTTTACGTGTAGTCATAAATCGGGTATCGGATAGTCATTCTTATTATTTAAGGCATGATTTGAGTCCTATGGCCCCCATGTGGGACAGAGGGCGTCGACAGTGTTTCGCCAGTTTCCTCGATCTTGGGCTACGCGCTTCACTTCGGGCCAGGTCAGCCCGATTATCTTGAGCTCCGCTGCAATAGTTCGTCGCCAGGTCTGCTTGGGACTAAGGATGGACGACTTGGATTTAAGGCATATGACATGACAACTACCGTCATTTAGAGACTTAAGATAGCCACAGCCCGACGGGAAATTGATATAGAAAAACTGGGCCGGCGTTACGACGTCAGGAAGCTGGATGGACTGAGCACCCGATCAAATTTCTGCCTAGAGCTACAAAACCGATTCTCCGCTCTCCAGACACAACCCAGTACAATCAATGAGGAGTGGAATCAAATTAAAATGGCCTATCAAGAAACCAGCTCCTTAGTCTTAGGTCACCCAACAAAAAGACGGGATGAGTGGATATCGGATGTCACGTGGAACCTCATACAAATCCGAGGGGAACTACACCAAAAAATTATAGGAAGTCAGGTTGATGTGGAACGACAGAACCTCAGGGAGCAATACAGACAAATGCGCAAGCGAATATACCGAAGTGCCAGAAGCGATAGGAGACGATGGACTGATGGTGTCGCTGACCGTGCTCAGACAGCCGCTGATTCTGGCAACCTGAGGGATTTATACAGCACAACCAAAACCCTGGCTGGTAGGACACGAGAAAACCACTTCGTGACAAGAATGGTAGGCTTATTGTGACTTCCGAAAAACAGCTAGAGCATTGGCGTGAGCATTTCGAATACATCCTGTATTCCGCATACCTGACGCATCCCCACCAGATACTAATCCAAGTGCGAACCCAAGTGCTCTACCATCTCAATCCTTGGACATCGATACATCCCCACCATCTAAAGAAGAAGTCGAAGAGGCCATAATGTCTCTTAAGAATGGAAAAGCACCTGGCCTTGACCTCTTAACAGCAGAAATGCTCAAAGCCGACAAAACAACGGCTGCCGAGGTCTTAACACCCCTCATAGAAAAAATTTGGATCTCTGAAGAGCTTCCGGATGAGTGGAATAAGGGTATCTTAATCACAGTCCCCAAAAAAGGTGACCTTAGCGAATGAAGCAATTGGAGGGGTATCACTTTGCTCTCCGTGCCGTCGATCTGCAGCGAGAGGCCGCAAAAGCGGGGCTTAAAATCAACGCGAAGAAGATGCAAGAGATGCGCACGGGGAAAAATCCGCGACCGCTGATGCTCGGTACAGACCAGATTCAGCAGGTGCAACAGTTCCCCTATCTCGGAAGTGTAGTCTCAAAGACTGGCGGAGCGGAAGAGGATGCTGCTGCTAGAATAATAAAAGCCCGAGCCGCCTTTGCACAACTCCGGTCCGTATGGCGTTCCAAAAAGTTAACCCACAGAGTGAAACTGAAAATATTTCGGTCAAACGTAAAAACAGTCCTCTTATATAGATGTGAAACGTGGAAGGTCACCAAAAAGATCACGTCGCCTATCCAGGTCTTTGTGAATCGCTGCCTGCGTCAAATACTTGGCATTTTCTGGCCAGACAGAATTTCCAATGAACAGCTGTGGGAAAGATGCCGGGAAATGCCAATAGACCTCCAAATTAGGCGCCGCAAGTGATCATGGATTGGTCACACACTGCGAAGGGATCCCTCACATATCCCGAGGCAAGCTCTGGAGTGGACCCCCAGGGCAAGCGCAAAGTTGGCCGTCCCAAGCAGACCTGGCGACGCACTATTGCAGCGGAGATCAAGACAATCGGGCTGACCTGGCCCGAAGTGAAGCGCGTAGCCCAAGATCGAGGAAACTGGCGAAACACTGTCGACGCCCTCTGCCCCACATGGGGGCCATAGGACTCAAATCAATCACTACCGTCATTTAGCGGCAGTTTTTGTATACAGCATACAGCCCAAATCCCCCCCCCCTAAACACAAATCCCCCCCCCCCCTAAATATGTCAGCGGAACTAAAAGAACAACTACCCCAGGAGGGTACCAGTACTGGAGAATCCCTCCCTGAGCCTCTGCTCAGGCTGCCCTATGTATTCTGGGGAGGGCACAGTGCCGCTCATTTCCAGGGGAATCCATAGCGATAAGGTACAGGCATCCCCTTCTACGCTCTCTGTGGACTTCACTAACATTAGGGGACTCCATTCCAATCTTAACGCCGTCCACCATCACCTCGAGACGGCAAGGCCTGACCTGCTCTTTCTTACTGAGACGAAAATTTCCTCTCCGGCTGACACTTCGTATCTGCTATACCCGGGTTACAATCTGGAGCACAACTTTGTGCCCCAAGCCGGTGTGTGTGTGTACGTTGGTGAAGGTATAAGCTGTCGTCGCCTAGTGAATCTTGTTGGTAGGGATCTGTCTACCATCTGGCTGCGAGTAGAATGCGTTGACCGCATTCGTTTTTATGGATGCCTGTACAGATCCCACAGCGGGAACCCCGAGACCGACCGGCTGATCGAGCACATTCAGACAGTGGCTGACACCCTTCTCGCACAAGTCCCTTCCGCCGAAATTGTGGTTCTGGGTGATTTCAACGCCCACCACATCGAATGGCTTGGGTCAAATAGAACCGACCACGCGGGAAGATCTGTGCGCGACTTCGCTTTAGCCTACAACTTAACGCAGCTTGTTTCCTCGCCCACGCGGGTACCAGACGTGGACGACCAATTCCCATCCTTGTTGGACCTCCTGCTAACCTCGCATCCTGAGCACTACCAGGTGTCCGTTGTTGCGCCACTTGGCTCCTCAGATCACTGCCTGGTAAGGAGTATCGTGCCTATTACGCGTGTCGCACACTTACCGGTTACTGGTTCTCGCCGCGTATGGCACTACAGATCGGCAGATTGGGACGGATTGCGAACATTTTTCGCTTCCTACCCGTGGAGGCAGGTTTGTTTCTCGCTGGATGATCCCAGCGCCTGTGCCGACGCTGTCGCCGATGTGATACTGCAGGGGATGGAATTATTTATTCCAAATTCTGCGGTGCCTATCGGTGGAGGGTCCAAGCCCTGGTTTGTGGGGTCTTGCCGTTCGGCTTCTCGCCAGAAACAGGACTCTTACCAAGCTTGGGCTGTAGCGCGGGCTGCCGCTGATCCAAATACCGGCGCTATAAGGAAAAAATATAACTCTGCCTCCAGGTCCTACAAAAAGCAAATGGCTGCGGCTAAGGCCAAGTTCATCGGCAGAGTTGGTGAGAGGCTCACCCGCCATCCTTCTGGAAGTCGTGCATTTTGGTCTCTTGCTAAAGCTGTCCAGGGTAACTTCTGTCGGCCATCGCTCCCACCTCTACGCAGGGTCGATGACTCTTTTGCCTATTCCCCGAAAGATAAAGCCGACCTTCTGGCCTCTCTTTTCGCGGCGAACTCAACCCTTGATGACCAGGGAAATACCCCTCCATCAATTCCTAAGTGTAGTACTTCTATGCCAGACGTCCGCTTCGTGCAAAGTACTGTGCGCAAAGTACTCCATTCCCTGGACATCAACAAGTCGTGCGGGCCTGATGGCATCCCTGCTGTCGTGCTAAAAACTTGTGCTCCTGAGCTGGCATCGGTTTTGACGCGGTTGATTCGGTTCTCCTACTCCTCAGGTATTGTCCCGAAGTCTTGGAGATCGGCCCTTGTGCACCCGATCCCTAAAAAGGGAGATCGCTCGGACCCGTCTAACTACAGGCCTATTGCCATTACCTCCATACTATGCAAAATAATGGAAACCATTATTAATCAGCAACTTTTGGGGTATCTTGAGGATTACCAGCTGCTAAGTGATCGCCAATATGGATTCCGTCGCGGCCGCTCAGCTGGTGATCTTCTTGTCTATCTGACACATCGTTGGGCTGAGGCAATTGAGTGTAAGGGCGAGGCTTTGGTCTTTAGTTTGGACGTGGCGAAGGCCTTTGATCGGGTGTGGCACGAGGCGCTTCTCTCCAAACTACCTTCGTACGGGCTTCCCGAGAGATTATGCGTATGGCTGGACAGCTTTCTCAGGGAACGTAGCATAAAGGTCGCTGTAGACGGATCATGCTCGGAATCCAAACCTGTGAATGCTGGCGTCCCCCAAGGCTGCGTCCTGTCACCCACACTGTTCATTCTGCATATCAATGACATGTTGCATATCAGCAACATGCATTGCTATGCAAATGACAGTACTGGAGATGCCTTATATCATGGACGTGCTAATCTCTCTCGTGAGGCTACTGAGGAGTGTCGGAGCAGGATTGCGTCGGACGTTAACGTGTCTCTTGAGCGAGTCTCAGAATGGGGCAGACTAAACCTAGTCCAATACAACCCCAACAAGACACAAGTCTGTGTGTTCTCTGCCAAGAAGACCCCTTTTGCGAAGGAGCTCCATTTTGAAGGCACTGACCTAAATGCGAAGCCAAGTATTGGAATTCTGGGGGTCGACATTTCGAGCGAGGTTCAGTTCGGTGGTCATTTGGAGGGTAAAGCCAAATTGGCTTCTAAAAATATTGGTGTGCTCGGGAGAGCGAAGCGGTATTTCCAGCCGCATCACAGGATGCAACTTTATAAGGCACAAGTCCGGCCTCATATGGAATACTGCTCGCATCTCTGGGCTGGAGCACCGAAATATCAACTCTGCCCATTTGACCGCATTCAGCGAAGAGCTGCTCGAATTGTCGGCGACTCCAGAATCTCTGATCGTTTAGACTCTTTGGCTTTACGCAGAGATGTTGCGTCCCTCTGCATTTTCTACCGCATTTACAACGGGGAGTGTTCGCAGGAGCTATTCGACCTTATACCAGCCGCTGTATTCCACCACCGTACCACACGCCTTAAGGAGAAGTACCACCCCCACCACCTTGATGGTTGGTGTTCAACCACTGCCCGTTTTTCGCGCAGCTTTTTATTGCGCTGCACTAAGCTGTGGAATAAGCTTCCCTTAGCGGTGTTCCCGGATAGATTCGACATTGGGACTTTCAAGAAAAGAGCCTATCGCTTTCTCAAAGAGTCGGCAACGCATCAGTGACCTTTTTAAGGTCGTTGGTGTCTATGGACTGCGGTGATTGCTTACCATCAGGCGACCCGCATGCTCGTTTGCCTACTATTCTATAAAAAAAAAAAAAAAAATACATCCTCCTCTTTCAGACGTATTCCTCATGACTGAGGTTTGTGGTTATTATATGGAATGAAACACACACAACATAAAAAATAACTGTTAATGAAGTGTTTTGCCTTTGCCTTCTCCATTTCACACACTAGCTGATAATCATCAACCAGAGTGCAGGTTTCCTCACGATGTTTTCTTTCAACGGAAGCAAGTGTTAGTCGATGAAAACTGATATAGATTGGTATACAAACTCATATAGCACGGGCAGGATTTGAAGCTGGGACCTTTGCAGGCACAGGCAGACGCCCTACCACTTGGCCACCACCTTTTCGTATAAGTACATACTTGTAAACAAAACAGAAAAAACTATCACCAGTGTTTTCTATACACGGTCGATTCGTTTGTACAGTAAACAATTATAATTATAAGAATTCTCATTATTTTATTTCGCGTGCCCCCGAGTGGGGCACGCGCCACTGATTGGGAACCCCTGGCCGGTCTAAACAAGAGTATTACACGATACACCATGCATCGCTGAGCGCCTTTACAGAAGCGAATGCGCGCTGTAGATACCCAGCTTAATAATAAAACAATATTAATTATCAATTGTCGGCTCACCGATCCCATTGTGCGTTTTAATAACGTTGGAATGCTCTGCAATGTTCACAGCACTTTGCTTAAATAATGGAATCGCTGGAAAACGTTTATTAAATATTTTAGTCCGCTTGAATTATTTTATATTGGCTGGAGCTGCCAGAGTATGATGCAATAACTGCTTTATATTAATATGATACACATACATAGATATTTGTTAAGTACCTAACATCAAAAACCTCTTTTCTTTGAAACTTCTATTTAAATAAAAACCAATAATACCAGCCGCCTATTTACATCCATTTTACATCGGAGGACCCTCCACTGTCGACGTCGGTGCTTGGCATTTGGACATATTATCACGCCTTTTTCCGCAATCCGTAGATTACCTCTACTTAAATCCGTAGATCTACGGATTTATGTAGAGGCAATATCGGATTTTCAAGCAATGCCCTACGGATTTTTAATAATTGCATCTAGCAACACTGCCCTCGATATCGGCCTAGACTAAGGGGCCGTGATTAAAGGTCTTTAGCCAATATTAAATGTTAATAACATTAGACGTATAATTGTTCCATCTCCCTCAAATACAAATAATTGCATAATGACGGTCTGTCTGCGCCCGAGCACTACAGAAATCAATTTGTTTCCCCTAAATCGTCAGCAAAATGGGCGTTGTTAATAAATTCAAATTTATTCTCGATCGGAGGGCCGACCAAATATAAAAGGCACGGGAAAATAACTTAGGCTTAGTTGCACCGAAATTGAAGCTTTTGTTAAGGTTATTGAAAAGTTAACGTTACGTTTACGTTTACTTTTGCCATACTATATTTGACAACTAGTGCAAGTCTTTTTTGCCTAACCTAAGGTAACCACTTCACGCTTTATAATATTAGTGCTTACTTTTAAAGAGGGAGTGTTCGTAAGTTTATGATTTTGTAGATAATCTTCGGAACTACTGAACCAATTTCAAAAATTCTTTTACCAATAGAAAGCTCCATTATACCGGAGGAGTGACATAGGCTATAGTGACATGTATTGTATGTACTCGTACCTCCTCCTCGCCAGGGCGCGCGGGGCGCTAGTATAGAATATTTATTAAATACTTAGAGTCACATGATTTACACGGCAAAATTTCATATTAATAGGTATTGGAAACTTGTTATACTCACACCAAACTGTGTTTTTTAAATCAGCCTCCTTTGAAATTTTCATTGTATCTGTCTGTTTGTACTGCTACTTAGTTCGCATTTAGAAAGTCCATTCTGTGTCTTTTATATTTCGAGATTCTGGCGTCTCGTCTCTAACGCATTTAAAAAGTGATTAGAAGTTAAATTGACACAATATGAACTTTTTGTGCACAACACGGGCTGTAATCAAAAACGAAATTATTCAATTTTCATTGAAATTCGGAACAGATTACAACTTTTGATTTGTATATAACTAGGCGCTAAATGTGATAAGAATATTAAGTCTAATATTTAAATATTTGAATATAATATCCGTTAAAATAACTACTAGTAGAGTGCCTACAACATATTTTAAGTTTTCTAGTTTAATGATAATCTTCTAGATACTAAAATTACCAATCTGACTCATTTTCAGTAATTTTCATCGACCACCACTTTCTTCCGGTGAAGAAAAACATTACAAGGAAACATATGCTGACTATTCAGAACGACTACCGCTAGTTAGCGGCAGACGTTAAGTGTCAGATGCCTATAGGCGACGTTTTAGTAACAAACAACACATAAAATGAGAAGAAGATATTAGCGAATTGGAGAATTTTAACTCCTAGGGATTTTTTATATCCTATCTTAACTAATATTATAAATGCGAAAGTGAGTTTGTTTGTTTGTTTATTTATATGTTTGTTTGTTACCTCTTCACGCTTTTTCCTGAAAATTTACATACAAATAGTTAAAAGTACTGAGAAGGACATAGGGTACCTTTCATCTCGGGAAAAAGCACTGTTCCCGTGGGAAATAAACGCGGGCGAGTCGCGGGCAAAAGCTTGTTTTTATATAATTTTCTACAGCAAAACAGTCTTCATTGCAACATATGTACAGCTTTCCCCGAAAGCTAAGTAAATGCACCGCGCTCCGAGTAAAATCGAGATTAAATTTACATTGTTGCTTTTACCGGGTTCCGTCTGTTATGGTAAGGTATTCATAATCTTAAGAGCCAACGACCTCTATTCTATGTTATGATCCTACTAATATTATGCGAAAGTTTGTATGTTCCTCAATCGCAAAAATCTACGAATGGACGGGTTTCGATGGACTTTGGTATACAGGTCGAAAAATACCCGGAATCAACATAGGGTACTTTTTATCCTGAAATTGTCATGGGATTGAAGCCTCGGGGCTTTTGAATTTTTTTGAGGTGCCTTTAGGCAACTTGAGTTGGATTCGACGGTTGACCTCTTTCTCTAAGTCCAACTTTGAGAAAGAGGTCAACCGTCGAGTCCAACTCGGCTGGGCAGCGTTCGGGAAGCTTCGCGATATCTTCTCGTCCAAAATATCGCAGTGTCTCAAGACTAAGGTCTTTGACCAGTGTGTGTTGCCAGTAATGACATACGGAACAGAGACGTGGTCGCTTACTATGGGCCTCACCGCCTCATAAGAAGACTCAAGGTCACCCAAAGGGCGATGGAGCGCGCTATGCTCGGAGTTTCCCTGCGGGATCGAATCAGAAATAAGGAGATCCGTAGAAGAACTAAAGTAACCGACATAGCCCGCAGAATCGCGGAACTTAAGTGGCAGTGGGCGGGGCACATAACTCGTAGAACAGATAGCCGTTGGAGCAGAAAAGTTCTCAAGTGGCGACCACGAACCGGAAAACGTACTGTTGGCAGGCCTCCTACTCGGTGGACCGACGACCTGGTGAAGGTCGCGGGATGCGCATGAATGCGGGCAGCGCAGGACCGGTCGTTGTGGAAATCCTTGGGGGAGACCTTTGTCCAGCAGTGGACGTCTTTCGACTGAGAGAGAGAGAGAGAGGCAACTTGAGAAAAATGCGACAGCAGTGTTATCTATAACCACAGTTGATGAGAAAGAATCAACGACCTCTATCACGACCGACCTACCTGTCATCACCTGGACTGCCACACCGGAGATCCCGGCCTTTATTCGAAAAATACGTTAGATCCCGGCTCGAGTCAAGATGAAAAATGATTTCAGATAGACCTGGGTCTTGGATATTTATCTGTATATGTTATAAAATATAGTATCGTTGATTTAGTATTCTATAACACAAGTCTCGAACTTACTTTGGGGCTAACTCAATCTGTGTGAATTTCCTGTATTGAATAAAATTGTGGTTACCAACATTTCCAAAATAACTCTTCTAGCACATAAAGAGGTCGGCGTTTCAGGATGTTTGGTCCCAGAGGGCGCGGCGCCATCAAAGAACGTTGCAGAATCACCCACGCAAACTTATGATAATTACATTTTAGAATAACCCAACCAAACAGCAAATGCTCGAATAGCAGACTATAATGCAACATATTTTAAGAATATATACGAGCCAGTAACTTACACAAATATCTTCTACCACTCTTGAACTAATTACCTAAGTAGTCTATGACATGGAGATATTTAGAAAAAAAAAATTGTTTTTGAAGGGTCAATAGAATTTATTTATAATTTTTGTCTGTTGGTCTTTCATCCTGTCTGTCTATTTGTACGCGAAACACAAAAATTACTGAATGGAATTTGATGCGTTTGACACAGACAACTATTGGCGCTAGTTTAAATTTAACGCAAATCGACGGACAGACAGATAAATTATTTTTAACTATAGAATTTAATAACAAAAAAGTCAATAGTGACACAATATACAACTGTATCATTTCAACTGCACTTTAGACTACCTAATTGAAAATTCAAACTGGAATAGAAATTTTATTTTTAGTAAGTACTTACATGGAAAAAAATGAGCGAGCCGTACAGACAGTTTTCTGCCACATATTGTAGGAAAGTGACAACAAAAAAAAAATAAAGAGGCGGGAAAATTATAAAAAATAAAATGAAACTTACAATAAGTACTTGCTTATTTCTTCAAACAAATATCTTACTCGTACTACCAAATACCTTAAGAAATCTAAATTGAGATTTTTTTAGCTGTAACATTCTTCTTTTTGCTAGTGCGTGGTGGCTCAAAGCTGGTATACAGCGATTTACTAAGAATATCACATTCTCTGATAATTCTCTGAGCTTTATGCGCCCTCTTCATTTTTACAATATCTTCATCGAATGCTTGCTTTGTTGCTATTTTAACTATTGTGTTATCTAATTCTTCCAAAGTTAGTAATAGACCCATATAATGATTCTCTATATTAGATGTTAACGAGGAAATGTTATCTCTGGGATCCTCCATATCCCCAAAAAGCTTTGTATTAACATACTGAATGCAAGTAAATAGCTTACTTACATCGAAAGAAGCAAAAAGTTGCTGAAATTCATTCAGAAGTATTTTCTCAAATGCCTTTTGATAACATATTTCTTTTTCTTCTTCAAATTTAATGAGAGAATCATAAATATCTATAAAACTCTGAATTTCTTTTGTTTCTTCTTCTATTTTAGCTTTTAAAAATGCTTTTCCATTTAAAACAGTTGAAAGAGTATTACTCGACCAGAGAGTCATATTTAAATAAGTAAGACTCTGCCTTCTATAGTCCTCAAAAATATTTATAATTTGTACGGGATCGACAAAATATAGATCTTTTTTTGATATCCCCACAAATTCTATGTTGCTTACATTTATATCTATAGACCCACCAGACCTAATGGAGACCTGTCGCGATAACATCGACTTTTGAGCAGCTGCGACATGAAAATCTGCGCTGGTACCACATTTTTCTATTATCCACCATACTGGAGTTAGTTTGTCCAGAAAATGACGATAACGTGCCAAGTTGTCAAATTTGAAAGAAATGTCCGCTAATCTATTCCTAAGTTCCACAAATTCCTCACAAATTATACTGAATTCTTCCATCTTTCTTTCTAATGCAAATGTTTTTACTGAAGCTATCATTTGAATCTTTCTGGATTTTTGATAAGTTGTCGCAATGAATTGGGTAAAAGCAGTCCTACATTCATTTACCAAATCGACAATTTGATCGTACTCATTGTTTTCAAATGCAATTGCTGTATCTATTTGTATGATTCGATCGCGCAAATATGCTGCATTGGCTTTGAACAAGCATATGTCGCGTATATTGTTCATATAAACTTTTACATCATCAGAACGCCGCAGAGGTCTACCTTCAATTTCTTTAAAAAAATGGTTATCGATATCACGTATAGTGTGAACATCAGACATTATAATAGGGTCAGGTTTCTGTTTTTTAGGTTTTTTACATTTCGAAAATATTCGCTCTATTTGAGGTATGTCAAAAGGGTTGCGTGCACCTAAAATTTCAATATTTCTATCTTTTTTCCGGAATGGCGATTTCTTGAATGTTATTTCAGGGATCACGTTTTCTTTATTCGTTATGTTATTCCGTTCATGTAAAGGTATTTTCATAATAGGATTCTTTGCCAAACGTCTCTTCGCAATTTCTTTAGGCGTGGGTCCAGTAGTTCTGTAAAAATGAACATATTAAATAGTAGGATAAATTACATTTATATTATTCAATTTTATTTCTTTGCTCAATCCCAAACATTTAGGTTTAACCAAGATTTAATAGAAATATGCCTATTGTATACTTACTTTTTCATCTCGTTGTATGATAGATAACTATTCTTTTTCGTACTTTCTAAGCAAATGTTTAAATTATTTATTGTTTAACAAAAATACTTATGTGATTCAAGTATATAAATAAAACAACATATTTTTCATTCGATTTCAACACCAGCATGTCAGCCAGAGAGAAAAAATCACTATGTCAGCAACAAACAGACTTATTTGTGTCATGTTGTGACATTCTTCTAGGCTACAAAAAGGCTTAACATAACTTAATTACTAAGAAGAATTTATACAAAAGACTTTAAAGTTTGATAGAAAACATGCTTCAAAATTATTTTTAAAAACATAAAAGCTTCGAGCATCAAGAAAATATGTGTAAATCCATAATACAAAAGGTCCTTTAAACTCCATTGCAGAAGTAATCAGAAATTAAGAGAACCACAGACTATATACTCGTACTAGATAGATACTGCTACCGTGCTCTGGCACTATTGTTGTTTTTTTTTTACGTAAAACATAAAATCGACTCCAATGCTGTGACGGAAAATGGCATTGTAGTCGTGCCAGGATGCAAATTTTTTCTTTACATCTGCCGGGGCCGTATCCCATAATAAGTCGTCATAAACCTTAAAGACTTATAAGCTGCGTTATAACTGGGAAAAGTGAAACGCTCGTTTCTGTTAGTATCTAACTTAAAAAATCAGCTAGTTAACACTAACACTACATTGTGAGTTATCATTTTACTGCTAACTGTACATTTTACAAAAAAACTTGAGTGGCAAGTTTACCTCAAAAATTTTATGTCGAAGTACCGAATTTACTTTGAATATATGGAATATTAATTAGGTACCGAATTAACAAGGGACGAATTTACAATAACCCTTTATAAGGATGCTGTATCTAGCCAGGTATACATCTACAATTTAAACAGTACGTCAGAAACTCTTGAGATATTCCCGGATGGGATTTGTAACGCCGTCAGTCAATTTGCCGCCCCACCACGGCTTGACCGCGGCCCGGGGCCATCTTGATGACCAAGGAAGTGTTGCTTCTGACACGTTGTTGTTTGGTCCAAGTCATGTACGGATTGCTGACTTAACGCCTGATTGCAGATTATAGCAACAGTAATTAAAAAATATGGTTTCAAGCTGCACATTGAAAAATATGTGTCATCGATATTATTTATAAAAAATATTACATAAATAAGAGATTACTAATGTGCCACATATTTTTCATATATTCAAAAAAAAATTAAACTATACGTTGCTCGTATGTTGCCAGTTGTCGCAATTAATGAATGTGCGTTTAAGTACTGAGGTTAAGTTCATTAGTTTTACTACATAACAATAAGAGTAATTAATTGTACCTATACCTGTAATGTTAATTTAAGGCGTTATATGGTTTTTTCCTGTGAACAACTTTTTGGCCGGATATGTATAGTCTAAATTAAGTTAATTTGTAAAATATTTAGGAAAGGTTGTTTAAATAAATAAAATAAAATAAAAAGTTTTATTTCTTCACGAGCTTTGCCCCGGAGCATTGTTCCCGTGGGAATTTCGGGATGAAAAGTACCTTTTGTGCTATTCCCGGTATTTTTCTACTCGTGTACCAAATTTCATCAAAATCCGTCCAGAAGATCTTGTGTGATTAAGTAACAAACATACAAACTTAACATCCAAACTTTTGCATTTATAGATAATATTGGTAGGAAGGAGAACTTTCATTGTTAGATACTATCATCGCTTCCGCTTATTGCCTATACTCCAACTCCGACTGACCCTTAGAAACCACCCAGAAACTATGCCAAGGGACGACATTGATCATGTTAATTAAATCTCCTTTCTTGGTCATCCCCAAATTAATTAACCCTAGTCAAATATGTGGTCGAATGAATTGAATTGTTTGCAATTAATTTTGCCATAACTATGATTAAAATATGTGTGATATTTGCTGAATAGTTCGTACACAAATTGGGCATTGAATGGCCCAAAATAATATTAAATTGTAATTGGAATTTTGTTGTTGTTATATTCATCTGTTTTCCTCTAAAGGTATCAAAAATTTATGGTTACCAGTGGTCAACAAATTGCGAGTAAGTATCTTACTGTACGAAAAATAATTAGAAAATATCCCTTTAATGAAGTTTTATGTCAGCACGAATATCAAAATAAAATAAATGAAATATATTGAATTTATTTCCAGTAGTTAATCACCAGTCCAATATCCTTTTAATGAAGTTTTTATGAGATGTCAGCACGAATATCAAAATAAAATAATTGAGATATATTGAATTTATTTCCAGTACCTAGTAAATCATTAGTCACATAGAAATTTCAATTATTTTTCCCGCCTTTTCTTTAATAAATCACTGTTATATATCTAAGAATAACATAGGTACAAATAAGCTAAGCTTATAAAAATTCACAGCCAGAAGAAAAATAACTTAAATTAATGCCTTTCCTAGTTATTATGACGGCGAAGTTTCCAACTAAGTTGCCAAGATCTCGTGGAACGCGCTCGTGCGCCGGACGCGTGCCGCTTATATAAAATACGTACGAAATTACTCAATATTGATTTCTGATAGTGCAGTGAAAACGACTTACTCAAAATTGATTTTTGATAGTGCAGTGGCATCCGCGTCAAGGCTGGACAGCTCGTGAGATAAATTAGTGATAAGATTAATAAGTATCTGTGTAAGAAAAGCGCTAGTGCGCAGGTGGCCGGCCCGGTACGGCAGGACAACCTAACCTATAAAATGGCAGCCACAAATATGCAGTGCTTATCTGAAAAGAAACATTTTGGATCCGAACCGGATATATCGAAACAAAAAGATAAAACTCGGATCATAGATTATTGGGCTAGTTCCCGGCAAAAAAAGAAACGATCAGATGACGAACAGGATAGTGACTCGAGTATATCACATGACCATAGTCGTCAGAAAATGTCATGTTGTAATACCAGCGAAATAAAGGACACGCTGGTGGCGTTCCAAAAACAAATGGAAATGATGAACTCAGTCCTGGTTTCAATGAAAGAGGAACAAAACGCTCGTTTCACTGGCCTTCATACGGAAATCTCAGAAGTTAAGTATGAGCTTGGCGATATTAAAAAATCATATAAAGAAATGGAACAATCAGTGGATTATCTCGGTAAAAAGTTTGTAGATATGGAGAAGTGCCAAAAAGACATAAGAGAAGATTCCAAGAAGCAGGAGAACAGATTAAAAGATATCATACATAAAAATGTGTATTTAGAGAAAGCAAATAAAGCACTAGAGGAGAGAATTATGAGACTGGAACAGAAGGAATTGTCCAGAAAGATAGAAATAATTAATGTCCGAAAGCTGGACGGAGAAAGTGCTATGGAAACGATTTATAAAATTGGAGAGGCGTTGGGACTTGGGACGGAAGACATTGAGAAAGCCTGGAGGGTGCCAGGTGACAACAAAAAGGCCCAAGGCCATTGATTGTTTCATTCAAAAACCGAGAAGCTCGCTTGCAATGGCTCGGATATAGAAAAAATAATATAACAAATGGCTCAATATTTAAAAGTGAGGATAACTCAAAAATTTTTATTAATGAGCATCTAACCAGACAAATGCGCCAACTATTTTGGAATGTTAAAACTAAACTGAAAGATATATATAAATATATATGGATTCAAAATGGTAATATTTTGATAAAAAAAGATGATGGAGAAAAACAAGTGTACCAAATAAACTTTGAAAGTGATATTGAATTACATATTAAAAAAGACAATATTTGAAAGTGTACACTACAGATAATAAAATTTGATTAGATACTTTAGTACTGCCATACAAAAATAAACATAAGTATATAATTATCAGAGTAAAATATGCCAACTGATTTTGTTCCTGAATTTACACCACAGGATATATCATACTGTAATTATGTAGACATCAAACAATGGCATGAGAAAATAAACATACAAACAAATAGATTACATATCATACATGTAAACTTGTGTTCGATAAGGAAACACTTTGGTGAACTGTTAACATTATTAGAAGGATGTATCCAGAACTTGGATATAATTTGTCTAACAGAAATAAATATAAAAGACATAGAGGAGAGTATGTACCAAATAGATGGCTTTAACAGTCACTCATGGACAAGAGACACACAAAGTGGTGGAGGAATACTGCTATATGTAAGGAATAACATCATATTTAAACCTGTTGAAGTTCCCGTTATAATGACCCAATGTGAGATGCTGTGCGGGGAATTGCAGATCGGAGAGTATAATACACATATAGTTGTTATATACAGACCACCAAGAACAAATAAGTCTATATTTATTACTGAGTTGTCGAATGTACTGAATACGATCCCAAGACGGGACAATTTAATTTTAATTGGAGATTTAAATATCAATATATTAGAAGAGAAGCGTGATGTGTCCGACCCTACAGCTAATAGGTATTTAAATGTGCTTAGTGAGTTAGGTTTACAGTGTGGTGTGCGTGACATAACGCGGGAGTGCATCGTTGCTAGAAAGCTAGTGACGTCGTGCATTGACCATGTGTTCGTGCGGACTGGATTACCAGGTACTATCCATACGTATATAGTGTCGAGCAAGATAGCGGATCATTACATGATAGGACTGTCAATGGAATTTGATAAGTTAATAATGGACACAACCCCTAGATTGTTTTATAAGGAAGGTCTGGTTTCTAAAAAATTAGATGAAATTCAATGGTCGGATTTGTTACATCTGGATGATCCAATTGAAATTTACAGCGGAATAGTAGAAAATTTTGAGAATGTTTATACAACATGTACCTTTCAACAAAACTGTGACAATAAGAAAAGAGGTGCCCAAATATGGGTTACTAATCACTTGCAGAAGATGATAGAGGATAGAGATAGTTTGTTCAAAAAATGGAAATCAAATCCGAAAAACAATAATTATAGATTAGAATATACAAGACATAGAAATAATACAAATAAACTTATAAATCACGCTAAAAACATGAGTCGTAAAAAGAAATTGGAAGACTGCAGAGGCGATTTGCGAAAAATTTGGTGTCAAGTAAATAATTGGTTAGGTAGAAATAAATTGTCAGTCGACAGTGTGGTTGAAAAGTACATGTTGAGGACGGAAACAAAAACACAGGTATGTAATTCTTTTTGTGAAACATTTACAGAGGAGATAGAGAATATTAAAAACAAACACACATGTCAACAATTATTATTAGATAGGCAATCATATGTATGTGAGAGTAATGTAAGTTTTAGGTTTACCAGGGTGTTGCCGGAAGATGTTATAAAGGTTATTGATAAGATGGACTGCAATAAGGCGTCGGGATCGGATGGTATTAGGGCAAAAGACTTGAAACAAATAAAGAATAAGATTGCACCAGTCATTGCACATTTTATAAATTTGAGCATCCAAAAAGGAGTGTATCCAAGTGAGTTAAAAATGGCAATTATAAGACCGATTCATAAGCAGGGTTCTCATACAGAATATACTAATTATAGGCCGATAGCCATATTGAATGTCATTAACAAAATTGTAGAAAAAATTATAGTTGGTCAGGTGACAATGTTTTTAGAAAAGAATGATATTATTAGTGACGCTCAACATGGTTTTCGGTCAAATAGAAGCACGGCCACTGTCTTGGCTAAATTTGTGGACAAAGTAAACAACTCATTAAATAAGCAACAGATGGTGGTAGCAGTCTTTATAGACTTCAAGAAAGCCTTCGATACTCTCGATCACGATGGCTTATTGCGGTCCATGGACGAGTGTGGTATAAGAGGACCCATGAACGCCTGGTTCCGGGAATATCTGAGGGGGAGGCAGCTAGAGGTGAGAGTCTGTGGCGCGGCTAGTTATAAAGGCGATATTAAATATGGAGTCCCGACCGGCTCTGTTTACGGCCCAGCTGGTTATAAAATGCATGTAAACAGCATGCCAAATGTGGTTAAGAAATGTGATGTGTTTATGTTTGCAGACGATACCTGCCTTATATATAGTCATAAAGATCAATCGGCAATACGAAGCGCCGTCCAAAGTGACTTTGATAATGTGGTACGCTGGGCACATGATAATGGGATAATAATTAATATCGCTAAGACAAAGTATATGTACATTAGGTCGCCATATAATAAAATCAAAGATTTAACTTTTGACATAAAGGGACATACATATGATTGTCTACATAAACATAAAGATAAGTTAAACTGTTCGTGTGTTCTATTACAGCAAGTGAATACTTATAGGTACTTAGGACTTATAGTAGACTGCCACTTTAGCTGGAACTACCATGTGGACTCTGTATGCAATAAATTGCGATCAATCTTATGCAAATTTAATAATCTTAAGTATTTAGTGTCTAAGAGAATAATGTACCTACTATACCACGCCTTGGCTGATGCTGTGATATCTTATGGGCTGGGTGCGTATGGCCTGACCTTTCCTGTTCATACTAATAAAATTAAGGAACTCCAAATTCGAATGTTAAAATTACTAGTTACTAGAAATGTCAAAGAATCTGTTGAGAGTTATGATAAGCTATTTAAGATATGCAATATATTACCAGTACATGAAAAAGTTAAAATGGCTATTATTTTAGAACAGTATGGCAAGAGTGAGAACAAACAGGAAATGAGGTTTTCGTACCCAACCCGGTTATCAAAAAAATATAAACTAATAGTCCCGAATGTAAAAAACTATTATGGTAAACGTGAAAGAAGGTGGACCACGCCCGTATATTTAAATAACCTACCGCAAGAAATACATGAAAAAGTTAGAAATGCAAAGAGTAAAAATGAATTAAAAGCAATATTAAGAAAACATTATCTCTCAGACTGTCCTTAGAGTCACATATTTAGGTTTACACAACTGACCAAAAAATGTATGTGTGTTTGTGTGTATGTAAGTTTATTTGTTCCGCCATAGGTCAAAACACCATAAAAATTGTTTGTGATTCACATATTTTGGTTTACACAATTGACCAAAAAAGGAGTGTTGTGTTCTTGGGATTTATGTATGTGTTTTTGTGTGTATGTAAGTTTCTTTGTTCCGCCATAGGCCAAAAACATCAGAAAACTTGTTTGTGATTCACATATTTTGGTTTACACAACTGACCAAAAAAGGAGTGTTGTGTTCTTGGGATTCATGTATTTTATATGTACCTATGTGTGTTTGTATGTATGTAAGTTTCTTTGTTCCACCATAGGTCAAAAACACTATAAAACTTGTTTGTGTTTGTTTTTATAAACAACCGTATGCTTATTAGATATAGAAATACTCTAATATAATACTTAGTTTACTGAAACATGTATTAACTTAAATATAGTTAATGTAATCTATATAGGTATGTAAGTTTGTTCCGCGAGGGCTGCCGACAAACTGTTTCACAGTTTGGCAGAAAATGTAAAAAGTAATTGTAAAAATTTTTGTGTAATAAATAAATTTAAAAAAAAAAAAAAAAGTTGAACAACTTGAAGTAATAAATTGTATCCGGTACTGCACCTTATATAAAAGTTGAGTGAAACAATATCTAATTGATTGCGGTATTCGTGGTTTTAAATACGAATTGTGGTTTAACATTTTAGTTTGGCGTCTTAACTTAATTGAGCTTATTTTACTAAAATACGAAACTTAATAGTTAATACTAATTGTATATACAGGGTGTTTGGGTAAACATTCTTATCCTCTCTGGGGGTGAAAGTACTCATGAATATGAGCAACTTTTTGTATGGGACCGACTCTGAAATTTCAAAAAAAAACAGCTGTTCCATACATTTTGGGTGAGTAGGTATTGTAAAATGTATGGAACAGCTAATTTTTTTTTTCAGATTTCACAGTCGGTCCCATACAAAAAGTTGCTCATATTCATGAGTACTTTCACCCCCAGAAAGGATAAGAGTGTTTACCCAAACACCCTATATATTAATTTCTATAAAATTTCTTGTCAGATTGTTTTGTGCAAACAAAGTTATTTATTTTATTATTTATTTTATTTTATTAAAACAAAGTTGCCTTTGTTTTAATAAATATATTTTTCGTACCGGTTGACTGGAAGAGATCCCTTCATGGGATAAGTCCGCCGTTGCCATTTTCTGTCTTTATGTTAATTGTCATTTATTTACGTTATTTGTGCAATAAAGTTATTACAAACTAATTGTAGGTTTAAAAAAAATAACTGTCATTTTTAATCAACTATCAGCAGTTTAGACAGGAAAACTATCTTATATTTAACTTTAAATGCGATCATGGAAAAACCTGAATGTCTTTTAATATTAACACGAACGCTGAGAGCGTCTGATTTTCCTACAAATTTAATCAACCCGCGGCGATTATGCTAATGTATAGCAAATGAACAGATTTACCCTATTCAAATTAGGCTTAGTAGGCGAATAACGATGTTATTTGATATATAAATAATGATGGCTTTGAAATCACATTTTAAGATGTATTTACGTCGATCCCCTGAAGGAGGAAGAGGGTCCACGTTTCTACTCGCACCTACATTACACTTTCGCGTTTCGCCTTTCTTAAATAGCCGTCAGTAAGTTGTAGATTTTTTTTTTAAACGTGGATGAACCACGGACTTTCTCGAATTTTCCACTGTTAAAGCGAAAGTTATCTGATTGTCTCCAGAGTAGATATGTATGAATAAAAGAGGAGTAGGTATAAGGAATTATGACAAAAATGTGAAAAAATGTCTTTTATTTAAAACTAGCTTTTGACCGCGGCTTCGCCCGCATGATTTTCCAGCGGGAACAGTGCTTTTTTCGGGGGTGAAAAGTACCCTATGTCCTTCTCAATATGTCTATATGTATGTAAGTTTTCAGGAAGATTGGTTAGATAAAGCCTGAAGAGGTACAAATAAATATTAGTTTATTTACATATTTGTTTGTAATATTAGGATTAGGATTTATAGATAGTAGAAAGTTAGCCGATGCACTAAATACTGTTGGTAGAATTTTGCTTGACAAGTAAAGTACTCTCATATAGAAATAAGATATGGTGAAAAAATTCCATGCGAGCAGGACTTGAACCCGCGACCAGGTCTTTATACGACCTTGCTCTTCCAACTGAGCTATCGCATTTCAATCCTGCACATCGAAAATCTTCACCATATCCAATTTCTATTGAAACGCATTAGGCATGCGTAACCTAACACCAATACCCACTATACGAGTAAGGTATTTGATTTAACCCATATTCGATGAAGTTGAAAATCAATTAAAGTGTAGGAAGCCATCAATATTTATTTTTGGATTTTTTGAGCATCTCAGATGCAATATTAGTACTAAAGTACTCTCATATAGAAATAAGATATGGTGAAAAAATTCCATGCGAGCAGGACTTGAACCCGCGACCAGGTCTTTATACGACCTTGCTCTTCCAACTGAGCTATCGCATTTCAATCCTGCACATCGAAAATCTTCACCATATCCAATTTCTATTGAAACGCATTAGGCATGCGTAACCTAACACCAATACCCACTATACGAGTAAGGTATTTGATTTAACCCATATTCGATGAAGTTTAAAATCAATTAAAGTGTAGGAAGCCATCTGAGATGCTCAAAAATCCAAAAATAAAGATGTATACTACCAACAATCAATTAATTTCAGACTTCGTTCTTGTCGGTGGGGTAATTTCCATATTCGCCTCTCTTCTGCCATCGATTTGACCTCTCTATACGACACGACCTCTAACTTTTTTTTAATTTCGTCTATAAATGTCAATATTATAATAATGTAACAGTATTTTTTATCGTTTCCATTAATTCGTACCATAATACAGATATAAATACCGTGTCCGTGTCCGTGTAACTGATTGCCAGCAAAATCTCCGCCAAGCGGTTGACAAGACGAGTGGTCAAGACAACCCGACGACCACATTGAAAGGGGCAGCTCAAGTATTAGACATGTAAGATCCCATTTACACTTGCATGCACTATAATAGAGACTTTATTTACAAACTATCTTTTGCCCGCGGCTTCGCCTGCGTGGATTTTCCACGGGAGCAGTGTTTTTTTCCCGGGATGAAAAGTACCTCAAGTCGTCCTCAGTTACTACTAACAATGTGCATAGATGATTGGTTCAGAAGATAAAGCGTGAAGAGGTAACAAACAAACAAACTCACTTTCGCATTTTATAATATTAGTTAGGATTAGGATTAATGGTTCACTATCCATTTGCATAAAAATAATACTTAGCCATAAAATACATTGGCATATGGTAAATTAGACTAATGATATTTACGCATATTTTTTTTTTCCATAACAAATGTAACATAATCGTAATAATCATAAATAAAATTAGCATAATCATATTTCAGCATAAAATGTATAAGAATAAATTTATAAAGGCATAATAGTATTAAACAATAATGAATATAGTCATAATCATCTTACGCAGAATAAGTAACTCCTTTTACTCCTTTACGAAATTATTAGACACACATCAAAACCTTTTTACATAAACATTTGCTCCAATAAAACTTGCAGGCGTAAAACATTGTGGGTAGAACGTGACTATATTTTTATAATTTTAAACAAGGTGAATCACTAAGTTGTCTGTGTACGTATTCATTATTGAAGTTGCATTTAATATTGTAAATAAAGTGAATTGTGTTTAAAAATGGAATATACAGTGAATACCTTTATCACTAAAAGAGGAGGAATTTAATTAAATGTCAATGGTTTCATATATGAGCAAAATAATAAACAAAATGACAAATATTATTGGGTATGTGAATTATGACGAAGTGTCATGATTTCAAGTATTTATATTTAAATATACATATATATTTATACACATTAATATATAATGATGAAAAAGTATCTATTTTAATATTATGGCAATACTGATAACGGCTGTTTGTACCGCCACCATTAGGATAAAATGGCAAAGCGCGCCAAGATGGCGTCACTTATTATTGTGCAGCGATAGTGTTAAGACGTGTTCTTATGTACGACATTATTATACGTGGTTACTATGTGCAATGGAATATATAAATGGAAGATGTGATATATAATATTTAAAATATACATATATATTTGGCAGATATATTTGGTTTCATTATATCTCAGAAGCAGGAACGAGCCCAAGTATAAGAAGGTACGTGAAACATTTTTAATTTTTTAAATACGAAAATGTTTTTCAAAATGGTGTTCTTTTCCTTGTCTAAATCACCCACATTTTAATATTTTACAGCAGTTTTAGTACCTTAATACATTATTAAAGATTAAAATATTAAAATATTTTAATGTATCTAGAATATACTCAGTGTATATAATTGTACATTAATTTTGTACTTGGTCAGGGCCACTCCCTGATAGTGCATATTGTATCCACTTTATACACGTTCATACCTGCTAAGCGTTCGATTGGAGCTACTCTCTGATAGCATTTGGTATGGTTTATGGTAAGATGTGGGTAATCATAGGTTGTACTGAGACGGGGCCACTCCCCGACAGTACGGTTTTGTCTTACGCGCACATAAAAGCTCATCAAGCGTTTGATCGGGGCTACTCTCTGATAACCTTGACATGTTGTAATGTATAGCAATAGTATTATCACAGATTACTATTTTAACTATCTTGTGGTATTATAAGAAACAATTATGTTGTTTAATATTACTCAGTACATATAGTTTTTTTTTAAATCAATATATCTATTTGATCATAGTTTAGACATTTCAACCACTCCGTTACCTTTTTGACTTCACGTAATTACAAAGGATAAATATCCAGACTTTTATTTGTTGTAATTTTACTCGTAGTTTTCATGAGATGACGAGAAGATCCTTTTTTAGGAGATACTTTTATTATTGTTCTTCTATTTGTATTGTAGTATTTTCAGGCTTGTAGGATTGGTTTCTGTGTTGTTTTAAAGTAGTTCTAATATACATTAACAATTAATAAAAATAGTTACTCTGTTGGGAATCTAATTGGGTTAAAGTACATAACCTTTAGTAGATAATTAAATTTTAAATATCCAAATAAATAATCGAATTCAATATTATTATAAGTGAGGGTCCCAGGACAATCGTTGGTCAATTACCTACAATTCCTATGAATTTAATTTGTGAAACTTTTTAAATTTCTGAACAGTTATTATTTAAGGTGTTATTGTTACATTGGTGCATTTTAAGTTTGTCAAAATTCAGATTTAACTTTTTAGTTTTAGCGAAAGAGTAAACAAGAATTACCTACAATTCCTAATAATTTAATTTGTGAATCGTTTTATATTTCTGAACAGTTATGATTTAATGTGTTATTGTTACATTGGTGCATTTTAAGTTCGTCAAAATTCGGATTTGACTTTTTAGTTTTAGCGAAAGAGTAAACAAGAATTACCTACAATTCCTAATAATTTGATTTGTGAATCGTTTTATATTTCTGAACAGTTATGATTAAACGTGTTGTTGTTACATATTGGTGCATTTTAAGTTTGTCAAAATTCGGATTTGACCTTTTAGTTTTAGCGAAAGAGTAAACAAAAGGATAGATTTGAAAAATTGATCTTATTTGCTATTGTTATTTTTATAATAAAATAACGCGTTATTGTTCTTGATATATGTAAAGCAATTTAAGTCCATAATCCAGATGATGGATGCTGATTTATAAAGAAAAATAAATACTATTTTTAGACACCCATTTTTGTCGACAGTTACTTTTGCTGGTGTTTTATATTTTCAGTAACAAATGAACACATGATTTCGAAGTGCATTGAGTATGTAACAGTGGAGTTACGAAAGAGGTTCCATGTGATATTGATGTGAGTTCGCGGAGGTACTACTTCAGATGCCACAGCACCACAAGTTAAGTATAATTACATTTTACAATTGGATTTACGATGAATTAAGTAGAAAGATATATTTTCACACGGGATAGACACGTGTGATGGACTGTGTATGTATCACAGTGAAGATTTGTATGTTTATGCCAGTCAAGTTTCTTATTGTATGAGTACCAAACAAAGTATATTAATGGATTAATTCGAAAGTTATATTTTCACACGGGGATTTTACCATGTGATTGGACTGTGTATGTGTCACAGTTAGCGAGGATTTGCTGTCAAATCAAAGTTTTTATTGTATGAGTACCAAACAAAGTATATTAATGGATTAATTGGAAAGTTATATTTTCACACGGGGATTTCACCATGTGATTGGACTGTGTATGTGTCACAGTTAGCGAGGATTTGCTGTCAAATCAAAGTTTTTATTGTATGAGTACCAAACAAAGTATATTAATGGATTAATTCGAAAGTTATATTTTCACACGGGGTATACGTGTGATTGGACTGTGTAAGTGTCACAGTTAACGAAGATTTGCTGGCAAAGTCCTTAATATATGAGTATCAAACAAAGTATATTGATAGATTAAGTAGAAGTATATTGATGGATTAAGTAGAAAGTTATATTTTCATACGGGATAGACACGTGTGATTGGACTGTGTATGTATCACAGTGAAGATTTGTATATTTAAGCCAGTCAAAGTTGTTTATTGTATGAGTGTGAAGAATGCTACTCATATTTTATTGGTGAGCGTGCCCCAATACGATATATGTGATTGGACTGTGTATGTTTCACAGTAAAGATTTATATGTTTAAGCCAGTCAAAGTTCTCATTGTATGAGTGCGAGGAACGCAACTCATATTTTATTGGTGAGCGTACCACAATACGAGCCGTATGCAGTTAAGTTAGGGGGTGGTGTATGTCGCTCACTTTCTACGGTGCCAATAGTGCCACCGGGTGGATAGCGTGCCACACAGTGAGTTACATGCAGTCACTGGATAGGATTGAGGGGTAATGTATGCCTCTCATATGTTACGGAAATGTGAGCGTGCCTCCGGGTGGTCAGCGTGCCACATTATGAACTGCATACATTCGAGACTAGCTAGGGGTGTTGTATGTCACTCATTTTCTACGGTGTCAATAGTGCCACCGGGCGGTTAGCGTGCCACATAATGAGCTACATGCATTCACTGGATAGGAATGGGGGGTGATGTATGTCTCTTATATGTTACGGAAAGGCGAGCGTACCCCGGGTGGTCAGCGTGCCACATTATGAGCTACATACATTCGAGACTAGGGGGTGTTGTATGTCGCTCATTTTTACGGTGTCAATAGTACCACCGCCGGGTGGTGAGCGTGCCATATAGCGAGCTACATGCATTCACTAGATAGGACTGGTGGGTAATGTATGCTTCTCATATGTTACGGAAAAGTGAGCGTGCATCCGGGTGGTGAGCGCGCCACATCATGAGCTGAATACATTTGAGACTAGGGGTGAGTATGTTGCTCATTTTTACGGTGTCAATAGTGATACCGGGTGGTAAGCGTGCCACATAGTGAGCTACATACATTCACTGGATAGGAGTAAGGAGCGATGATTTATGTGAGCGGCATCAATCATCAGAATATTTATATTTACATTTCCTACTTATGCTGGGGTTATATTAACTTTGGGTCAGATAAGAGATTGGAATTTCTATTTAGTTAATAACATTCATTTTAGTTTTTGTACTTTTAATGATTTATTAAATAACATGAGTTTAACCTATGGTTAATGAAATATTACACAGTCATATAATTCGTTGATATTACTACAGATTTGAATGCATTTTATTACTCAAATTGAGATTTGAGTCAATTGACTTCGACAATTCAACTTTATAAATTCAACATTTTTAACAAGTATCTAGAAATCTTTCCTGATGGTCATTAGCTGCCTAAAGGATTATTTTTGTCAGAACTATCATTACTATTTTTCTTTACTAAAAGAAAGTCAGATTTTCAAAGTAAACTTATACAGTAATGAATCCATAATACGGTTTATGTCGATAAAGATTATACATTTCAGATTTAAAATGATCGCAGTAAAGTAGAAGACGGTGCTCCAGCTATCGCCTCCGGGACAATGCAGACAGCGGCAATGAGAGTACCAGCGAGTCGCTAAACGAAGGGCTTGTCCATTAACTTCCTTTACTTTACATCAATTTGTCCAGCAGTGGACGTCTCTCGGCTGAGAGAGAGAGACTTTACATCTACCTTTAGCAACTAGTCTGTATTTTGGTAATCGCCTTATTATTTGATTATGACAACGAAGTGTATAGATAAACGAGCACTTTTTAACTTAATTTCCCCGTCAAGATCGCTGAGAAGCTTTGTTTTATTAATTTACTTTAAAGTGTTACTATAGTACCATGTTATTCGCTACGTCTTTATGAAATGTATATTGGATCTTAATAAGTTGTAAATATGAACAAAAAAAAAGGGTAAGAAAGTTGAATAATTTATTTATTCAATTAAATTATGATGATTTACAGTAAATAAGTTGTACATTTTTTGTTACTCATATTAATTTATTTTGACAGACGTAGGTAATGCATGGTTAAACATATTTTTGTATAGTGTTCTATCAATCAATCAATTTATTTATTTGTCAAACATAGGTATACGTAGGATACAGTTGTTATAAAAAAAAAATCATTGTACATCATGTTTTGCCATTAAAAATAGCATACAAATATTTATAAAATTATAATAATATTAGAACAACCAGAAATTAAGTTACATGCAGATAGTATATCAGTGTCCAAAAGTAAATAATTAAAATGTCAAAGTGTAAAAAAAAAACCAAAGTTAGTAAAATTATATTTGATCATTTAAAAAAAAAATCATTCAAAGAATAATAACATTTTTTGATTCTATGCTGCGCCCTTTGCCATACTTACTAATTTTAGTCATATAATGTTAATCAACCAATGTGTGCTTTCCATATTTCAATACAGCTACATTTTATTACTTTTGTATTTTATAAAACTGTTTTATTTTTGCTACTGAAAAATGTTTTGGGTTTCTTAAACTTTATCATATATTTTCAAGCTTGTCAATCACGTCAAATGTAGCAATCTCTTGAGTAAACTTGACTAGCATTGCAAATAAAATGTCTACTTGTTTGTCATATTTTCTAGAGAAAATATGTACTAACAAAATAACTATAATAGATAATGTTACTTGTTGATAATTTCTCGCATTTGTAAACTGTTAGAAAACATGGAATACAAAATAGATTTAGATGTACTGACAAATGTCATGATTCTAGAATTATTTAAACATGTTTTAAAGATTAAGAGTGATTAAGATTAAGATTGATTAAGATTAAGATTTAAGAGTACGATTTAATGGAAACTGTATGAAGAACTGTGTTAATGTAAGAACATTAAAAAAGTGCCCAGTTAACGAACTTTATTTACAATTTGTTTGTCACTGAGTAGAAAAATAATTGTCGTTGATTAAGATTCTAAAATTTTGTTTACATGAGATAGTCTATCACTAATCTATTTTACATTGAATTAAATTTAAAATAATTGTGAACATTTAGAACATTATTTTTGTTATTGTCATTGTAAACTAATTAAATCTGACATTTCATATTATTGTTTATGAGATGATAATGTACTCGTATACTCGACCATCTAGTTGTACTTATTTATAAGACCATGATTGTAGATATTGACGTCCTTGCAGAAAATGCAGGGGTAAAGTTTGTTGCGCCGCTTCTTCTTTACCTGCGCTTTGGAAGCGGTGGTAAACTTAATTATAAGTAAATTATTGACGTCAATAAGCAATGTCGTACATCCAATGTTAAGAATTAAGAATTCATTTTTATTATGTATGTGCGTCGGGAGACAGCACGTTATCGGATGGCCGAATGTCATGATTTCAAGTATTTATATTTAAATATACATATATATTTATACACATTAATATATAATGATGAAAAAGTATCTATTTTAATATTATGGCAATACTGATAACGGCTGTTTGTACCGCCACCATTAGGATAAAATGGCAAAGCGCGCCAAGATGGCGTCACTTATTATTGTGCAGCGATAGTGTTAAGACGTGTTCTTATGTACGACATTATTATACGTGGTTACTATGTGCAATGGAATATATAAATGGAAGATGTGATATATAATATTTAAAATATACATATATATTTGGCAGATATATTTGGTTTCATTATAGAAGCGATACTTATAATAAGTGCAATTCTAGAGTTATTACCAAGCTGAATGAAGCTGAAAACCAGCAACATGAAATATTATCAAAACAAATAAAAACTCACAATCATGAACCAAATGCTCTAAGAGAAAAGGTATGTAAATGTTCTTTTAAATAATTTTTACCCTTAGTTTTTTTTTACCTTATGTAAAATAATTAAAAGGCGGCTTAGAGGTGGCCCAAGGGCCACCCCCGCCGCACTTAAACCTACCTTGACACTATATAATATAGGAAATAATGGTTAAAGTACTTTTTTTTTATTTTTCAGGTTCAAACAACCATTAATAAAATAAAAGAAGATGCAAAATCAAATCCAACTAAAAGGCCAATTCAAGTTATAGCTGATATTGAGATTGTTATATACACTTATGCTAGATAAAATTTGCATGAATTTCATTAAAAACATAAAATTTTAAATTTTTTCATTTATTTATACCTATTACACTTTAGCAAAATATACTATTACGCGACTGTACACTATGCCTAAAAACATTGTGCAAATTATAAGTATGCATAAATATATTAGTCTTAAATTTAATTATTCCAAAGTACATATGCTGCTAAAAATCAATTGTGCCCAAGTATAATTATGCCAAAAAAACTATGCCAAATTCATTGTGCCAAACCATTTTAGGAATATATACATTATGCTAACGAAAGGGATCCCAGGATTAATTCGCGGGTTTCTTTTGTTTTCAGGGTTACTAGGGATAGCAGATGGGATACTAGATACGAAAATTAAAAAAGAAAAGGTCACTGTATCATTTGTACATAAAATATCAAAAATAATAATATAAGTACTTACATATAGTAAGGATCTCCAATAATTGGGGGAGGCCTTTGTCCAGCAGTGGACGTCTCTTGGCTAAGAGATATATATATATATATATATATATCTCTTAGCCAAGAGACGTCCACAATATATATATATATATATAATATTATGATAGTATCGAAACGCAATACTATCGATAGTAGATATTAAAATGCTACTACTATCAATAATATCGAATCGATGCAACAACTCTAGTGTAAAGGGGTTCTTACGTCTGCGGCTGGAAGGTAGACAGTGTCTAATTTACTTTATTTGAATTGTTGCTACTGGCTACTACCTTATTATAATGATAGTGATCCTTCAGTCACTCGTTGGTTTTGCCCCAAGGGTCAACAGACGACCCAAGACTATTTGCTGTCCTAACAGATTAGTGTTACAAATGTGTATGTATCTAAATACGTAATAATTTGAATGGAATTATGGCCTGCATATACATATATACAAACTACATAAATACAATATACATAAATACATTTATAATAATATACTTAAGTTACATACGTATATAAATACAGGTAGAATATCTATTTACATATTTACACAACATAGAAACTAAACATTCACGGCACGATAAACAATATTCGCCGTCCTATCTATCGTCCGTAAAATCGGACAATGTGAACGGTATCAGCTGGTCGACGCGAAACCGGTCCGCATTCCTTGCGCCCGCGCTGCCGCGCACTCGTCCCGAAACCAGTCGGAATCCTACATCGACGCGAGACGCATGTCGCTTTGGCGCGCGAATTACCTATCGCATTTCTCTTCAGTTTTCGCAACTACTATCTGCTATTCTTTCTTCTTCCGCTTAGCCTATTGTATGACAGTGCTCGCTTGTGCAAATAGTGCTTATATGGACCGCTCGTGTGAACTTTATTGTTAAGTACCTGTACCACTGTTGTGCTGTAATAAAACTGTAAGTAAGAAGTAGTGTTTTTGTCTGCTGTACCAATACCTACAATCAAGACCACGCTACAACTGGTGACCCACGACACTTGAGCAACGATGAGTGACAGCAGTGATACAGCAAAAACCGCTACATCCGCGGACAACGTCAGTACACGTCATCGAAGAAGGCAAGTTTCCACTGAACCACGTCAAGAATCGTCCGACTTCCGACGACATCGTCTGAAGGTACCACCATTTTCTCCTGATGACCCAGAGATATGGTTCGCATTACTAGAGGATCAATTTGAGTATTACGACATTACCGATGACGTCATAAAATTTCGAAATGTCACAATAAACCTCGATATAACGCATGCGAAAGCTGTAAAGGACATCATTACGAAACCTCCGAGGACAGACAGATATAAAAAAATAAAAAGCGAGCTTATTAAGCGTCTCAGCGCCTCTCATGAGAAGAAGGTCAGACAACTTTTGAATGACGAAGTGTTGGGAGATAGAAAACCCACCCAATTTTTGCGACATCTTCAAGATCTGGCCGGTCCTGACGTACCAGAGGACTTCCTTCGATCAATCTGGAGCAACCGCCTACCCAAAAATATCCAGACGGTTTTGGCATCGCGGTCATCTGATACCCTGGAGGAGCTAGCAGACTTGGCAGATCGGATCCAAGAAATCTCCACACCAGGAAACGTCGCGTCGACATCAACTCACGTCGCCGAAGCAAGTAGCAGTAACCAATCTGGTGAAATCTACGAACTCCGTAAAATGGTGGAACGTCTTGCTCTGAAACTCGATGAACACTCACGATCGCAATGCAACCCGAATCGATCTAGGTCTCAACGACGTCAGCGTTCACCACCGCGAGGTCGAAGTAGGTCACGCTCTGCTACTAGCTACCAGCGATACCCTACGTGCTGGTACCATGCGAGATATGGTTCACGGGCTCGCAATTGCCAGAAGCCTTGCGATTACAACGCGGGAAACGACGCAGGCAGTCGGTAATGGCGACAGACGACTGCCTATCTTCACCTGGTCGCCTCTTCGTGACAGACCGAAGCATGAAAATCCAGTTCTTGGTCGACACCGGCAGCGACCTCTGCGTTTTCCCTCGGTCGCAGTTACGTGAGCGTCGAGAACCAACGACCTACAAGCTCACAGCAGCAAACGGGACGACCATTAATACATACGGCATCGCACACCTCAACCTGAACCTAGGACTTCGACGCATATACTCGTGGCGATTTGTGGTAGCGGATGTTACGAAGCCCATAATTGGTGTAGATTTCTTATGTTATTACAACCTTATTGTAGACTGTAAAGGTAAAGGCTTATAGATAATACTACAACACTTTCTACACCAGCTTCACTGGACCTTAAAAGTAGTGATATTCTTTCTGTAAAGGTTCCGACTGGCGACTCTAAGTACCATCACTTGCTTTCACGTGAATTTCCAGAAATTACACGACCAGCTGGCACACAACGCGTAGTACCACATAATACACAACACCATATACGCACCACACCAGGACCCCCGTCTCATGCGCACCTAGACGTTTAGCCCCCGACAAATTAGCAGTGGCGAAGAAGGAATTTGAGGCTATGCTTGCCAATGGCACTGCCCGACCGTCTGAGAGCCCATGGTCGTCGCCTCTACACCTAGCGCCGAAGAAAGACAACGGCTGGCGGCCCTGCGGCGACTATCGGCAGCTAAACGCGCGTACCATCCCCGACAGATATCCTATTCGTCATATTCATGACTTTACACATAGCATATCTGGTTGTAAAGTATTTAGTACCATCGATTTAGTGAAGGCTTACAACCAGATCCCTGTATTTCCTGAGGACATACCAAAAACCGCCATCACTACACCTTTTGGCATGTACGAGTTTCCATACATGACATTTGGTCTGAGAAATGCTGGCCAGACCTTTCAGAGATTTGTAGATGAGGTGACCCGCGGTCTCGACTTTGTCTATTGCTATTTGGACGATTTTCTCATCTTCAGCAGGAGCGAAACTCTGCACGAACAGCATTTAAGTACAGTCTTTTCCAGGCTCCGTGACTATGGTTTGACATTGAACGTGGCAAAATGCGTGTTTGGGGTTCCAGAAGTAGCTTTTCTTGGATACCTCATTTCCGAGCATGGAACCAAACCACTTGATGAAAAGGTGAGGGCCATTGATGAATTTCCTCCTCCTAAAGACGTCAAGTCACTGCGACGATTTTTGGGCATGGCCAATTTCTACAGGCGATTTTTGCCAAATGCTGCCCAAACCCAAGCGCCTCTCAACGCCCTCCTCACGGGAGCAGTCAAAGGTTCCACGCCCATCACTTTAACAGGTAACGCCCTCAAAGCCTTCTCTGATCTCAAAGAAAGCCTCTCCAAAGCAGCTCTTTTAGCTCACCCAGACTGTCAAGCTAAGTTAGCCCTAGTTACAGATGCATCGGACGTAGCCATCGGAGCCGTGTTGCAACAATTAAAACACGACACGTGGGAACCGCTAGCTTTCTTTTCGAAGAAGCTGAGCCCTTCCCAACAAAAGTACTCTCCGTACGATAGAGAGCTGTTGGCAATCTATGAAGCGATAAAATATTTCCGCCATATGGTCGAAGCACGTCATTTTACCGTATATACGGACCATAAACCGATTTCATTCGCCTTTCATTAAAGAAAAAATAACTGCAGCCCTCGTCAGTTCCGTCACTTGGATTTCATTTCGCAATTTACTAGCGATATACGACATATCTCCGGCAAAGATAACGTTGTTGCTGATACACTGTCGCGAGTCGATGAGTTGGCTACTCCAATATGTCTCAGCAGTCTTGCCCATGCACAAGAAACTGACACGGAGTTGGCGACATTCCTTACGGGAAATACATCGCTCCGTCTCACTAAAATGAATTATGCCGGTAGCGACAAACTCTTATATTGTGACGTCAGCACATCAACTCCTAGACCCTTCGTTACAAAGGAGTTCAGGAAACAGGTGTTCGCAAGCCTTCATTCGCTGAGTCACCCCGGGCCCATGGCGACTGCTAAGTTGGTAGCGGAACGATTCGTCTGGCCTGGCATGCGGCGGGATTGTCGCGAGTGGGCTCGAACTTGTCTCCCTTGCCAACGCGCCAAAGTCAGTCGACACGTATCCGCCCCCTTAGCTAACTTCAGTCTCCCTCGGGCACGTTTCAAGCACGTACACATCGACCTAATCGGTCCTCTTCCGGTTTGTCAGGGCTATAAGTATTGCTTGACCGCGATAGATCGGTTTACTCGCTGGCCCGAAGTTATTCCCATAGCCGACATAACAGCGGAAACAGTAGGTAAGGCTTTAATATCCGGCTGGATATCTCGATTCGGCAGCCCTATAGATATTGTCACAGACCGCGGTCGCCAATTCGAATCCGCGCTGTTTCAATATCTAGCCAAGGCCATAGGATTCCAGCACAAACGCACGACCGCCTACCATCCCGCATGCAACGGGATGGTAGAACGTTTCCACAGGCAACTCAAGGCGTCCATCACTTGTCATGCTGACCACAACTGGGTGGAGATTCTGCCGTTAGTAATGCTTGGTATCCGCAGCGCCTTTAAGGATGACCTCCAGGCATCTTCTGCGGAGTTACTATACGGCGAGCCACTCAGACTCCCAGGAGAATTTTTCGAACCGACTACGCAATGTACATCTGACATAAGCGATTTTACAGCACGTCTTCGTTCCTATATGGAACAGTTAAAACCGACTCCAGCTTCTCGCCACGGCAAGCGCAAAGCATTTGTGTTCAAAGAACTTGCGACCACAAATCATGTCTTCATTCGTGAAGACGCCTCGCGCGCGCCTTTTCAACCAGCATACACAGGCCCTTATATGGTGATGGAGAAGAATGATAAGGTGTTCAAAGTACTCGTCAAAAATAAACCTACCACAGTCTCGATAGATCGGCTGAAACCAGCCTTCATAATAGCCGACGACGAGCAATCAGTAATTACACCTAACTTATCCCCACCTACACAGCCCTCTGGTGAAAGTATCCCACAAATTCCACAATCACCATCTTCTGGCAACCCAGTATTAAAAAAACCCGGTTTGGTCGTATTGTTCGTGCGCCAGATTTTTATCGCCCTTAACCAGGTCTTTGGGGGGGAGTGATATGGCCTGCATATACATATATACAAACTACATAAATACAATATACATAAATACATTTATAATAATATACTTAAGTTACATACGTATATAAATACAGGTAGAATATCTATTTACATATTTACACAACATAGAAACTAAACATTCACGGCACGATAAACAATATTCGCCGTCCTATCTATCGTCCGTAAAATCGGACAATGCGAACGGTATCAGCTGGTCGACGCGAAACCGGTCCGCATTCCTTGCGCCCGCGCTGCCGCGCACTCGTCCCGAAACCAGTCGGAATCCTACATCGATGCGAGACGCATGTCGCTTTGGCGCGCGAATTACCTATCGCATTTCTCTTCAGTTTTCGCAACTACTATCTGCTATTCTTTCTTCTTCCGCTTAGCCTATTGTATGACAGTGCTCGCTTGTGCAAATAGTGCTTATATGGACCGCTCGTGTGAACTTTATTGTTAAGTACCTGTACCACTGTTGTGCTGTAATAAAACTGTAAGTAAGAAGTAGTGTTTTTGTCTGCTGTACCAATACCTACAATCAAGACCACGCTACAGAATATTTATTTATTTAGGTTTATTGTACAGTCAAGCGGTCAAGTCAACAGTCAAGTTTTGAAGCGGTGGTGGCCGAGTGGTAGGGCGCCCGCCTATGGATACAAAATCCCAGGTTCAAATCCTGCCCGGGCTACATGAGTTTGTATACCAATCTGACTCATATTAGTTTTCATCGACCACCACTTGCTTCCGGTGAAGGAAAACATCGTGAGGATACCTGCACTCTGGTTGATGATTATCAGCTAGTGTGTGAAATGGAGAAGGCAATGGCAAACCACTCCATTAAAATTGCCATGAGAGTCGTTGTGTGTGTTTCATTCCATATAATGACCACGACTCTCAGTCATGAGGAAATACGACTAAAGAGAGTCTACAGTCAAGTGTCAAAAGTGCAGTCTGAATTTACAAGGCATTAAAATAGGTATTCGAGGTATGACTGCACTTATGACGCTCGACTGTACATCTTTACGAAATGTTTCAATAGGTTTATTACCTATGTTTATAATCGGACCGAAACCTAAACTCCCGTATGACGTATGTCAGTTTGACAATAATAGTGATCTACCGAAACACGAGTCGCTACAATTATATGATTTTACGTAAAAATAACAAATCCAAATAAAATAATTATTTTTATTAACCAGAAGACTGAACCATCAAAGTAGCTAAATCACTAACATGGATAATAAATTCATAGTGAATAATATTATCTACTCTGATTTTACGATTCGATACAATTGCGTGAATTCTTGTCCCTCTTTCCGTTTTTTGTATTACCTTAATGTTATTTTTTTAAATTTTAATTTGCAATAATTGTTACATTATATTCAGCATTTAAAAATCAATAAAAAACCTTATTAAATAAATCGAAAAATTAAACGATGTATCGATTATAGTTACCTATGTAACACATGGCACACTATATGCACCTATATTTAAAATATTTCTCCACCTAACTTACGAAAACAAACGGATTTCCATGCTGTTTTCACCTAGAAATGACTATGTTTTATATAATTTAGTTCACGCAAGCGAAGTCACGGTACGATAGTATATCAATAATTTATTTATTAAGGTATACATAACAGGTTACAATGTACAAAAATCACACAATACATATTTTACGTAGGTTTTGAGCAATAAAATTATAAATCATAACATATAATCATTATAATAAAGACATAAAATTATATGTAGTATGTACCTATTTTTTGTATTTGTTTGGCTTACCCTAAACTTATTGCAGGATATTCCAAATAGCTATTTGAATCGATACAATCGATTCTTATGTGAATGCATCGAGTCGTTAGCATTGATGGCGCTATCCAGTGCATCGTCGAATCCTCCACAAAACGAATAAAAGTGTTTACGTATCGATACGGATTTACTCGGTATTGAAATCGAAATCACTTTTAGGATCTTGTTACGGTATAGGTTTAGCTAAACTTTGATTAACTAGGTGCATTTATTTTAACTATAAATATATATCTCTATCTTTAGTCGTATTTCCTCATGACTTGAAGGTCGTGGTCATTATATGGAATGAAACACACACAACGACTTGTTTGCCATTGCCTTCTCCATTTCACACACTAGCTGATAATCATCAACCAGAGTGCAGGTTGCCTCACGATGTTTTCCTTCACCGGAAGCAAATGGTGGTCTATGAAAACTAACATGAGTCAGATTGGTATACAAACTCATGTAGCCCGGGCAGGATTCGAACCTGGGATTTTGCATCCACAGGCGGGCGCCCTACCACTCGGCTACCACCGCTTTAAATATATACATATTACTTGGCTCTCGTTGGATTTTCTACATAAAATAGTATCCTATGTTATTTCAGGTCCAATCGAAATCCATACAGTAGATTTTGGATGCACAAAATAGGTCTTTCAATGTATTATTTTATATAAAGAAACCTTTTTTTTTCAATATTATAAAATTTCAAGATTTCTCTTTTTTATGTCTAGCTTGTCTGTGAAATATATTCTAGAACCGTAGGGTATTTTTTTCAATTAAAAAGTTTTAATCTTCAGAGCGTTTATTTTTGCTGTAGGCAATTTTTCAATTTATTCTCAAGTCATCCATTACATGATAAAAATTAAAATAATAATAATTAAGAAACCATTTTTAACCAGATTTCCAACGGTCATCGCGTTCGTGAAACCTTTATTGTAACTAACATACATACTTATATCACGAGGCGAAAAACTTTTAACATCTCATTTTCAATCGACTTCCCAAAAAAGGAGAAGGTTATATGTTTCGATGTATGTATGTTTTTTTTTATGTATGTTCGCCGATTTCTCCGCCTATTGTGGACTGATTTCCGAAATTATTTTTTTATTCGTAAGAGTCTATTCCCAAGTTGGTCCCATTTTAACCACGTCAGAATCTGTTCGGTAATTTAAAAGATACCTAATAAAATATAAAAATATCAACATTGCATTCTAGAGCAAAAGCCCGCGACTGCATGCCCTTCCTTATTTTATTAAAACTCAAGATTTTCTGTGTATGTCCCCAACATAGAAAATTAGCGACTATAAAAGTTGGATCATGATTACTTAGGCAGATAATTTGTAGCAATAGCATATAGAGTGGTAGCTCAATTTCCTCAAAGTACAGTTTTTAAAGATTTTATTCCGAACTAGCTGTCGCCCGCGGCTTCGCCCGCGTGATTTCGCTTTGATGAAAAATCATTTTGTGTTCCAAACCGTTTCAGATCTTCGATTTTCTTTGTATACGTCTACAGAAAATGCTCATAAGATTAATCAAGTGTTGCTAAGGCGCCATTTCCATTCCATATATGATATAGTGTAGCTGGTCTCTTGAAGTTATTCATCAGATGTTCCAGATCTTCAATTTTTATACGTCAGCAGCAAATGCTCATCAGGTTGAACGACTTTTGTTAAGGCAACATTTCCATATTTCTTATAGTTTAACTGTTCTGTTTTGGTTCTTCATCAGGTGTTCCAGTTTTCAAAATCAATTATAGCCTAAATGTTGCCCAGGCTTAATAGCTATAAAACAAAAAAAGTTTCATTCAAATCGGTTCAGTACTTTCGGAGATTAGCGTGATCATAGATACAGACAGACAGACAGACAAGAAATTCCAAATAAATATTTTTGCTTTCTATTACTCTTTTTAAGTGTCCCTCTATCCATTTCAGTCAAAAATACTACTTACTTCTTACTTCTATCAAGGACACTTTTCCGCAATTAGGCCTCCAGTTTGGGCCCTTTTTGCGTGAGGAGGAGGGGCGGCACTTCATTCGAGCCAGCCCAGCTCCTTTAGGAAGCGAAGAACCGCCGATGGTGTACGGCAGGCTTCGCTCATGGTCCCTGGGTTCCCCAGGAACTCTTCTCTTGTAGTTGCAACGCCACGACACTCCAGAAGGAGGTGGCTTGCAGTTTCTTCAGCCTCCATGCATGCCCTGCATAGTGGGCTGTCTGTAATACCTAGGGTGTAAAGGTGTTTATTTAGTGTACAATGACCAGTAATGATGCCAATCATAATGCGTAAATACCTTCGTGGTAGCCTAAGCAGACGTTTTGAGAAGCGACTGTCCCATTCGGGAAGTGCTTCCCTTGCCTGCCGGCATGTGTCGAGGGTTCGCCATAATTGGGATTGTTCTTCACTGCTGCGCAAGCGGATCCAGGAGCGAACCTGCGCGAAAGGGATCGGGGCCATCGGCAGAGGTCCCACAGGGGTACGGCTCGATCCCCTTCTTGCCAGCTCATCAGCTGCATCGTTGCCTAGTGAGTTGCTATGACCTTTAATCCATTGAAGGGTAACTGAGTTGTACTTACACAAGTTATCCAAGGATTTATGACATTCTAGTATGAGTGCTGAGTCAACCTGGGCACGTCGTAGGGCGAGGAGGACAGCCGCACTGTCGGTCAGGATACGGATAGACATGTCTGTTACCTTTTTCCTTGTGATTTCTACCGCAGCATGAGTGATGGCTACACACTCCGCCTGGAAAATGGAGTTGTCCACCCCCAGAGTTGTGCAGTAGTGAATATTGAGGTCTTGAGAGAAAACACCTGCTCCCACACCAGTTTCCGTCTTTGAGCCGTCGGTGTATACTCTCACTTCTTCGGGCCCCGAGCTGTCCCAGGGTTCCTCATGTAACTGAATTTTGTCAAAAATACTAAATGTACAGACAAAATATTTTTACTGTTTTATTATATGTATAGATAATATTGGAAATCACGCCATCCATTACCAGGCCATTGGTGCAGATATAAACCCCTGCCAGATATTGTAACTTTACTAAATTATAGTTATATTTGTTTTATTACAAAATTTGAATTTTATGTTACTTTGGGAGGCCCCAAGGGAGCTTTTTATACCTATAAAAATCATCCTTGCTAGCCATATTACCTGCATAAGCAACTAAGATCCAAACTTCATACCTAGTCGCTAATATTTTTTACCCGTATATACCACGCAGAGAAACATTCATCATTTTTAAAATAAGGAGGGTTTGATCGTCGCGGACTCTCGGTCTATTTATGTGCCAAAAAATAATAGACAATTTGACATATTCTGACATTTCAAATCAAACTGACATAAAAAGTTTCGAATTCTTAATTCTTTATTTTCGGCCAGAAGAAAAGTTTAAGTTTTTATTAAAGAAAATAAGTGTAGAAGCACTAAAAATGATAAAATAAAACTTTTTTCCAAAAAAAATGAACCGACTTCCATCATAAAACTTAAAATCATGAAATAACAATAAAGAAAAATGTATTGGCATGCTACCTACTGAATGAGGTGAAGTCGGTGCCGTAAAAATTAAATACCTAATCTAAATTTACATTAGAATCGTGTATACATACCACCATAACACCCTTACTCCTGCACTTGGCACCGACTTCACCTCATTCAGTAGGTAGCATGCCAATACATTTTTCTTTATTGTTATTTCATGATTTTAAGTTTTATGATGGAAGTCGGTTCATTTTTTGGAAAAAAGTTTTATGTATAAAAGATCTGTAGAAATAAGTACTATCTACCTTTGTACTTAATTCTACTATATTTTAAGTCCCTTTCTATGTTTTTGTTTCGTACAAAAATAAATTAACCCAGATAATCCTGAAACTATTTATCATCACAGATTTTTATAATATCTCAGAATGTTAGTGCACGAGGCTTATAATTTCCGGGAAAAATAATAAAAAAATTGCAAGCTGTCTGGGAAAGCCGGAAAATGGGTGGTGTTATAACACCTGGTAGGATGATGCACTACTGTAATTAGTACTAAGGGTAAGGAGGGGTAAGATCAAGGAAAAAACAAAATTAAAATAACACAATTAAATGTTTTTATTTATTCTGATCATATGATACATATATAAACTGCTGTGTGATACATATATAAGTATATAAATTGCAGCCGTGACCACTGTAGTATGACACCATTGCCTCATCGATGCTATAGACTTCCTCCAAAGGAGCCATACGTAAAAAAGTTTTGTTTTATGAATCAAATAGGGGTCTTACTTTTGTCGTTTTGCTCTTGTAGTAAAGAATTGTCACAATAGTGTATATGACTCATTATAAAACTAAAACGATCCCGCGACATAGCGTTATAAGTCAAAGGAAAATTGGTATCGGAAGATTTTTCACAATACATTATCTTACGAGGCACTACAAATACCCACTATACAACAATATCTATATCGAAAAAAAACATTTCATTTCTGCTTCAGTTATATTATCAGTTTTATTTTAATTATTTTTTTATTATTACCTACCAGCTTTTGGTGACGATTAATATTTGTTTTATGCACAAGCAAATCATCTTTCTCCTTTTTCACTCAAGTTTTGTTATAATACACTGGCGATTGTAAATATTTAGGGGCTTAATCATTTCGCAACTGAGGATATTCTTTTGGATAGTTTTGACACAGTTGTAGACGTACTAGCCACAGATGTAGATATACCTACTAGCGTTAGGAGAATCATTGATGTTGGTTTCATTTCTGACCATACCTCTTCTTTTAGCTAAATGAGATAGTGGCATAATATCTTCGTCATCCGAGGAAGACTCGCTATAAACGATCTCAACTTCTCCAAAAAAAAAAAAGGACGGACAAACTATTTAGTTTAATTCAATCTTTAGTTATTTAGTAACCTGGAAGATTGTGAAAATTCACGATGTTTTCATCACCCGATTAAACCGGAGTAAAATAGAAATAATACTAGGCAAGATTATATCATCCTCCGCATTCTCTAATTCCTATATTATTTCGTTAAATTTTATCACTCCTCTTAGTCGTATCCTAAAAGTTCATACAAAAATGTAATATTACTACCAGGTGTTATAACACCTCCGATATTTAAACTGAAAAAAAATAGTTTAATATGACATTATTATGATCAATTTATTTCTGTTTAGGTAAATATTAGTTACATTATTAATAATCTACGCATAAAAGATAGAAAAAATACAAACATATATTATAAATTGCTTACCTTTTACCAGACATGAATGTTTGAAATATCTCTGCTGCTAAAATATACTATATTTGCTTAAAACCAACCGTTTTCATTAATTTACTTTGCACACAATTCAACTATAATAAGTACTGAATGAGATAACCGAAAAAATAACGCGCGAATGTCACTTCTTATAATTTATATTTGAGGGTACATATTAATAAATTTTAGCGGTGTTATAACTCCTAGTCGGGTTAAGTGGGATAATAAAAGATTCAAAATCCAAACAATTACGCGAGTAAGTTACCCAGCATGACATGACAGCGAATAGGCGTTCGCGCCTCGTCATATCGTCACGTGTTCCAAACAGCCTACTTTATGCCATGAAATGGTTGCCAATTCTCTGCCAAACGTCGCCCTGGCAGCCTGCCAAACTGTTATCAAGTAATCTCGCGACTCACAACCCTGAAGTCGACTTATAAACTGACATTCCTAAAATGAAATTGGTGTAATTTGAACAAAATTGTTCGCGAATATTATTAGCGATTTGTTAGGGTAATACTCGTACTAGAATACAAATATGTGATACTTTTTTAATAACTAGGTAAATCCTTTGTTAACACGATCATGTTTTGTTAATGAATATTAATAAATTAATATTTTGTTGTAATATGTTAGAATAACTCTACAATAACAAATGTATACAGCTCATATGAGCAGCTCTAAATCGACACACATATTGTTAATCAAGAGAATTTTTTTCAAAGTAGTTATAGAGATGTATCCTAATCCTAATATAATAAATGCGAAAGTGAGTTTGTTTATTTGTTCATTTATTTATTTGTTACCTCTTCGCTCTTTATCTCATCCTGAAATTTTGCTTACACATAGTTAGAAGTGCTGAGAAGGACATAGAGTACCTTTCATCTCGGGAAAAAGTCTGTGTCCGTGGGAAATTCACGCGAACGACGCCGCGGGCAAAAGCTAGTTGGTTATAATGGCAGAAATTTTATTAGAAAAAAATACAAGCATATATTCAAAATTACATGCCATGGCAAAATTTAAGGAAAATGTAACAAATAGGTATGTTCTAATTTAAAGCCAACAAAGTTTCACATACAAAAGTAGTACAACGCTATGCTGTTACCGGCACAATATCTCGCCGAGCTCACAATGCTCTTATAATTACGCTCCTAGCTTATGTGAATACGGCTTTATCCCTCTTGAATCGCTAATCGACGCAACCCTTTACCAAAGCCACGTAGTTCCTTCTGGTACCGATGATTTGTTGCGATTGATAAGCCGAAGAAATATTACATACATACATATTATCACGCCTTTTTCCCGTGGGGGTAGGCAGAGACTAGCGATTTCCACTTGCTACGATCTTTACAGATCTCTCTTGCTTCCTCTACACTCATCACTCTCTTCATACATGCTCTCCGGTTATGGGATATTAGGACTCTAATATGAAAGAAAAATGTCGCAATCATAAAATAAATTGTAGTGTGTCGTTGTCATTTATCGTGTATTCCGTGCCCGAAATTAAGCCCGGATACTCGGTATGTAATAGACAAAATATTATGCCTTATTGGAAAGTTAACAGACAGGAATTACCTACGCAGGAGCGGCACAGGGAACATACCAGGAAAAGACTCTTTTTGTTTTTGTTATAGACGATGTTGCTAATTAGGTTCTGACTTTATCTTTCCCTTACTTTGCTTTGCTGTGAGGGAATTTCAAAGGAATTTACTCAAGGATCTGAGTAGTTCACGTGCTTTATTCTTTTAAGTTGATAATATATCTCTTTGAAATGTATGTTTTGAAAGGTTGTTGTAAAAGTAGTTTTTTTTTCGTTAATATGCTATGTTTTCCCATTGCTGGGCTAAGGTCTTCCCATTTACTTAAAAACTTAGCTTTATTTATTTATTAATTTTTGTACACAATACATACATACAAAGGAAACATAAAACATAGGAAAAAAGTTTCTATAGAAATAAGTAGTACCTTTATACCTTATTTATATAGCTTTATTTAATATTTTTATTTTATATATTTATTTATATTTTGTATCATTATTTTGTACATCTTTTTACAAATATCTTTAACGATAATACATGTAAAATTGTTTTTTTCTTAAATTATGATACGCGAATTTTACTTACACACTAAACTAATTAGCCTTTTCCGAGATATTTTCCAATATTCACAAATTGATATTGATTATTAAAGAAATTTCATAATACTTCAAGCCTATGATAATAATGAAGCACAACACACACCACCGGAATTATAAATACAGAAATAAACCTGTCATTCTTAACAATCATCAAACAGTTATAACGAGGCTTAACAAAACATCATAATAAATAAAGCGCCTAAAGGATTTCGTAATTGAGACGAAAGAAAACTCAGATTGCAAATATTTATTTCAATTAAGCGTACCCTCTTTTCAAAAGCGTGCAATTGACACGGAAAGACAGTTGACATCTGAGAAAAAGGGTTGTTTTCTTAAGGAAATTTGATTGAGAGGGTACTTAGGCACCTACTTAGCCCTTTAAAGCCGTCTAATTAAGTAAGGGAGTAATTGAGTATTTATTCGTGCTGACGACTGTGAAATTGGAGAACTTTTGTGTGCTTTACTTGTTTCAGTATTAAAGGGTGCCGTTTTGCCATTTATTTATTTAATATAATTAATATTATAAATATAAATGCAAAAATTTGGATGTGAGTTTGTGAGAATATTTATTTATTTATTTATTAATTTTTGTACACAACAAACACATACAAAGGAAACATAAAACATAGGAAAACTAAGTACAAAGGTTCTACTTATTTCTAACAAAAAATAATAAAAATATTTGTTACTCAATCACGCAAAATTTACGGATTTTGAAGAAATTTAGTACATGGGTAGAAAAATACCAGGATTACCTGTTGATACCATAGAGTAATTTTTATCCCAAAGGTCCCTACGGGAGCGAAGCCCCAGCGAGCAGCTCGTCTTTTCTAGGTCGCAGGTATAGGTCTATTTTAGTGCAATAAATGTTAATTTATATATTTAACAGTTTTTGTATACAAAGATACATGAAAGAAACTTAAAATAATTAGACAGAAAGTACAAAGGGGCTGCTTATTTCAAATGAAATTAACTCCGGCAGACTCATGCGAGGAGAAAGAGGAATGTTCTTCTTGTAAGACTATAATAGGGTAGATGACAACAAGTCAAATTAGATACTTTTTTCTAAATGTCAAAAACAATAATTTATATGGGACTTGTATGATGGTACTCAACGGTGACGTCACTTTTAATTTAGTCAAAAAGCATTCCCAATATACTTTAATTAGAAGTAGAAAATAGTAAACCATGTTATTAATAAAATTGATCAATTAAAGTGACATTCAATTATTATGTTTCATTATTTAAATAGCATCATATATTTTATTTTTTAACCAGTCATCATCCCTATCCCGGACTAAGTTGCTCTAAGTAAATATTTTTTGAAAAGGATAATAACCATGAATATACGCAGATAAACATCAAGAAAATTCAAAGAAAGATAAGAGTAAACAAGATACAAATATATCAGTCATACACGAACCAGTATTTCTAAACATTTCAATTTAAAATAATACATTTGGCTACGTGCCCTTATTTATTGATAAATATGACAAACTGCAGTTTTCTCGAAAGAGGGTAAAATGCAATAAAGGATGGGTAATACATTTTCTTTGTGGATTTTACGCTCGACCACACATGGAATATTTAAAACCAGCTTCGGTCGTCTATAGCACTGGACGGGCATCCATTTCAATAGGGTTTCGGCCACGTTTCTATTTATGTATGAATTGGATATTATACCCACCTACTACTGCTCTATAAAGCTGCTTTATATATATCTACGAGTACATTTAACATGAAATTATACCCTGATTAATTAAAAAAAAACCTATAGTTTTCTGTTAAAATATATTTGTATATCAAATAAATATATCAGTAATAAATTAATAGTAAAAAAACTTAAAAACAGCTTTTGCATTGTCATCCAAATTAAACTTGTGTACAAAATTTCAGCTCAATCGGTTGAAGATATCTACTTTAAAATTGAGTTCTAAGATTCCACCCGAACGAACATACTTACATACGAGTATATTGCAAGTTTAACAGCTTTTAAAAATAGGGCGTTAAAAGTCATGTCATGGCCATGGTTTTTGTCAAAAGTACAAAACTGAGTAGATTTCCCACCTAAAAATATAAAACTCTAGAGAGTCAGCTAAGGCGAGTTATATAATTATGGCAATATCCATGGAGAAGCCTATTTCCAACTTACCGACCTGAATCGTTTGCGAGTAGACAGCTGTAGATCTGCTGTACATTGAATTTATTTCGTTTTTACGAAGCATTATTGTTTATTTCGCATATATGTTAATTATGACTATAGGTACATAATGATATGACATGACTGCTTCCAACATGTTGCTTTATATTCCGTCATATAAGGATCTCCAGTGCATTCAATGTCCACATCAATTCAGAATTTCAAATTAGGTATCTATCTAGTCTATGTTTTTCAACTATCCAACTTCGATCCGCCAATTAATTTTCACGTAATAAGTTTTGATGGCTGGTGGAAAGCAACGGATATCGTGCCCACTAATGGGATGGCACAATTGAAACTGCTCCTTGGAAAATCGAGCAATAAGTATGCATCACGTCGTCGCTGGCTGCGGCTGATGCTTTCTCGAGATGTCTGGCCTGGGTCCTACCAAACGATTCTCGATACCCGACTAACTCGTAGCAGTTCTCGATCGACTTTCTTTAGCATCGATAGAAAGAGATTACAGATTACGAAGACATCTTTGGAGCAAATTCGTAGAGATATAGACGCCACTGCTATTTTTGTACATTTTTTATGTTTAATTTCATCAGACCATAAGACACTTCTTGCCACGTACGACCAAACTGTGGAACCAACTTCCTGCGGCGGTGTTCCCGAACCGATACGACATTGGAACCTTCAAAAAACGAGTCTACATCTTCTTGAAAGGCCGGCAACACTCTTGTGATACCCCTGGTGTTGCAGTAGTGCATGGGCAGCGGTGATCGCTTACTATCAGGGGACCCGCTTGCTCGTTTGCCGCCCTATGTTATAAAAACAACAACAGTGTTTTTTTAGCGTAATAATCTCGAAAGTTACGCCTTTACTGGATTTTTGTGCACTTTCTCCGACCAAAATTGTAACAAATCATAGGTAAATTTCTAATATCCTTTGAGGATTAAAAAATGAATAAATTTTAACAAACCACAATCTATAACTGTAATTTATTTAACCAGCAGTGAGACATAAATAGCTAGGAAAATGATACGACCTCCTCTTTTTTACCCAAGTTGCTGTGCCCGACAGGGTCCTTAAATGTACTTTCATTTATATGTCACCATGTCAACTTTATGGATGCAATAAAATATTGAGTATTAGAAAAAACAAATATAATTATAATTAAATATATAAAATATGGTAACGTGAGTCAATAGGGCTACCCATTGACTCACGTTACCTTTTTTTTATAAAATTTCTTATTGTCGTACGTGTTATAAAATGAATAAGAAAAGGCGCGGCGGACATGCTACGAAAAACCAGTTGTAGCTCGTAGCAGCTACGAACTACGAGTACAAATGGTTTTTCTCATCGTAGCGGAATCGTAGCACTCATTGTACTTACAATAATTAAAATACTTGTATTAAGCGATATTATATTCGTCATCAGTACTTAGTCATAATAATACTGTAAGTTTTTGAGAAATAAAATTAAATACAAGTAGTAGGGCTCTAGTAGACTCAATACCATTAGTACTGCTCTTACATTCGCTTCTAATACGAGTGTTTCAACGTGTGGTGTATATATATCGGGAAACAGCTATACAAGTAAATAGTTATTGAAAAAGGACGAAAAGAGTTTCATTGGATGAGAGTATATAAGTTTATTTCTATGTATATCTGAACGGGAACGTCAAAGAGCATGTTTTAATGTATTAAATTCTGTGCCGAACTCGCTACGTTTACAAGTTTGATACATTTTTAAGCTTCATATTATTTTTGATATGCATTCTTATTCTTTCTTTCTTCCCTACAGCCTGAAAAGGCGACTGTTAGACTAAAAACTTTGTTAATGAGAATATTTTCCTATAAATTATTACGTCAGCAAGTGCATGAAATTTTTACATTAACTACGCTGCTGGCTGGCTTCCCAACCAACACAAATTTGCTACCTATATATAAGCTTTGGAGCCAATCCGATTATACCCTAAGGTGCTAAGACCCAAACGCCAGAGCGTGCTCCGCAGGCCTTATGCAGCAAGTCTAGCGCTATTTTGGGCACAATTTTATTGCAGCTCTTAGTTCCATTTGAACTGCCCAGTAGTGGCTTAGAGGTGTGTCAAGAGCTGCAACGAATGATTAACGCCATACTGATGCTCTTATTAACACTCTTTAGTGAACGAGTGAACGATATCTAATGAACGAGTGAAGTACTAATGATATTACGCAGTTCAGTATTGAAATAAATTCTGAAGTGTTTTTATTGTACTTGTCAACCATCAGCGCCAATCGCCATCAATAAAATATTAAAGTTTATTACATGCTTTAATATTAAGTGTTTTGCATAGCGTATGGTTGCAAATTATAACGCATCCAAGTACACTGTGTACATGTATGATGTTTTTCGTGTAATTTTGAAGCGCTTTTAAGATATCATCAAATTAAGAAAAGGTATGTAATAAATTTCATATTTTTTTTAATGTTTTTTTTTTTTTTGTATTATTGTGTATAGACTGTATGCTACCTGCTATATGTCATTGGTATATGTTCAAAAATGTAAATGAATTCGCTGAAATGCGTCAGATAATCCTTAAATCTTAGAAGTAAAAAGAACAATCTTCTTTATAAATATGGCGTCCATGCAATGCAGCTTCAGCCCGCAGGCTCCACCCCAAAACTTTTTTTATGCGGGTGAAAGTGTTTATTTTAACTTTTCTAAAGCTCTGAGTGATTTTTATTTCTCTAGTGCAGTTGGCATCGTCAAAAAGGCTGCAATTTTGCCTGTTTTGAAGGCATAAGTACTAATGTAATGTATTTTACAGGTGTAAACTACTTATTATTGGCGTTGTCTTCGTTTTGGGGATCCGTATAAGATCCAAATAATAATCCAAATAAAAATTAATATCAGTCATTCAAGTAAGTAACTTTTAATCCAACTCTTTATATCTAATAGGTATGTATCATTATTATCAGCTTGATTCATAAGTAGTTAATTATTTTTTTAATTTTCAGAAGCCTTTTAAAATCGTACAGACGTGCGAAAATGACCATTACCAGCTCACAGTTTGCCCATTAGGGTGGAAAAGCCACGGTACCTTATACTGGCCAAAAAAAATTTAAAAAATATATCACAATTGAGGATTCGGTACCAAAACCTGATTGGTCAGAAACAAAAAATTGAAAATGACATGAATAAAGCTGAATTAACAATTTATTACAATTTATTACTTAAATCCATTGTTACCTTAAAAATGCCATTCATTCAGTACGAATCTTAGGGGTCGAACTGCAAAGTTAAGTTTGTTTTGAAACTAGTTGGTATTTTAATTAGAGATATATGTATTGTGGGATGTACATGTACATACTTTGCATGTACGGAACCCTCGGTGCCCGAGTTTGACTCGCACTTGGCCGGTTTTTTATTACTCAAGGAAGCTTTGCTCCCATTTCTAAAGATCTAAAGTAGTGTGCGCAGAGAATCCGGGCAAACGAAATGGCGGGAGGGTTCGGTACCGAAAAAATTTACCGGGTAAAAAAAATACCGGTAAAAACCTCGACCCGGCACTACGTCTGTCCGACTAAAACCTAACTTAACCTATACGCAGACTGCTACCACCATAGCTTATAACGGGAGCTACAGGGCCCTTTACACTAAACCTAACTTAATAACTAATCTTCAACTCACCAATTTGAATCTCACTGATCCAACTTCGAGTGTCTTCGGAGAGGGGGGGGGTTGGTCCCTAATCACCCAAACTACCCCCTTGAGATCTCAGTCCCCAGAACAAATACCTGTCTTTCTTCTAGAAGGTCCACTCGACGACGGCTGGAAGTGAGCAGGCAGCCACAATTCCCGTCACACAGCAAACAGTCTAAATACATTTCTTTCGCACAACACAAATTATCGCGAGCTTATTAGTTATTTAACAACGATGAAATACACAATTACAATTCAAACTAACAATTAAACAATCACAAGTCAAACTAGTTAACAGACCGTTCACACGCGGTCGTAAAACTGACCAACAAGATGGTCGACCCGCACCGGCGGGGATATATCACGCGGTATGACCTCACACGCGCCCGATCCAAACGATACTGATTTCGACCCGGTCGGAAGCCGCCCGCGCAATGTTGCCAGCAGGCAAAGCAAAATGGCCGTGCATAAGGCCAGCCATGCACGGCACAGATATCATGCGACAATGCACAGAGTTTGTAAGCATTAACAATTTTATTACAAACATCCCCCCGTCCCGGTCTGAGAAGCAGACCGCTAGCTTACTCTACGGGAAGGCGGGCGAGAGAAGTCACAGCTCTCCTTAAAATCGAACCGTCGACCAACACCTCAGCCACACGCGGAGTGCCATCTCCGCCAAGAATCAAACGTAATATGCGAGCTCGTCGCCAAAGCAATGAGGGCAAATTTGCCTCTTTTAACAATACTAAATCACCCTCCCTGGGAGGCTCAGTCCTGTCTGTCCACTTCACTCTTTGCTGCAGCAAATGCAAATATTCAAGCGACCAGCGACGCCAAAAGTCCTGGCTCATTTGCTGCAACATTTGAAAACGCGACAACCGATATACGCGTTCGTCCTTCCACGGGTATTCGGGCAGGGCATTCAAAGGCCCTCCCACCAAAAAATGACCAGGGGTGAGAGCTTCCAAGTCATTTGGATCTGGAGATAGCGGACAGAGAGGACGAGAGTTGAGGACCGCCTCAACTTTACAAAACACTGTGGCCAGCTCTTCAAAAGTTAGAGCCGTTTCTCCGATAATGCGGCGGAGGTGGGTCTTTGCGGATTTCACAGCCGCTTCAAAAATCCCTCCCCAATGGGGGCAACTTGGGGGACTAAACTTCCAGGTTATTCCCCTTTGGGCAGCAATTTGACTTAAACTAGTACAATTTTTATCAATAAACACAGAAACATCCTTAAGATAATTTACAGTTCCCTTATAGTTTGTGCCATTATCAGACCTAATAAGGGAAGGTAGACCTCGACGCGAAACAAAGCGATCCAACGCGGCGACGAAGGCCTCCGTAGTCAGAGCCGACACCACCTCCAAATGGACAGCCTTGGTGGCCAAACAAACAAATACACACAAATAGCCCTTCACAATACGGGCATTACGAAAGGGAGAAGCCTTGATCGAAAAGGGACCGGCAAAATCGGTTCCAACGCCGTCAAACGGTCTCGAAGGTCGGATTCGATCAGCGGGCAAATCACCCATCTGTGGTTGCATCGTGGATGCCTTCAACCTATAACATGCAATACATCGAAACAGAACACTACGGATTGCTCTTCGGGCAGACAAAATCCAAAATTCGCGTTGCAAAATAGCCAGCAAAGCATTGCACCCAGCATGGGCGTTACGAATGTGTCGATCAGACACCAAAAGCTGCACCAAGGGTCCGCCCTTGGGCAACAACAGAGGATGGCGAGTCTCATATGGAAGATCCGCCTTCCGGAGCCTGCCTCCAATCCGAAGAAGCCCATCCGAGTCGATGTACGGGTTCAAACGAGCGACCGCGCCCTTCAACTTAGCGCGTGCGTCGCGCAAAATATGAAGCTCTGACTCAAACCGTCCGGTCTGCACGACACGGACCCAATGCAACAATGCGCTCCGGCGCTCTTCTGCACCTGCAATCGGCTCCAACCGCTTTGCCTGTGGGTTTCTACAATTATGTATGAAACGCTTAATCCAACTGGTAACACCCAGAAGCTTATCCAAACTGCTATACCGAGCAAGTAGCCAATCCGGCTCCGACGTCGTCTCAGCGACTACAGCATGTACACGAAGCCCAGTCAAACTCAAAGAAGTAACATCTGTCTGACAGACAGGCCAAGATGTTTCTGATCCCATCAGCCACTCTGGACCCCACCAGAGCGGGTGTGACACCAATTCTGGTGCCGTACAACCTCGGGAAGCACAGTCCGCTGGGTTAAGCTCTCCCGGCACATGTCTCCATGTTATATCAATTCCAATATTTTGAATTTGGGGAAACCCTGTTTCCAACAAAAACCTCCAAGGTATGTGGGGCCGCGCGCAACCATGCAAGCGCGACCTGGCTATCCGACCAGGCGAAGATGTCTCGTATCTCGACCGTGGCCGCCAGCTCACTGGCAACGTGATGCAACAATTTAGAGAGAAGGTGAGCTCCACTCAACTCAAGCTTGGGAATAGTCAGCCTAGTCCTGATGGGGGCGACCTTGCTCTTCCCTAACAAAAGCGAGACATTGACCCGGCCATCGGCGTCAACTGTCCGCATATAGACTGACGCGGCGTAGCCTCGCTCCGACGCGTCACAAAAGCCATGCAGGCTGGCTCGATATTTCCCGGGGGCAATATTCGACGAGGCAAGGCAATCCGATTGACTTCCTTAATCGATGAAAACAACTCGAGCCAATCATCCAATGGAGGACCAAACAGCGGCTCGTCCCACGAGACGCCCAAAGTCCAAAGTCTCTGAAGAAGACACTTCGCAGAGAATATTACTGGACTGATCCAACCGCTTGGATCAAACATACGAGCTATTACTGACAACACCGTTCTCTTAGTCCAGACCTTTGGTATTTCCAAGTCCACTTGGAATGTAAAAATATCGGTTAGCGGCTGGTACTGCATGCCCAGCACCGCTATCCTGTTGGGATCATCTACATCCTCAAACAGGTGAGGGTTCTGTTGGTGATCCTCCGGGATCCCTTCTAGAACTCTAGGCTCATTGGACAACCACTTACGTAGCTCGTAGCCACCCGTTTTCAATATTTCAATCAATTCATCCCGCAGTAGGAGGGCCTCCTCAATACTTTGGGCTCCGGTGCACACGTCATCGACATACAAGTCACGTGACAGCACGGAAGCCCCACGGGGAAAGCGGATCCGTTCCCGCTCTGCCAATTCAAGCAATGATCTGATGGCGATATAGGGACTAGATTTCAAACCATACGTGTTTGTATTGAGTTCATACACCGCCACAGGATCCTCAGGGCGCTCACGCCAGAGTATCAACTGGAATCGCCTGTCCTCAGGATGTATGACTGTCTGGCGGAACATCATCCGGATGTCCGCGCCAAAAACCACTTGATGTCTTCTAAAGTTCAAGATGATGTCAATTATGTCCCTATGCAATTTGGGACCCGAATGCAAACACAGATTCAACGAAACCCCGTTCGAAGTGGGTGCGGACCCATCAAAGACAGTCCGCAACTTGCCCGTTGAGGCCTTCACCACCGCGTGGTTGGGCAAAAAATAATGCTCAGTTGAGCTCCAATCAACTCGAGCCGGAGACATGTGACCCAAATCCTCGTACTCGCGCATAAATTCAATATATTTATCGCGAAGTACGTGGTCACGCTGCATACGTCGCTCCATGGACAGCAGTCGTTTCTCCGCAAGCGCCCTACTTTGCCCTAGGCTAGGACGTGTAGCAACAAATGGTAATCTAGTTACAAACCGACCGGAGGGCAACCTCTCCGTGGTTGATCGAAAGAAGGCTTCGCACTCAGCGTGTTCCGGATCCATCCTGGAACTCATAGGTGGCTCCTCCACCTCCCAAAACCTTTGCATGGTCTTGGCCAAGGACGCTGATGCGACGACCGGTGGCTCCTCCACGGTGCTATTATCAAACACAGGGCCCATCAGGGCGAAACCAAAGATAGTAGACACTGCCATCAGTGAAGACGAACCCAGAGCTTTCTGGGTACCCAACAAAATCCAACCCAATACGTCCGAGCCCAGGAGCAAGTCCACTGGGCCGGGATGAAAAACAAAGGGGTCGGCCAAATCCAGACCCGAAACCAAAGACAACACACCCGGCGGTATGTCTGTCGAGGGCTGCCAACCCGCAATGGTATCCATTACCATAGCCTAGGTCGTGATCCTCATTGTGGAGGACTTCCGCGAAGAAAAGGTGACAAGTGTCTGGCCCGTCAGACACTTCACCTGTATGCCACCAACTCCAAGAAGTGGCACAGGCGAGTCTTCCACGACTAAACCTAACTGGCGTGCCACTCGAGTGGTAACCAAACTGCTTTGAGCCCCTGAGTCCAACAGAGCTCTCAAATTAATGGCTTCCCCCTACGACCCCATACGCGGACCACCGCGGTAGGGAGCAGAACCGTCCGCGGCTCTGTCCCAGCAAGGGAGCAAGCTAGTTACGGGCTCCCCACTCTCTCCAAACCAGGGGCGCGCCACTGACCCGGATAATATGGCGGGCGAGTGCACATCCCCATCTGAGGGGGGGCATAACCCGCGGCCCGACCATACCTATAGTACGGCGGGTGGTACTCCAGCCGTGGGTACTCGTGCAGCGGCGGAGAAAACCGCTGCGGCTGCATGTGTTGGGTAGTGGTAACCCGCGTGGAGGGGGGTGTCCCCACTCTCACGTCCGATCTAGGGCCCCCGCCCATGGGGGCCTTATCCGGGGCCTGGCCAGCCACATACTGGCCATGACCTTGAGGCGCGTGGTCCCGGTCCGCCAAGACCCGCGCAGGTACGCGACCCCCCTCCCGAGGGGGGGTGCGACGAGCGAAGCCGCGTCCTTCTTCCAAAGGTGGAGGGCTTCGCGCAGGAGCGCCCCCGCCCATAGGGGACCCCTGCCTCAACATCCGGGTGCCATCCCCGTTCCGGTTCATGCAGAGCATCACGTGGTGCAGCCCACGGCATGCACTGCATGGTATGGCCCTGGGACAGTCACGTGCATAGTGACTGCCCAAACAGTAAAAGCAAAGTTCATGCCGCTTTGCCATGCGGCGCCGATCTTGTACTGGCAGTCCCTGCCAGTCCCTGCATTGCAGCAGGCTGTGGCCCATCCGACCACATTGCAGGCAGTCCGCGTCCCTCGCGACTGCTGCCGTGTGTGCAACCCGCGCACCAGCTCCACGCGGTGGCGGTTGTCTTCCCTGTTGGGGCTTCCCTCGCCATGAGGGTTCCAAGGGCCTGCGTTCAGGCGCTCTGGATGGCGCTGAGTCCGCCATGGTATTCTCAGCCGCCCGTGCCTCAAACTCCAAAAACTTCACCAAGTCAGTGAATGTTGGTAGGGTGGTGCTATCCCGTTCCGCATTCTCGCGCTCAAATCGCGAGCGGATGTCATTGGGTAATTTGCCCAATACAATGTGCACCAGCAAAAAGGACCATTGGTCCACCGGCAGCCCCAGTGTGCGGAGCGCGTTACAGGCCACTGTAACGGGCGTGAGCAACTGCAGGCGCAACTGTGCCCTGTTGGCCACCTTGGGCAGGGCCATCAACTGTGCGGCGTGCGCATCCGCTAACAAACGTAAGTTTTGGTAGCGGGAGTTCAATAACTCCCAAGCCGTGTCGTACTGGTCGTCCTCCACCCGGAGGTGCTGGATGAGCGACCGCGCTTCACCCTCAAGAGTGGAGAGGAGGTAGGCCATCTTCTGGGCCTTCGACAAATCCTGTCGTGCTACGACCAGGGACTCGAACATATTTTTATATGCCACCCACTCCTCCATCCTACCCCCAAAGTGAGACAGCTGAAGGGTGGGGAGCCGACCAGTAACCGCTGGTCCTTCCTGTCTAACAGGTGTGCGAGGGGCTGGTTCGCCAGCCTGTCTCGCCCTTATTGCGGCCGCCGCCTCCACGATGTCATCGTGCAGACTCAGGATCTGGTCCAGGTCCGCCACGTGACCTGCGTAGAACTCCGGGGCAAGGTCGGCTTCGGTAAGCGCCGCCATGGCCGCTTCCGCGTTATTCAATCGTGAGCGGAGCTGATCCGCTCTTTCCAGTATAGCGGCCTCCCTGTCCTTCCGGGACAGGAGTCCACCGGCCGTCACAAACCATCTCAATTCATTGGCGAGTGTCGCCTTAGCATGGGAGACCTTCGCCATCGCGTCAAGTCACAACCAAAATAAAAAAAAACAATTAATTATTTTTTACAAACGAACAAATAGAGGGTAGAACAACTACGCTCTGCTACCAGAAAATGTGCGCAGAGAATCCGGGCAAACGAAATGGCGGGAGGGTTCGGTACCGAAAAATTTACCGGGTAAAAAATACCGGTAAAAACCTCGACCCGGCACTACGTCTGTCCGACTAAAACCTAACTTAACCTATACGCAGACTGCTACCACCATAGCTTATAACGGGAGCTACAGGGCCCTTTACACTAAACCTAACTTAATAACTAATCTTCAACTCACCAATTTGAATCTCCTGATCCAACTTTGAGTGTCTTCGGAGAGGGGGGTTGGTCCCTAATCACCCAAACTACCCCTTGAGATCTCAGTCCCCAGAACAAATACCTGTCTTTCTTCTAGAAGGTCCACTCGACGACGGCTGGAAGTGAGCAGGCAGCCACAATTCCCGTCACACAGCAAACAGTCTAAATACATTTCTTTCGCACAACACAAATTATCGCGAGCTTATTAGTTATTTAACAACGATGAAATACACAATTACAATTCAAACTAACAATTAAACAATCACAAGTCAAACTAGTTAACAGACCGTTCACACGCGGTCGTAAAACTGACCAACAAGATGGTCGACCCGCACCGGCGGGGATATATCACGCGGTATGACCTCACACGCGCCCGATCCAAACGATACTGATTTCGACCCGGGCGGAAGCCGCCCGCGCAATGTTGCCAGCAGGCAAAGCAAAATGGCCGTGCATAAGGCCAGCCATGCACGGCACAGATATCATGCGACAATGCACAGAGTTTGTAAGCATTAACAATTTTATTACAAACAAGTAGGCTGTAGTCATATTTATGGATTTTGTGGAACTCATACTCCATAAGAGTTATTATTACCACTGTTACCAGAACTTTAAGTAGAATATCAGTGATTATTTTAACTCATAAACAGCTGCTTGTAATAGACTACAATGAACTCTTTTAAGCAGTCAAGTGGCGTTTAATTGTTACAAGAGAATCCAGTAAGCAGCTTTCAGTAATTAAATGCGCTTTGCAACTCTCTATTAAAGCTGTAAGTAATAAATAGGCTCTAGAATGAACTGTTTTGAAGGCAAGGGTAGTACTTAGTTCTGTTACTACCACTGTTAGTTACTTTTGTGGCTACAGCCGTTAGCGGGAGCCAATATGCAACTTAAAACTGCTTCTTGAACTCTTAAGCCGCTGTTATATATAACTTAAAGCTATAATATGTAGCTGTAATTTCCACTAGTGTGTTGGTTGGGTTGCTATTTGTAATAATTTTTACTCAAAAATGCATGTAATGTGGTCATTATTTTGATAACCTTGTTTGAGCAAAGTCGACCTTGCCGTTCTGTTTTCAAATAGCGGCCGATAAAGTTTTGCTGGCCGCTCTAACAGGCCGGCAAAACATTGCCGGCCGCTATTTTGACGTTTCAACATTTTAAAAATCGAATGCAAAAAGATTTTATTTAAAACACAGCTGTTTGTATTTTATAGAGATAGCATAGAGATAGGTACAAAAAGATTTTATTTCATATTTGGCCGTATAGTTCCAACTACCATTGCTTAAAAAAAAACAAAGAAGTAACAAAAGCGCGGTTCAGCGAAAATTTCGTTTTTATTTAGTGACTTTTTGGCTAAAAATGAGCTCTCAAAGCGAAAATTCTTCCGATTTAATGTGTTTAAGACCGCCAGACATTAAAGATAAAGCTAAATTAGTGGTTGAAAATTGGATACCGCGAAACTCAAAGGAAAATTATAAGCTTGCATATGAAACATTTGCGCATCAATGCGGGAAAGTCGGTGTTGAATTTTAGTAACTGTACTTTTCATAATTGTCATTTTAATTAAATTTCTAGTTAATTAATATATTTTTATTTAAATTACTTGCTGGTTTTATTTAGATTTGGTACTGGCATTTTTGAGTAAAGCACTATACAAGCCTTGGCCCACAATGACTGCTTCGCTGGTCACGCTATGATTGCCTCGAGCTAGCCTAGCTACGCTCTAGGCCTTCCAGCTTGGCCATCATTGCAGCCCTTGCTGTCCTCGCTGTGTCGGCCTCGACCTACGGTCTCGGCCGACATCTCAGCTCGACCATCAAGTGCTGCACGCTAACCGCGCCGTGTCGGTCTGGAGCTGCGCTACGCTGCGCTCTCGGCCATCATCAGCGCGACCAGCAAAGTAGTCATTATAGGCCGCGGCAGTAATGTACTATTTTTTATCTCAAACCTTTTCCTTGGCCTTGTATCAAAAACAAAAAATCGGTAATGGTTTATAGGCGGGGCATTTAAATTTTTTTTACCGACAAATTCCTACAACCATGATTCTTATACTTAACATTATTTTGATGTTTTTAGACATCCTTATATAAAAATGAATTGCTCGTAAACAAAAAAGTTTACAATAGAGATTACTGTTCACAATTAATTAATAAGACTTCATTTACCTGTAAATAAAAGTTGGCCGGTTTATAATAAGGCTTTCTAGTCATAAAATATATTTTTAACGTTATAAATGTCAATATGGTTTTTATTTAATTACAGGAAATCGGGTTCATAAACATGAGTCGTTTTTTAAAATTAAGATTTAATAATTCACATTACGTACGAATATACAATTTTCTCGACTGTAGAATAAAAAATAAAAATAAAAAGTTAATAAAAAAAAAAACTGTTGTAGTCACCCTTATAAAAATTGAGGATATGGTTCATTACAATAGTATACGAATAATATATAAAAGTCACCATTGCTGGGTTTTTTGTTTTTGTACAGGATGTTTTTAAAGTATAAAAATTACAACTCATTAAAAAATCCATTTCGGATTGTTATTTATTGGTGATTTTTTAAATCAAGCTTTTATTATTCGTAAGGAAACATTTAACAAAAAATCACCCTGGTAGGATTTTTTGTTTGAGAGTTATAACAATATGAGTCTTATAATAGCGTTTAAAAAAAAACGGCGGTGGTGATTTTTTTTTACACTTAAATTTGCAGTTGTAATATCATAATCTATGTAGTTTATAAAAATCACCATCGTAGGATTTAATGTGACCACCTCCATACAACTGAAAATTCACAGCCCCGACTATTACGTATATCAAAAAGCCAAATTTCATAATTTCAGCCATAGAAGTCCTATTTGACAACAGAAAAGCACCCCTAAACATACCAGGACAGCATAAATTGCGTAGAAAGCGCAAGTTTTCGATATCACTTCAATTTAGTCATAAAAGTTGACAAATCAAAAGGCCTCCTCCATATCCAGACAGATAAATAGAGAAAAAACGCAACCACCGCTAAAACATACCAGGAGAGCATAAGTCGCGTAGAGAGCGCAAGTGTTCGCAATGACCACTAGCAGCGGTTTACGGTTATTTGAGTGCGGGCGGACGTGAACGTCCTAATTTATAACGTTAATACAGGCATGATGGCAACTACGGAGCAGCGATATTAGTGTGTGACAATGTGCGGGATGAAATACGTTTTGTTATGTTTCGGTTGTCTCATTTTATTGGACGAATAGAAAATATTACGCAAAGAAAAGAGCCTCTCGCTTTCTCAAAAAGTCGGCAACGCATCAGTGACCTTTTTAGGGTCACTTGTGTCCATGGACTGCGGTGATTGCTTACCATCAGGCAACGCCCATTTGCCTGTTATTCTCAAGAGCAGCTTGACGCAGCACCAGCAGCCATGGAGCACAAGTCATTGTCATAGTAGTTGTTCCTTAACCAGCTAACCACTACTGGCGTGATAAGTTCGCAGTAAAATTCTGTATAGGCAAGAGATTATGAAAAGGTATGTTGACAAATAGGTCTTTACAAGACTGATGTCGAATGCTGCTGAGCTGTTCCGCAGAGCTGAGGACAAGGACTTGAGGATGTTAATAGCTAACCTTCACTAGTTGGAGAGGGACCTTTAGAAGAAGAAGAAGACTGATGTGAAACCCGGATGGTTCAAAGGTTGCTTAAATTCGGCAAGTATACATCTATTTATAAATTAAACGTAAAAAGTAAGTTTTATGATGCCGAAAGAGGAACATTCTGAATACCTACAGAATTAATTCTGTGCGGTTCGAAATATTCCAGATTGAAAGCGAATCGAATCGAAGATATCAAACCGATTATTAGTTAGAAATTGTACGAAACTTTTCATGAGTGCGAGTTGTCTTGTTTTTACTTTAAAATAAGTCTGATATTAATATTTGAGCAAAAATTTCAAAGATCTTGTTTCGCAAGACCTCCACAAGGATCGTGAAAAATAAAATGTATTCAACTAAGTTGTAAATAAGTTTCTTTGAGAGTTCGTTTTCAAGAAGGTTCATTACTGTTTAATTTTGTTGTCTGGAGATCACTTTCTAGAATTTTTATTTAATAAGTATCATTAAGTATCGTTGCATCGGGAAATTTAATTGGTTGATACTTCTCTGAACTTCAATTCATGACTCTAAATTTAGACGGAGTAGTAATTTTATTTGTGTTCTCAAAAATGTTACTTTTGGTTAAAAATCTGAAATTTGCCTTTCTTTGGCAATTATACCAATTTTAAGGATCAAAAATACCCTTAACCTGTCTAATTATTTAGTACAACTATACTATACATCCTCGTAGGCCGAATCGGATTTAGTTACATCGCATCCTTTCAATTACCTAATCATTTATTTTATTTACTAGCTTTTGCCCGCGGCTTCGCCCGCGTGAATTTCCCACGGGAACAGTGCTTTTTCCCAGGATGAAAGGTACCCTATGTCCTTCTCCGTACTTCTAACTATGTGTTTGCAAAATTTCAGGAAGATTGAGATGAAGCGTGAAGAGGTAACAAACAAACAAACTCACTTTCGCATTTATAATATTAGTTAGGATTACCTAAAGGCGTTTTCCTTTCTACCATTAAGCCAGAGTTATTTATCGAATTTTATTTATTCAACTTTATTTACCAAATTGGTAGTACTAGGGAGAAATTAATGATAAAAACATTATCTACCAATAAACCGTCGGGAAAACAGTTTTTTTTAACCAATCACTAAATCACTGTTGCAGTAACTAATTAAAACTGCTGATTAACTGTTTTATAGCTATTTCTGTATCGTGTGACTCATAAACACAAATGAGTCACGCCAATAAAGGTCATTGCTCATTGGGTCAATTTTTGTTGTCATTCAAAACTTCATAATGAATTCTTCATGGTCGAGAGCACAGAAGTCGCAATGATGTCCTAAATATCTCAAAAAATCAGCTGTGGAATCTTCTTCTTCTTCTCTCAGCCAAAAGACGTCCACTGCTGGACAAAGGCCTCCCCCAAGGATTTTCACAACGACCGGTCCTACGCTGCCCGCAGTTATGCGCGTCCCGCGACCTTCACCAGGTCGTCGGTCCACCGAGTGGGAGGCCTGCCACCACTACGTTTTCCGGTTCGTGGTCGCCACTCGAGAACTTTTCTGTCCCAACGGCTATCTGTTCTACGAGCTATGTGCCCCGCCCACTGCCACTTAAGTTTGGCGATTCTGATTTCAGCTGCGACATACTATTTTACAATACCTACTCGCCCAAAATGTTTTGTTTTTGAGATGCCAGAGACGGTTCCATACACATCCATACATGATGAGTACTTTCGCCAGTAGAACGCTAATAATTTTTAATTCACCTGTTTCTAAATATTCCGATTTCTGTGATCGGAAGCGTGGCTTAATAGGCGAATGGGGACTTCGGGATAAAAAGTACCCATAAATTACCATAAATACCCAAAAAGTTCCCGGTATTTTTCTACCTATGTCCCAAATTTCGGGCGATTAGTAGCTTTGCGTGATTGAGTAACACACATACATCATGACTTTAGCATTTATAATATTACATTAGTAGGATTAAATGACCATCTGATATTAAATGAGCTCGTCTGCAATTAAATGGCGCCAACATTTCCCTTTATGTTTCATACAAAAATGATATAATTTATATCATTGAAATGTATACTTTCTTTGTCGTCTGAATCTCGAGTGAGTCATGAGGTCGGTTACGTTGACTCATGTAACGAAAATAAATCGCTTTGTGAAACTCTTGTGAAATATTAATTGGGACGGATCACTCCACTTTTGTCATATGTTTTTTTTCCTTATTTAAACGTGACGTCATTGTACTGAAGATGGCGTTGATCGAGAGGTCAAACGTCGATTCATCCATCTACTTTATCACGAAATTGTTCTCTAATTTAGTATCTTCTATTTGAAAAGCTTTCAACAGCATTTATGGGTTTGGATTAATTACAGTTATGGTGTGAAATAGATAGGGCATTGCAAAAATCCCCTCATTTAATATTTCCAATGAAGTCGTGCGCATTTATCCACATTATGATCACGATCCTCAGCAATGATAAATATACAAACAAGTGGACCTTATGATGTAGAACTCTACCATCAAATAGTACGCTACGTTCGTAGAGTTTAGATTGTCCTGATTGATCACAACACTTTTATAGGTCTTCTGTATTTGGAAATGCACTAATCTCTAACACATATACACACACCACATACACATATTCGAAAAACTGACGGCCAACAGTAATGGAGAGGCAGTATCTACACCAAGAAAACACACGTTAGTCTATAAGGTAAACAAGATGTTTTCGATCCTAAATCTATTAAAATAAAGTTGAGCTAGAAGACAAATACCACAAATTTCCAAAAGCGATATCCAGCGGCTGCCAGCCCTGAATAGTTTTCGAGAGACAGATGCCAGGAATAACTTATGCGATGCGTCTGAAATCTTGTCTGACTGCCTGACATACCGACTGCTCGATCGCAAATGGACGTTTGCGGTCTCCTACGCCTCAAGCTATTTCTACAAACCAAACTGAAACAATTATGTATTCATAAAGGCTCAATTCCCAACTTCCTGCACAATAAAATAAATAAAATAAAAAACATAGAAAATAAAAATCTTTAAAAACAAAATTCTAGCTCTATGGGTTTCGTCATGCGATTAGAAAATCATCGAAAAGTATTCGACTCATCAGTATTCAGCGAGACTTTACAAACACCTCTCAAAATCTTTACACGAATATTTTTTATTTTTTATTTTTTGATTAGCTTTCGTAAGTACGAAAGCTAATCAAAAAATAAAAAAATCTTTTAAAAATATTAAGGAAAGAACTGATCGAAAAAATTGTTAGGAATAGTCACTCACATGTTAGCAGGCATAAGCGATGTGATACTAACATGAACGCCAAAACCTTGTAATCATTTCTCAAAAATTCGTCTAAATTGCTGCTTGAGTCGATTTTCCGCTCTTTAAGTAGAAGTGCTATTATTCCTATTTTCTACTGCACTGTCATTAAAAAAATATATATATTTTTATTTTTTGTATTTGCAAGGATATCTATAATCCTCAGTTGCCGTATTTGCATGATGTCTCGGCGGCGTTAACGTACTTGTTTTTTCTGTTAGTTGAAGCAAACACATTTTTATGGCGCAAATTTAAAGTACATACTCGCTCGGAGGGCATACTTAATAAAGTGTGAAAGATTTAACGCATGTGTTAGTTTATAAAAAGAATACGTCCACATTTGGGGACGACGTCACATCACTTTTTATAAGTGTAAATAAATAAGTCAGTCGATAAGTATAATTTTCATGTTTATTTTAAGTCAAGTTAGTGATCATAAACTGTGTCAAAACACACCTTAGGTGACCTTATGGTGATTGGCGCTTAAATCGTTCCGAAAAACAAATCATACGAGTTTACTTAGCTCAAAGCACAATGTCATAAATGCCTACGACCATAAAGTACCTTTTCTCGTGGATTGACATAACTTAAGATTTCGGCAGACAAGGTTGGTGTGTACTATTCGCCTAAATAACCGATGCTAAACGAATTTCTCATACGAGTAAAACAATGTTCCACTATATATAATAGTCAAAAGAAACATTCAGACTAAGCATTACAGAATTAAGTACACGTAAGCACGTACATGTTTCCAAGCAATACCATTTCCGAGATATGATATAACATAACGTAACATAACTGATGTGAGTACACGAACTACGAGTATTACCGCAAAACGTCGTTCATTTTTCTCGTGGTTCATTTTCAGAGTAATTTTTCTGCGACCTTAAATTGTATCTTACTGTCTGTGAGGAATATTTTACTTCTTCACACAGAATGAGTATACAGAACCTGAAAATTCGAAGGATACTTTTTACTAAAAATAATTTAGAGTGAAGTGGAAACAATTAATATACGCTCCGTAAACCTAATTCAACTGGTCTCATTTAGGTGAAATAAATACAACATGTATACAAGTTAACTCGGCCTGGCAAGGACCACAGTCCCACAGAAAAATATCATACTTTTTCTGTGATATAATTTTTCAAAGACCGAAAACCGCTTCATGTTTGAAGTGCCAAATAAGCGAGACTCCGTGTGTAGGGGGCTTAAATTACTGAAAACGTAATGAGGGTAATTCTCATAAAGCCAGAAACGGTAATAGCACTTCATCAGTTGGCGCATAATTTTGAGGCAACGCCGGAGAGCCATTTGGCTCGTGTTAAAAAGAGAAAATATTTTAAGAAGAATTTTTCAAAAGAAACTTTGATACACCGTGATTGAGCTTTGAGAGGCTCTTCAAAAGTGTTGTTAAATGAAGAAATTAAGGTGTTTTAAAGTCTTACTGCTCGTATTCTTGAAGTAAAAAGAAGGCAAAGATCTCAGAAAAATGTATTTTTTAACATTTTCACCGCGAAATATTTTAGCTGTGCAACTTTGCATACGAAAGGTCAATTATAAATAAAATACTGAATAATTTCGACAAAACTGAGTCATAAAACACGTGAAACAAATATTTATAATAACTGTTAAAGATATTTAAGTTTTTCGTCATCACGAAGTTCACGATGATTAGAATTAAAACTGATTTATTATGAAACACAACACTTATAATTTTATTTAGAGAGCGTGAGAGCGAAAGGCCCTCGCATTAAAAAAAAAATTACCTACACGGATTACTGTAAACCTTTCTTCTTCCTTTCTTTTTTTAGTTTTAAGTACTTTATGTAAGTATTTATAAATGTAATTTTCACTTCTCATGCTCTGAAAGTGCTTATTTGTGCAGGATATAGGCTGCACAAATTCGAATTTTGTGCACAAGGGCATTAACGTATCTACTCATAAATGTATCTATATTAAGGCAAAGGTAATGAGCCATACAGCCAAACACGATAAAAATTTCATAGATAGAATTTGTCATTTTATAATATTTACTTTTAAGGTGAAAGCCTAGCTTTGGCTGTCCATACATTTTGTTCTACAGCAATGCTCTAAACTTCGTTAATGATTCTCATAATAAAACTGAATTTCCAATTCTTATGAAGTAATTGTGCTCTCATGTTGAATTTAACATAATAATGTATAATAATTTACGAGAAAAACGGCATTTAAAATACGACAAAAATTGAGATTTTTGTTGATGTGTGCGTAATATTTTGTGACATTTAGGGGCGACGTCTAGCAGATTTATTACAAACTACTGACTACTACTATTTATATAAAAGCACTTTGAGACCTAAATGCATGCTACCTCGATGTTGCTAGCCTTGACAGCGCCATCGGCTGTACGTGAAAAACAAAAGAAAATTATGAAATGCTAACAAAATTATAAAATAGCAAGTTTTAATATTAAATTCAATTTAGGGTTCAATATACTTATTTTTATGAAATATTTTTTATGTTCAAATTTAAATTTGATTACTGGGACTTTTGGATATGAAGACAGGCTATCTAAATATGATATCTGGACATCACCTGGACATCTGGATGTGAAGACCTGGACTTTATGTCCTGCTGTCCAGGTTTTCGTATCCAAATGACCAGACTCCCATGTCTTCAAATTCATATGTAGGAGATGATGTCATGTACATCTGGAAATTAAGACCTGGGCATGTTGAGCTGAAGACCTAGACATCTGGACATCACCAGGTGATGTCCAGGTCTTCATTTCCAGATGTCCATGAGATCATCTCCTAAAGCTTTGGTCTTCATATTCAGCTGTCCAGCATTTCATATGCACATGACCAGACACCCAGGTCTTCACATCCAGATGTCAAGATGTCATATTCAGTTATCCCTGTCTTCATATCCAAAAGTCCTAATTATCAAATTTAAAATTCACCATAAAAAAATCATAAAAATTCGTACTGAACCCTAGATTTATTATTACAAGCTTGCCATTACGTATATGACTGGATTGGAAATATTTGTGAAAATTCATCTTAGACAGAAATCCAGTCAGCTCGCTTGCGTGACGTTGCCGTTCTGTGCGAGGTGAAAGATGGCAACGCTGCTTTTTTGAACCCAAAACATTGACGTATGATAAAACAACAAAAGATATTTCTTTCTATCCGTAAGAGTTCGTTCTGAAACTAAAACAATTTATTTTTGCAAAAATATTTATCAAAATAAATTATAGTAGGTCTAGGTAGGTATTATACACGTATTCATTAACAAAAAAGAAAGTATAGTAATGTGTGCATACATTTATATTTAGTTTTAAAGTAAACAAATATTACTGATAAATTATTTTTTAGTTTTTAGTTTGAATTTCACAACATATTTTCTGAACGTCTAATTTAATCCTATAACTTCTAGGGCATGAATTATCGATATTTTGAAGTATCGATAGGTAGGTATTGGCTCTGTGATTTATTTTAATTATTGTTTTTCCAATTTTCTTCATTTTATTTAAATAAGTACTTATTACTTTCACGATTTAAATACATTTCATTGAAAGTGTGATTAAGTATGTATTGACCGGTGGCAGTGCGGAAGCTAATCGATGAGCTTCGGATACCTAAGTATTATCAAATTATTAATTAAAATGTAACTAAAGGTACCTGTGTATTACTTTTTATGCATAAAATACGCATTTATTATTTGCAGATTTATTTTTGCATATTTAAAAACGATATTAATTTATATCAATAATAAAAGATATCGATATTCGTGGTGGTATCGATATAAGTCTACACTATATAAGTACATATCTATCTATCTCGGACGCCGCCGCCGCGCCGCGGGCCGCCGTGTTGTATTGTTGTAGAAGTTTCTTTTTTTGCAATAGATTTTTTCAGCTAGGTGTGTTACGTACGTACGTTATTATTTATTGATAATTTTAGAGAATATTGGCTACCAGATCTGATAGGAAGAGATATCAGAGGCATGTAGGCATATTTTGGCCCGCTAAAGACTAGGAAGCGAGTGCTTGGAGATTTGAAACAATATACCGATTTGACGTAAGTTAAAGTCTTATTGAATGATACATTAAAAATGCAAAGACATAAATATATCACACACGTATATATCACCGCATTGTAAAATAATTAAAGTTTGGCATTTATTTATTGAAACTGTTAGTAGATACTTATTATCACAATGTTTCAGGTAAGGTCCAGGGACAATAATTATGTGGCAGGAAATGCACAGCACAAGTGTTTCTTTATACAATAATTCTGCAATACAAATACAAAAACTGTAACGGAGGTTTGTCGTGATGAAGAATTTATCATCATCATTCCAAGCAATGAAGGAGTCATCGTGCACAGAATAATGACTGCAATATTTAACAATTTATGTGGGAAAGAGAGAAATAACTGTAATCTTTTTTTGTTTTCTTTAATAAATAAAAGTTCGGAAAAAGATCATTTCATTACTAAAAATAAAAGTCAACAATGTGTAGATATACCATTTAGTTTTATTTAAAAAATGTAAACCTAGTCATACAATGCAATAGGCAATAGTAAATTAATTATGACCTGACGTATGCGGTGGTATTTCCTGTTACCAGTCATGGTATCAAGTTAGATTGATTTTTGAAAATGGGTGTTCGAACTATGGATAGATTTGTGTTGGGAATCTAAGAGGTGGTGAAATTCAAACTGCTGAAACTATTGGTAGATAGGTATTTGCATTAAATTGTTCGTGAACTAATTAAATAACAGGTTATTACTAATTATGATTTTGCACTATTGAACTTGAAGTTCTTCTTGTAGTGCCTCTCCGTTCCTGGAGGCCGGCCGTCAGTTTCGCACTCTTCTCTGTTCGCCGCTATGCGAAACGGCTCTTCAACCCTGGTGACTCCGGTCCACTCGCGTATATTACTCAGCCATGATTTTTGCGTCTTTCAGTACGTCTCTTGCCTTCTATTTTGCCCATCATAATAAGTAAAAGCAGCTGATATCTGTCGTAAAACGTGTCCCAAATATTTAACTTTGCGCTTTTTGACAGTTTGCAACAACAGTCTAGACATTGCAACGCCAAACGCGCTGGAGAGCTGACTTTCTGAATCCAACTAATACGAACTTGAACTATTCTTATAAATATATTTTTTTGCTTTCTTACAAAATATGACAATGACAAGAAGTATGTAATAATAGGTAATTTTTCGCTCTTTGTATTTTTTAAATTTCTTTTTCTTTTTTCTTATGCTGCCAGCCAGTCCGATTGGCATTATTGTAGTTAGACACTCTTTTTAAATAAGTGCCATCTAGTAGCGTATTTTTTAATTTATAACAATGCTTTGCACCATATTTAATGTCATTTTGAAAGCTCTCGTCGTAGTGTGAGTGAGTGTAGAGATACGAAGATTCATGGCAGATTCTATTCTAAAGCTTTTTTTTCATTATGTTGACTGAAATATAATCGTAGGCCATAAAATAAATAAAAGAGTATGTTTACCGCTCGCCAATTCAAAATGTTTGCCTATAAGTACTGCAACAACGCAAAAAATAAAATAAAAACGGAAAATGTTGCTGTCAACGCCATCCAGCGGGAATTGTTCAATGAACAGCCCTTCTCTTTAACCTTAATTTATTTGCCTTATGTGTTTTTAAGACATAAAAAATATTAAAATTTAAATTCAAGTACGGTATGTTATTTAATTAATTTAAGAAAAATATTATTACAAAATTAATTTTATAGTAGGCTGTATGGTGTGCAGCCCAAGCCTATCAATGTCGTAAGATTTAAAAAAATAAAGCGGCGGGAAACAGCTCTTGTTTTTTCGTGCGTTTATTAATTTCTTCAATTTGATTTATTTCCTCGCAATCGAAGTGAAAAGCAGAGTTTATAACTCGTCCACAAAACGATATTAAAAATGATTCGTTTTGTGCACTTGTTGTAAAATCTACTATTCTTGTGTGCTAATAATAGTAGGTATTCTTGTGTTGTTATTAAAAATTACTTGTAACGGTTATCAGAGAAGTTTATATTTTAAAAATACCTGCCTTGTGTACTGTGCATATATATATATAAGTACTTACTCGTTTCCATAACACATTAATAACTAAAAGGAAAAAGATAAAAAAATATCAGACCGTAATTCGATTCGGGGAAAGTCTGCTATTCCGAAATGTGAAACACTGAAACTGAAGGCGAATTATGCAGACTATACTCGTTATAATTTGATGGGTTTGCGCGATGGAAGTCACGAACCAGGGCTTAAACAATATTATTTTAATACCACTCCGTAGACGTCTCTATTTGTCATTTTGCAGATACAATTTGTTGTTTGAAGTATATTAGAGACCATACGATAAAATTGTTAACCAGTTTTTATGAATAGGATATGTTTGTCCTAAAATGTTTCAAATGTGTAATTTTGTAATTCTGTGTAATTTTTACTAACAATAATGACAGAATTTTCAGATGTCATCCGGTACTTTCTTCCACAAACAAACATCTTGCTTATAAGGAAATCCTAATCCTTCCTAACTAATATTATAAATGTGAAAGTGAGTTTGTTTTTTAATTTGTTTGTTTGTCATCTCTTTACGCTTTACTACATAACCAATCTTACTGAAATTTCGCATACACATTATTAGAAGTACTGGGAAGGACATAGGGTACCTTTCATCCCGGAAAAAAGCACTGTTCCCGTGGGAAATTAACGCGGGCGAAGCCACGGGCGAAAGCTAGTAATATATAAACTCTAGCGATTATATGCGAATTCCCACCGTACTTCCGTAGGTCAGAAGCGTAATGAAATGTACTTTTTTCAGAAACTCCATTGCTAGCCTTGAAAAAATACTCCACTGAAACGTAAAACTGATAAACTTTCAGAAATTATTTATGCATATTGCTACCAAAAGCATTTTAAAAAGTGCATAAGTTATAAAATATTCCAAAAGGATTCTTATTGTGCTTAGTTTTATTTTTATGCTCATCGATTGTTTCTCCAGAGAATTCTAGTTACTTATTCATAAACTTTTTAAAACTTCAGACCTCCAACGCAAATCTCGCTTCTTAAAGAAACTCTCGTAAATAAAAACTATGCGGTTGGTTACTTCTAATATTAGAAGTTTATGTTAAAAATATCTTACCTTGATTCTATTTCTTAACTTTAAAAATGATAATACCTTCCTATATATATGTAGTGTAGCGTTACACCGCTACAAAGTCAAGTCTTTTTTAGTTTGTGATTCTATTTCTACGCAAACTTTTTTCTTTGTTCTTTCTTTATGATAAGGTTTTTGAAATTAAAATTCTGGGGGTTCGATTTTTTGACTTACTGTCAATTGGGTAAAAAAATGGAGATTTTTTTAGAGAGTTGATTTTTTCTTTTTATTCTTCTTGTTGTTTTGTGCTTTTATTATTCTTCACATACAAGTATCGATCTCTAGCAATGAAGTTTATGGTGAAAAACTTCAGGGTGGGGAATGCACAATAGAGGCTTTCCCAACGACATCTATTTTGGATATCAAACGACAGATTTCTTCACATCTGAAGATTCCAATTGAAGATCAAAGTTGCTATTATTGGGAAGAACATTAGCTGACGATCAGACCGTTCAGGGGTATCCCATTAAAGATGGCACGAAGTTGAATCTAGTTGTCAAAAAAAACCAGAAGGATGACATGAAGTGGCACTGAAATATTTCATGTATGTATTGTTTGGACTGTTTATTAGACGAGAGTGGGCAAAGTCGGCCTGCACCTGAGGATGAGTCACAGAACGACGAAATGTTTACTTTGTAACCGTGGCGCCTGTGGTTCTTTTAAGATAGTCTTTTTAAACATATTGTGATAACTTTTTCCTCTAAATTCTAAAGGCCCCCCTTTTGTCGGGGTAATTTTTGTTTCGGTTTTGATTTGGAATTTTTATACATCATTTCATCCATTTCTTTCACTCATTTAATTTTCTTTTTAAAATAACAAGCAAATTCACGTATTTCTTATTTTACCTGTTAATATTCCTTTCCTGTTGTTAATTTTTCTTTCTTTTATTTTTATTTCTTTAGTGTGTCCAATTAATTTTTTGTTAAAGGACATTGGTCAAATTTTTTTAGTTCAAAAATTATACTCGTGTTTCAAGCAGTGATTCTTTTATTTTGAAACCCAAGTTTCACTGTAAAAATGGCGCCCGATTTGCGGAAAGAATCCTGGTTTTTACCTGGTTTTTACCTTTTTTTTTTTATTACTTTTCTTGAATTTTTTTTTTTGTTGTTTTTGTGGGACGGTGACCGTTTACCGGTCGCGGTTTTCCATCCTGTGATTTTCTGTTTTAGCCTGCCGAAGCTGCCTATGCTGCGACCCGACGATTCTCCTTACTGTGGATTATTCACATTTAATTGATGGCTTTAGAGTCGGAGGTTATATTGCGGTACGGTGTTGCATCGGGTGGCTCTGGTTCTTGCATTAATTTGGCTACTGCTTACACCCCGAATTTCTTAATGTACGGTCGCGAGTTGTCGATGATTCTGCAGCGTGTTGAAAATCAGACTGTGGACCAAGATGTGGGACTCAGTCGGGTTGAACGCGCTTCTAATCTTTAGACGCTTCGTGTTCCACGCTTTGTTCAGTGCCGCGTGCTTAGACGAGTATCCCCGCAGGCTTTCGTGTTGGCGGATACGGATTCGGAGCACGTCGGTACTTATCATATTAAGGACATTCTCAAATAATTTTTTTGCTTAATCCGTTTTCTTATCTTTTTTTTCCAAAATTCTAAAATATTCACATTATTTACCTGGCTATGACAACCTGGATATTCGACAGTGTGTTGTAAATCAGGTTGTGGACCAAGATGTGGGACTCAGCCGGGTTGAACGCGCTTCGAATCTTCAGACGCTTCGTTAGGTATACTCGTATGACCAAGTCTCTGATTCATAGGGATAGAAATAAGGTTTAGTATTTCGTTTAGTTTTTAGGTTAGCATTTGGTTGCGTTTTGCTGTTTGTTGGTTTTGTGTAGGTATCTTGTCCGGATTTTGTTTTAGTTGTTCGGTTGTTATGTTTTATTGGTTGTTTGTTGTGGTTTGTTTGTTTGTTTTGTTGGTTTGTTTGTTTGTTTTGCTTTGTTGTTTTTTTTGTTTGGTAGGGAGATGCTGTAGCGTTACACCGCTACAAAGTCAAGTCTTTTTTAGTTTGTGATTCTATTTCTACGCAAACTTTTTTCTTTGTTCTTTCTTTATGATAAGGTTTTTGAAATTAAAATTCTGGGGGTTCGATTTTTTGACTTACTGTCAATTGGGTAAAAAAATGGAGATTTTTTTAGAGAGTTGATTTTTTCTTTTTATTCTTCTTGTTGTTTTGTGCTTTTATTATTCTTCACATACAAGTATCGATCTCTAGCAATGAAGTTTATGGTGAAAAACTTCAGGGTGGGGAATGCACAATAGAGGCTTTCCCAACGACATCTATTTTGGATATCAAACGACAGATTTCTTCACATCTGAAGATTCCAATTGAAGATCAAAGTTGCTATTATTGGGAAGAACATTAGCTGACGATCAGACCGTTCAGGGGTATCCCATTAAAGATGGCACGAAGTTGAATCTAGTTGTCAAAAAAAACCAGAAGGATGACATGAAGTGGCACTGAAATATTTCATGTATGTATTGTTTGGACTGTTTATTAGACGAGAGTGGGCAAAGTCGGCCTGCACCTGAGGATGAGTCACAGAACGACGAAATGTTTACTTTGTAACCGTGGCGCCTGTGGTTCTTTTAAGATAGTCTTTTTAAACATATTGTGATAACTTTTTCCTCTAAATTCTAAAGGCCCCCCTTTTGTCGGGGTAATTTTTGTTTCGGTTTTGATTTGGAATTTTTATACATCATTTCATCCATTTCTTTCACTCATTTAATTTTCTTTTTAAAATAACAATCAAATTCATGTATTTCTTATTTTACCTGTTAATATTCCTTTCCTGTTGTTAACTTTCCTTTCTTTTATTTTTATTTCTTTAGTGTGTCCGGATAATTTTTTGTTAAAGGACATTGTTCAAATTTTTTTTAGTTCAAAAATTATACTCGTGTTTTAAGCAGTGATTCTTTTATTTTGAAACCCAAGTTTCACTGCAGTAGCTATTGAGTGCCTACTTAATGCGTAGATGGAGAAGAAGATAGGAGTCAAAAGGCGATAGTATGTCGAGTGGTAAAGCCAACCTGTGATCACAAAAGATATTCCAATGATACGAACAAAAGTTAGAAGTTTTTTTTTAATAATAACAACAATAACAAGAATATTAGCACATAAGATCACATTTTTAAATACATATAGTAACTAATAACTTAAAAAAAGAAAGGAAGATGCGCAAAAGGCGGCCTTATCGCTGAAAGCAATTACTTCCAGAAAAAATTAAATAATGAATTTTTTTTCTGTGTTTGTATTCAATTAATGTGAAAATTGAAAAATTCCACATGCAAAATGCTACCCTCTCTCTCAACCTAAAGACGTCCACTGCAGGACAAAGGCCTCTTTAAGGCCGGATTTTATCCGTGGGGGTTTTGCCGTAATCGCCACGCTTGGCAGGCGGGTTGGCGATCGCAGTGTGATGGCATAGTACGCGGAAAGATGCTGCTGCCCATCCTCCGGTGTTTTAAATCCCTTAGTCGCCTCTTACGACACCCACGGGAAGAGATGGGTTGGTGCTATTCTAGGGCCACACCACAGGCCACATGCCACAGGCCACATGCAAAATGCTACCCACCATAACATAAATGCCAAGAATTTCGTTAAATTTATATTTAATTTACAGCGTCAATAAATGCTAACATGTATATTGTTTCAACGCCAATGTATTTTTACGAAAAATAAGCGTTTTCCAAATTGTTGAAGACTTGCAAAGTCTACGTAAATGGCGGCAAAAAAGGTGACAGGCAGTGTTGGGTGTGTCTACTCGAATGCTTTATAGTACATTGTGATATAAGTGCGGTAAGTTGAAAATTACAGCCGAGGCGATATTGCTAGCTCGAGCCGTAGGTGAGGGCTACAAGAAAGGCAGAGGCTGTAATTTTCAAAGCGCACGTATGTCATACGACGTTTTATAACATATTTGCGAGGAAATATTTAAATAAAACTCGGAAAACGACAATACCAAAGAAAAAGCGCACGGTTTAATTTTACTTGTTCACAAATTAGCGATGCGCGCGCATCAGCGCTTTTTTTTAAGGCAAATGCACAAAAAACAGCCAGTATTACTAATGAAGTAATTTAATATTTTTGTGTTTTGTAACAGATAAATGGTTGTAATTTATTGTCAAAATTAATTTAAAGAATTAAATTTTTATTTATTTTATCTCCTAAAGTTAATTTTATTCATAAAATGTTGAACACTTTTCTGACATAAAAACTCTTTGGTAAGATTTAAAAAAGTATCGTTCGTTTTTAGACGGAGCGTGCGTTTTACTTTACAATAACGCACAAGTGCGTAATGAGATACAATACAATATTGAAATTGGTGAAATAAGTGACACTTTACGAGCAAATATGTTATAAACTTTTTTATATTTACGACAGAAAGGTACAGTCAGCTAAATTTCAAGTTACTTTGTATGGACTGATGCAAAAGATGAAATTTTGGAGGTATTTCTTTTAGAACACCGATAGCTATCATTTCAATAGCTTCCAGGTTTTTAAAAAAAGCTAGCCGTCACGGTCGCCCGGCAAACTGTAAATCAAATGAGCATCATGGCACGACGCATCATGCCTTTTTCCGTCACTGCAATCTTTTAACAACAAATGTAGAACGGTTGTGTTGTGACGAACTCCGTGGCCAACGGTCATTACGCCCGACTGCCGGACCGGAGGTCCCGGGTTCGATCCCCGGTCAGGTCAAGATTTATCTATATATGTAGGTATTTGTTATAAAATATATTTTTTCTTTGCTTTGGGGCATACTCAATTTGTATGATTTGTCCGTATTTATTTTATATTTTTTTTATTTATTTCTAGTGGACAAACCCGACGTGAAGCGTTTGGATTGATAGACATAGACATAGGGGCGTTCACCGAGCAAGGTCTGAAGTTACATTTCAGCCTGACAACTGAGTTCAGTGCCATTAGCTAGTGAAAAACCGATATTTGATGCAATAGGTTCACACGGTCATTCCAAATTAAGTACCATATTTTTAGATAGTTTTTTTTTTCTTTTTTTCAGTTCTAGTCGATGATACTAAACGACTTTGCCTAATAAACTTGTATGGATTTTTTTTTATTCACTTTCCAATAAAATATTTTTTTTCCGTCTATGTATATGGACTCCATGATTACACAATATACCTCTCTCTCTCTCTATCTCTCTCTCAGCCTAAAGACGTCCACTGCTGGACAAAGGCCTCCCCCAAGGATTTTATCCATGTGGGGTTTTGTATACAATACAATATACCTAGTAGGAAGGAATTGTTGACGACGTAAGAAATTTTTTTTTGCAAAAGTTGTTAACCCCGCAAAATCACGCAAAAGCTACTGGACAGTAGCTTTTGCGTGATTGAGCGTGATCCGTCCAGTAGATCTATTGAAGGAAACGAGCTATGAAATTATGATTTACCTGTAAAATAAAAATTAAAGATATAAAATAATAATATATCTGGCATTATTGTTCAATTTTGTGGCTTAAATATAATAAAAATAGTGTCTATCAAATGGCATCAAATTTTAATTCAGCTCTGCGAATTAGTTTAACCCAGATAAGGCGACTGATCGATATAAAAATCAAAAAAATGTAGTAAATGTACTCGCAATTTAAAAATATAAATGAAAGGAATACCTTCGTTCGTTCTTTACAAATTGATGGAATGATAGTTTGGTCATATTTTGGCACACTCGTAATATCCTTAAAATGTAAATTTCTATATATTATGGTATTTTAATTTTTTATTATTAATAAACAAAAATTTAGGTTCACCATGTTTTCAAAAAATAAGTTTTCGAAAATTAACTCGTGATTTAAGTTTATTTAATTGATGTTTTATAGCAATTTATAATATATGCAAGAGATATATGAGAAAAACTTAGACATTTTCCGTATTTTTCCTAGAAAAATTTGAGTGTATATTTAATGATCGTGATAAAGATCAGTAGTAATTTAGGGATGTATGATCAACTTGATCATGATCATATACCCCCTCATTATTTGGGTCCAGATCCCAAGAATTAATAAACAATATATCCCAGAAAAGTAATTGATTGATTGGTACTTATTTACAGGAAATTATAAAAAAGAAAAATAAATATTTATGCTATTTGCCAAGAATTTTGACGTTGAAAACCATATTATTTTTTAAATTTACTGTATAGATTTTCTCCAAGCTATCAACTACTAATATTTCAAATCAAAACCGTTTATGAAACTCTAAAAGAAACTCATCTAACAAATTTTTTCCCTGTTATATAAGAAGAGCTTTTCCATAATAGGTATTGTTATGCTTGGCTCAGCTTTCTAAAATTTCTACACAAGTGAAGCTGCGGGGCGTAGCTTGTAAATAATATGTAAATAATGATGTTTTTCTCATAATATTACTGATATTTTTCTTGTAGGTATGTGTCATTTTCATCAATTTTCGAAACTTAGAACTCATGCATTACATATGAAAAGCACCTAATGGGAATGTATGATTGTCATAGATTCTGGAGAAATCTTGAATAGGTACCTACATTTTAATATAAAATAACCAATTTTAAGTGACAGCAATTCTTGAAATAATATGAAAATTTAAAAAAAGTAGAACAAAACGATAGAATTTCCCAAACCATTTAGTATAAACACCAGCTTCACATACCTAATATAAAAATCAATAAAATATCCTAAAATATCCATATTTTGTAACTTATCGAACTTAAATATAATTCGGCTAGTTCGTTAATTAATAACAATCCAATTGCAACATAAACTTTTTGTAGTAAAATCTATATTTTTTTCTAAAATTAGTTACTATCGTTGAACTAGTTTGTATGAGAGGTATCCTAATCGGATGTTACTACTGATCGTCAAAAAAATCGTCATTTTCCGAGATTTCCAGGAAACTCAGATTTTTTTTATTATTTTTCCCTGTTTACTATATGCATAAAGATGTCAATATGTAAAAATTACGATGATAGAAGAAAAAAAATAGTTTCAGTAATATCTGGGTTAAGTAGGTACATTTGATCTTTTGTGTTCAGTTAAAAACCACGTCCAAAAATCATTATCCTGTCCAAAAATAAACCTTTCTGATGCACTACCATATAATGCCCGTACGTTGTGGCATGGTAGTGTGATGCCAAGTTTTCAACGTTTATGAATAAGTTATCGCGCCCCGTCTGCTGTCAATACGCTCAGCGGCTGAATGCCAAATGTCGTGACGGTTTCACTTTCGCATTTTTCCTACTAAATTCTGACTTCGACTGCTAGAATTCAACTTTTTCTAATATTGTAAAAAAATTTAAGTCATATTAAATCTGTAGGGGAATGTTAATCACGTGTGTCACACGAACGTCTGACTCATGTAATTTTAGGTATAAAATCTAGTACATTTTAAAATAAATAGAATATTTTTACCAACGGATTACGAGTATCATTTTACGTCATCCAACACGCACTCGTAACTAACCAACAAGCCAACATACAAGCTAATTTCTACCCTTTTCAGCATAAAATACGCACGAAATTTCTCCTAGGAAATCCATCGCATCGTCTCCATAGGTATATTGTCTTTATTTATTTATTTATTTATTTGTTATTAGGTACACCAACAGGTTACATGACAAAATCTTACAATAAACATTACATATTAAGTGCTAGCATGTGTTATAATATAGAAGTTAATGTTATCATATTTCCAAAATATAAGTTAAAAACAAAAACAAACAGTTATCTGAAAATTAAACTACTACGTATTAAATTAAACCGAAATTATATACAGAAACATAATCACGTCTTAATCCCTCGTGGGGTAGACAGAGTCTCGAGTCGTGAGACTCGAAGGCCACGCTTAGCTAAATAAATAAATTATATTAATGAAACTAAACAAAACTAAAATATGTTTAAAAAGGTACCCGTCCCAACAGTTCATTAAGTACTTGTATTGATTATTATTATAAGTGACACGTTGTATTTGACTGTTAAAATAAACATTTACTACTTTAAACATGGTGTAACGTTTACAGACGTTCTTATTGTTGAATAAATCGTGATATCTTATCATAAGTAGTTATCATCATGATCATGTAAATGTCTAATTAAAAGGTGATTTTATGTAACGTTTAATTACAACGTAATCACAAATAGAAACCTATACTAGTATTGTAAATAATACAATTTAATTATACAATAAATTGTAATGGATTAAAAGATTATTTTTAAAGAAATAATGTTGTATCATGCACCATCGAAAACAACACGTGTTGGTTGCGATTGGTAGGGATGGTAGGTATGTTCGAATAAAACTACCCGACGCTCAAAGCGGAGCACATTCTGTGCTGAGTGATCGACTGGAGCGGACCTATCTTAAGTTAAGTACAAAACTTATTGTTTTAAATTTATACTGTTATACTGTTGCTTTGTCATACGAATATTTCTGTGTATTTTGATAATTTATGTTTTGTGGAATTTTAAAAATACTGTCAGCCCATCCCGGCTTCTCACGGGTTTTTCTAGTAATAAACATAGCGAACGTTATTCAGAGATAATGTAGAATTCTCATGGTAAAAGTGTTTTTGAGATATGTTCAGTAATTTTGAGGTTATTCATTACAAACATACAAATCTTTCCTATTGATAAAATATTACGAAATAATATGTAATTGTTACTTCGTTACATATGAATCTTAATAGATAATATGATATATAATACGCTAATTAAGTGTAAGAAAATGTATAAAGTGACTTACAAATAAGTGTTTTATAGTAGTTACTTGATCACAAACATATGTTTGTTATATTGTTTTTGACGGTACATAATTGGTGTATTTATTGTAAAACATACTGATACTATAGTGAAAAAGAATATGTAAAAATATACAAAAGACCCCTTTGGCACGATAGGGACCAATACTGTTCAAATGAGTTTCTTTCGGGATTTCTTCTCAGCAGTGGTCGGTCCGAAATCCTAGTAGTCTGTAGCTTTGAAATTAAAAGAAACTGAAGTTTAGTTATAAAAATAAACATTTGGTTCTGGTTAAACTTATTGTTTCTTTATTCTCCCTCAACTACCTACATTTTGAATTGTTAGAAAAAAAAGTAAAAGTTCAAATATATTTTTATAATTACTTATTAAAATAAAATAAAAAAATTATATATAGTTATACATCTGGCCTTTTTCTAACACATGCAACCCAATTAAAGGTGAACACAACATTCTTAAATTTTAAGCAATAGGTAAGTTGTACAATAGGGTATTTGACAAGGTTTTTTTTATTTGATTTATGGAAAGATTATGTAAAAGTGTAGTAACAAACTGTTTTAATTTTTTAAATTTCGACCTAATTACCAAGTTATATCTAATTAAAAGTACCAAAAAATCCGATGCCCCGAAAAAATCCGATCACCTTCTTGTCAGTTCACGAAACAAACCCGAGCTCCACACCCGCGCAGGCCTGCGTGCCGGCGGGGAGAGGCGCACCGAGTAGGAAAACACCTGTGTGACGTCACCGGGCTAATCGGAAGTGTTCGGTAACTGTTCGGCGTATTCCGTTGGTATGAATTTTCAATTTGAAATAACTAGGTAGGTAATTAAATCGAAAATAAAAATAAAAACAGTTTGTTATAAAACTTGTATATGATCTTTCCATTTATTCAAAAATATGTTGAAAAATTACACCTTGTCAAATACCCTATTATGATTGATTTTGAATGAAATTTGTATAGTTTAAATTAATTAGCTTGATAAGTTGCTTTCATGGTATGTCATTATAATAGGCTCGCTAAAATATATAGGTACTTATTATTTTATTTTATTACTGTAAATAATAATACAAACCAAGATGGGAAAAAAGACTAGAGGATAAAATAAAAGATCTAAGAGCCAAAGCGGGAAGGCTGACAGAATACATGAACGGAAACCGAGGGCAGGCATTAGAAAGACAAGTAGAGCTTATAAAACAACAATACCAATTACATTCACAACATGAACATCAGAATACAGAATTGTCACATTTCCTAGATACCATAAAACAAAAAGATAAACACTGCTGCTAATAGACTTCGTAGATATAAAGAAACGACAGAGAGAAAACGCCAAAATAGACAGTTTTGTTCTAACGAAAAAATATTTTATAGGTCCCTTACACAAAGTAATAATAATGACAACACAACACCTCCACCACCAGAAACACTTCATGAATTCTGGTCTAACATTTGGTCTAAACCAGTATCACATAAAGAAAACGAATGGATAGAGCAGGATAAAGACTATATTCAAGATGTACAAAATATGCAATTTGAAACAATTGACATGGAAGTTCTTCAATCAGTTATTGCTAAAACACATAATTGGAAATCTACAGGATCGGATAACATACATAACTATTGGTACAAAAAGTTTACATGCACGCATTCTTTATTACTCTCACACATTAATAACTTTTTAGAATTTCCAGAAACGATGCCATCTTATCTTACACAGGGACTTACATATTTGCTACCAAAAGATTACACAGATACTACTAATCCATCTAAATACCGTCCAATAACGTGCCTGCAAACATTATACAAAATAATTACCTCCTGTATAAACGAGGCTATATATTCACACATAACGAAATACAATATTCTAGCTGAAGAACAAAAAGGATGTCGTCGAAACAGCAGAGGATGTAAAGAACAACTTATAATTGACGCAGTCGCATCAAAACAGGCTTACATCAAAAAACGCAGTATCTATACTATGTATGTCGATTATAAGAAAGCGTATGATTCTGTACCTCATACTTGGTTAATCTATGTATTAGAACACTACAAGATCCATCCAACAATAGTGAACTTTTTAAAAAAATTGATGCTAAACTGGAATACCAAACTCATTTTAAAGACCAAGAACACCAATATTGAAACAGACCCTATCCAAATTCGTAGAGGAATATTCCAGGGTGATGCATTGAGTCCTTTATGGTTTTGTCTGGCACTCAATCCTCTTTTCTAATTTGCTCAAACACACTAAAAAAGGGTTTCAAATAAACGCTGACGATGCACACCATACTATAAGTCACTTAATGTACATGGACGATATTAAACTTTACGGTCAGTCATTACAAGAATTACATCACTTAGCTGGTATAACAGAACAGTTTTCTGCAGATATACATATGGAATTTGGCATAGACAAGTGTAAAATTCAATCAGTACATAAAGGCAAAATACAAAATAATTCATATACACTACAGAATGATGAACAAATAGAACCATTAGATCTAATATTAGGTTATAAATATGTATTTAGGATACCAACAAAGTCAACAGATACACCAAAAAGAAACCAAACAGAAACTGACAGACGAATTTAGGACAAGACTACATAAAATACTTAATACACATCTTAATGCTCGCAATACAGTTAAAGCCATAAATACATTCGCCATACCGATTCTTACCTACTCTTTTGGGGTCATCAATTGGTCTCAAAGTGATCTTAAAAATCTCCAACGCATCATCAATACACTTATGACTAAATACCGTAAACACCATCCTCGTTCTTGTATACAAAGACTCACATTGCCAAAAAGTGAAGGAGGTAGAGGATTGATTGACATACAAAATCTACATAATAAACAAATTACAACATTAAGATCATTCTTCCATCATCATTCACAACAGTCACCCCTGCACACAATAACCACCCAAGCAGACAAGAAGTATACTCCGCTAAATTTACAGGATCACTCAAAACAAAAAAATGAGACTATAACTACGGCAAAACAAAAACTAGAAGCATGGGCTGTAAAATCCCTTCATGGCCACAGACATATAATAATAGTAAGCAGACTGAACATGTCATTTGAAATTGCATGGCAAAAACACACACTAAGATTATTATTCACACAACGACAGAATACAGGGTCGGATCTAAGATAATTAATTATATTCGGTACAGTGTAGCAAAACGAAAAATTTTGAGACGCTGAATCTTAAGCCGTGCGCGGTATGCGGACGGATCTGCATCAGCTTTTTACGATGGGAAATTCTATCCCTTTTGGGAAAAAATACTAGTCATTAAATCAATAAAATTTATTTTAAATTATTAAAAATCACGTGCAATGAAACATTGCAATGATGTTAATGGTTGCTGGCGTCTATTCACTGTCCTGGTACTCGTAGTACGTAAGAGAAATACTCCCCATAACAGTTCTCTTTCTTGAGGTATTATTTTTTGGCATATTTTCCTTGTCCTGAAATAAAATTCACTGTCAGTATTTTTATAAAATGTGCATTTTAATCTTCAAGAAAGAATTCCTGAGATTTTTATAGAATAGGTACTAAATTCGTATATTTGCCTTGATTCGGCCCAGCCATAGTAAACAAAACTGGATCCGTCAAATGATCTATGCTATTTACGAAATTATTAAATTTCTTGTAGTATTTCTTATGAAATGGTTATAATTAATACACTACTTTATAAAATAAATAATGATATTGCTGATAAATAGCATTCAAAAGTCTAATAATGGTTATTGTTTCAAAAATAACACGAAATTGTATATTATCATTGGGCACGTCAAAAAAACATGTATTGCTTACCGAAGGAACGATATTCCACGAATATTTTTTTATGAAACACTTCCACATATTGTACACGTTGCATTTTATCATTTCTATTGAGTTTAAAAGCACAAAACAGTAAAAAATAATTTTAAATATTTATGACAACTGTGACAACACAGCAAATATGACAGTTAAGGATCATTTCGCATGAAAAATCCGGCTTGGATGATAAATCTTTCAGTGTAGTGGTTCGTGTTGCAATACATTGCAATGCTAAGGAAGGAAAGGGACAGAGTTATGTGACAGTCCTTATCATGAACAGGATGCAAATATTGTCAAATATCATCAGTGTGTGTGTGAAATTTGTGTTCCTTCTGCTTATATTTAAAAAAAAATTTTACTTCTGTGTTCATGGCAGACATTTTCTCGACTTGGCCAATCCGAACGTTGACAAAAGTGCGTCAAACGCATGGCTCAAGCGAGGAGAGTTGTTTCCTGAAACGGAGGGGTTTATGCTTGCAATACAGGACCAAGTAATAGATACAAAGAACTACAGGAAGTATATAATTAAAGATTTACAGAACGACTCCTGCCGCCATTGCCATAGTAGTCCTGAAACAATACAGCATATCACTGGTGCATGTAGAGCTATAACGCAGACAGACTACAAACACAGACATGACCAGGTTGCCTCCATTATACATCAATATCTTGCAGCTAAATATAAATTGATTACAGAAAAAACAGCATACTACAAATACTCACCTCAAGTAATTCTGGATTCACCTGAATATAAGCTTTATTGGGACAGGACGATACTTACAGATAAGACCGTACACCACAATAGACCGGACTTAACTCTACATGACAAAAACAATAGAACAGTATACCTAATCGACATTGCAGTCCCAAATACTCACAACCTTTCATCCACCTATACTGAAAAAATTACTAAATATACCGATCTCGCAATAGAATTGAAAGCACAATGGCGTGTAGATACAGTTAAAACCGTACCTATTATTATATCATCCACAGGAGTCATACCTAAATCACTGTATACCAGCCTAAACCTCTTAGATATACACCCACTAACATATATTCTTATGCAAAAGGCAGTCATATTAAACACATGCCGTACCGTCCGTAAATTTCTCTCTTCCGATTCTTGAAAACTTACCCTAGATTCTCTTCTTCTAAGCTGTTTTCGTTTGGCCACAAGCCCGCGTTACAGTTAAATCCCCAAAGCTATGTTTGGGAGAAAAATTAAGAACAAGATAAATAATAATAATAACACACACTCGGAACACTCGCTCCAGGGTGGAAGTGTATTGCACGTAATGGCGTAATAACGGGGAAACCCGCTCTCGGGGGTGAGCCCCGTGAAGGTGAAACCGGAGCCGCACCTCTCGACACCCTTAGCTGCTCACATTGTGTTGCGCCCTGGCCGCCAACTGGTGGCTTAATTAGGGAGGCCCACAGGCTGTACAGCCAAAGAGCAGCAAGTCACCATCTGCCTAAATTAAATTGTTGTGAGAGATTTAAAGGTAGATGTCCGTATCTCACTCCATAACCCAGCAATCCGGTCCACTAGCATCCCATCCACATAACCCAAACCTTGTTAATCCCTACCTGGCAATAGTTCGGCAGCTGTGGAGGACTGTCCGTTAGTATATCCCTATGGTACACTAAGGGACAGATCTCCGCAGATGCAGCCATCTCACTTTTTGATTAAAAAGGTACAAAAAGGCCTCTTCATGTTGGCTTTGGCCCCATGAACGCCTCAAAGGACCGGGTCCCAATGGACCCGTGGCTCTGAAAAGCGTACCAACATAATAATAATAATCTTTTATTTCGACCAACAGGGATCATAATTTGTTAGTAGCACAGATAACTTAAAACCTAGTGTTAGTACATACACAAAAACACACATACCTACAGACATCACACCTGTTCGTTCTTCAGTACGTGTATCATTGAACAATGATACACATACTGAAAATCGACACGTGACGCAAACATCTTCAGAATACCGTTGGAGCTGGCCCGAAGTCTGCTTGCCAGGGATGTGCACCGTTTGCGGATAGTGGTATAAAAACAATCCACCCTCGCCTCGGCGAACATCCCCTTCGCGCTACAACGTCGAGACAACCCCAACAACACTCTGAAGGCATCATTATATTGGACTCGTAGGGCGCTAAATTGCGTTTGTGTATATTGCACCCATAGGCTGCTCGTGTAAAAAGATGTGCAGTATGCTCTAAAAAGAGTTATTTTAACTTCTCGAGAACAACGAGCAAACCTACGGGCTATCATATTAGCGCGCATTGATAGCGCCCTACGCTCCCGTTCAACATCAGTATTGTCCTGCAAGTCGGAGGTCAACCAGTGTCCAAGATATTTAAATTTGTAAACCCTTTGCAAGGGAGTCTTATTTAATTTTATAGGTGGAATAGTATCCGGACGTTTCCCTCCGGCTTGAAAGACCATACATACACTCTTCTGCTCGTTATAAATTAAGCCATGACTAGTGGCGTATCGCTCACATACACTCAACAACCTGTCGAGACCACAGGGAGAGGCACTCAGCAGAGCCATGTCGTCTGCGTAACTAATGTTATTGAGACATACGTCATCAATATAGCAGCCGACATCCAGGCTGCTGAGCTCCCCAATCAATGCATTCACGTACAGGTTGAATAGTTTAGGCGAAGACAGCCCTCCCTGTCTTACTCCGCACTCCAACCTGTATGGCTCTGAGAAAGCATTCGACCACCTTACGACATTGACCTGGTTAAGATACCAGAACTTGAATAAGTTACACAGCTCAGGTGGCACTTTAATTTCACCTAGCTTCTGCCACAATTGTCGTAGAAAACCAGGTCGAAAGCCTTCGACAGATCCATAAAGCAGACATACACAGGGGTATTTCGCTCCGTATAGTACTTGACAGTCTGCTTCAAATTCAAAATTGCAGTCTCAGTGGATAGACCGGGTCTAAAACCAAACTGGTTGTCATGTAATGTAATATACTTATCAAGTTGTTTATTGAGCAGACTATCAAGCACCTTTGCTACTACTGTGGCCAGGGAGATAGGCCTATAATTGGTCCTATCGCTAGTATCACCCGTTTTGTTTTTAACTATTGGAACCACCACAGTTTTCATCATTTCAGCGGGCAGGTAAGAATGGGACATACACAGCGCAAAGAGCATATTGAGCAGTCTCGGTAGATGCGGTCCCGCATGTTGTAAGTGTTCAATACTCAGCCCGTCATGGCCAGGAGATTTGCCTCTGCACATACTTTTAATCAAATTATCAACATCTTCCGTAGTGAAACGAGTATTAATCTCCTGACCACAAGGACCGACCCCGCATTTTGACTGTGGTGTTCCCAATGGAGATTTAACAGAAAAATGCTCCCTAAACATATCAGCTATAAGCGATGGATCACACAAACCATCGACACTCACAGGGAGTTTTGGCTTCGAACCGAGTTTATTTGTTGCTTTCCAAAAGCCTTTGAAATCATGCTTTCTGTGGTGTGAGGCAATTATGTCCATTTTAAGCTGTTCTTCATGATCTTGACACCACTTCAAGCGGGACTTGAAAATTTTACGGCTTTCAACCATCTCATTAAAAATACGACCTTTATTTGGTTTATTATATAGCAACCATATGTGATGTTTACACCTAGCCTCCCTGTGAGCCTCGCTTACATGTTTGTTCCATCCTGCAACGGGCTTTCTCTTTGGATTCACACTGTGTGGCGTGCAGGTGGCAGATGCAGCCTCACATAATACACAAATTATGTCATTATAAAAATGATCAATATTATTTCTATGATTATCATTATCACACATAACTTCGCAACAACTAGAGAGTTCATCAGGACAGCACATTAAGCTAAGTTTTTCATTACACATTTTCTTAAACATCTCAATCTGATCTAACTTTCTTTCACCCCATAGGATTTTATTTTTAACAGTTTTATGTGTAGTGGGTAAATTACTAATATTTAAGTTAAAATTTAAATTACACTCCACCACTAAGGGGTAATGATCAGACCAACATACATCATACATAACATAAGTATTACAAATTGACTGCAGTACTGAGGCAGAAACCACACAGTGGTCAAGCCATGTCCGCGACCCATGCGAATCACTCACAAAAGTATATGTACCTGATGATAGACCTAGTCTGTCCACATCTACGCAAGTCCAGTGTTCCTCATTACAGAGAGCTGACAGTTCTGCATAGGATTTTTTAGTTGGATGGGCATTGAAATCCCCCAATATATACACTGCTTCCGCATTTTCATTACTGATAATAGCACTCAACATACTCAGAGTATCCGTGAACTCAGACGAATTTTCTGGGTCCTCAAAAGGCAAGTACACATTAAAAACAAACACTGACCTCGCTTCCAAAGCTATTTTAATGGCACACACACGAGGATTATTGCACTGCACTATTGAGACATTTTGAAACACGCGTTTATTCCACAGCAAGGCGATACCTCCATAGGGTCGCCCACGCAGCATGCCGGCTCCCGTATCGATCGCCGACATCCCAGTACATCCGAAATCATCGTGGATACTGTCTAAGAAATCCATATCTGATGGCAACAGCCACGTTTCTTGCAATGCTATTATCGCCGATGTTTTACATAGTTGTCTCACATAGTCAACCGCACGTTTTATGTTGTTGCAGTTAAATGTTACCATACTTATTGTATTTATCATTTAATTTCTGCATTGCGGCCGTCATCGTTTCTATGCTTATAATGCACAAAGCGACGAAAAACAATTCCTTGCGGCCAAAGTTCGTCATTCAAGAACATTGGCAGTTTAATTTCAGAAACGAAGAATTTAAAGGCATTATAGTTTTTCTCCTTCTTCGCCGCAATCTTCTCAAGTTTCACAGACTCCTGAGTTTTGATCTGTATATAATCCATGATATCTTGTTCCGTGGTTTCCTTGTGCACTCTTGTAATAAACATAGGTACCTTAGCCTCGGCGGCCCTAAACTTTCCCATATTCTCCATGCAGGCGCCCGTTTTGCCCAGATATCTATAATTTACTTTATGTTTTTTACGTTGCACTTGCACCCATCCATCCTCAGACTCGGACTTAGCTATTTCTGCAAAAGTTTGTTGACTTGACATGTCACGGGTGACTTTGACAGCTGGCGATCGGCTGGTATTCTCCTTTAGATTGTTTGGTTGTGAAACCATAGAGAATTTTTCTCTTTCGGCATTGTGTGTTATGCACTCCTCCGCCGTCTTGACAGTGTCAGTACTGTCAGTGTCAGCTGACAACTCCGACGTCGCTCCCCGCTCCTCACCTCCCTGCGCCTGCGGCTGCGGCTCCGTCGTCATCGTATGACTCACGTTATTTAAAACAATCTCGCAACGAACATTTGATTTTCGGGTATCAAAATGCACTTCTTTTAATGGAGAACTATCCTTCTGCTTTGATAACAATGATGGTGGGCTCATCGAAATGTTACTATTGCTTGCAATTGTCATATCGTAGTGCGAAAAACCCATGGGACCGCTGTCCATATTGTACGCCGATGCACCTCTTTTTAGATTTACATTCATATCACGATATTTGGGCGAGGATTGACCTGACTTCGACTTCAGAGCTTGTACTTCCCTCTTAACTTCCTCTAGTTGCTCCACTGAGACATAACTGTTTTCAACAGCACTTATTTTGGTTTTGACCAGCACTAGATCCCTGAGAAGTTTTGTGACGTCTAGATGGTCAAAGGTCACAGGAGGGAGTTTGTCAAGGTCGTGGGCCACGAACACGGGCATAACTTCCCGACTCACACTTTTATACAGGGCTATGATGTCCTCCATATCACGATTTTCTTTTCCTTTATTTATTCTCGTAATTTTACGCCGATCGGTGGGTAGTGAGTCAAACAGTAACGACTTTGACCGCTTAATTTGGTCACTATTGAACGCTGATACACATATTTTGACGAGGCTGTCGTCGTCAATCACTGAAATTTTGTTTTGCACAAATGCTAATAACTCATTGATCACAATATTGCAAGTATTGCACTTCACGATCGTAGCCATTTTGCTAACGTATAATAGCTGTTACGATCGGCTAAGCACGCATCCGTCCGACCGACACCGCCAGATGCGCGCGCGCGACTGCAAGTCTAAGAACTTTTTACCATTCTAGGCCAATTCAAATGCTATATATACTTGTAGTATTCTATTGATAAAAAAATGTAATTCCGAAATATTTTTTCAACATCATGAGCCTACGTGAATCTAAGTAATCATGGAAAAGGAACATAGTTACATACTATGTTCAAAAAGTGAGTGTAATAATACCAGGATTTGTTTTGTTACTTGTATGCCGTGTGCCTTTGTAGTAGTAGCGTAAAGTACAAATTTTCAACGGGCTAGAAGATAGTCTAGTGTTTAAAACCCGATATTGAAGTCTCACATTGCCCCGAGTAACTTCCATTAGCCAGTGATTCGTGACTTGCCTCACTTTTCGCCGGGGAAAGTTTTATAGCCCCATGTTACTTCGCGTGATTAGTCGATACCTTATTGATAAATTGAGAGTTATCGGTCGTTTGATAGGGCCTTTGGGTGTCTACCGTGTGTTAAACTTTGGCTAGAATCGGTCAAAAATTAGTTAGATTCAATCGATTCAATTGCAATTCAATGCATGTCATGTCAACGTGCCCCAAAATAATATTATGTAGATATTTAATGACTTACTTACTTAATTGGAAATTTGAATTTTTAAATGGACAGTTGAAATTGAAATTAGTAAATGTGTTTTGAGTAGCAGAGCTAAACGTTTTAGATGCCTTTATTTTCTTCTCGCTCAATCCTCTTCAAATAGTAAATATATGGACATTTATAAATTAGTATATTTTATATGGACCACCATATAATAGGCCATTTATAGTAGTACAAACTTAACTGTTCCAGTGGCAGAATACGAAACTACAATTTATTCATTTGCTCTGTCACGTCTTACAAAGATTGAGACGTAATCGTGGTCGGAACAGATTACTTTGCGGAACATAATTATCCTGGTAACCTGGTCGAGTAAACTTCAGTGACTCTTTGATATTTCGGTTGTAAAGAATAGACTTTAATATGACTTAAAATATTTAATAAATGTATCATGAATTGATGAAATATGTATCAATTTAAATAATATGGCAGAAAATGTCTACAAGGAAAATACAACAGACTTTTTCTGTAATTTCGCTGTCATGAATTTATTTAAAGACTCAATGCTGAAGGATTGAGATGGATCAGATTGTGTTGGATCAGTTTGTAATATGGCAGGACGGCATAATGTAGGACCTGTATAACAAATATTTAAATATATAAAACAGCCATTAAATTACAGATATTATTACTACATGACATGTAGTAGTTTGAAATAGTTGCAAACTACCATTAAAATTTGTGATGATTCTCACAAATATAAAATCGAATTCAAAGTTAAACAAAATCATTCAATGTAAATATAATTTGGTATATAACTTTGTTTTTATAAGATAACATTTTCTACAGTAGCCAACACTCTTGAAACATCGTGGTCTTGTTTTTTACTTTCAATGCCACTAGATGGCGTTGTACTGAAACGAAACTAGTTAAAACGCGCTATGGTTTTGTTTGATTTGGGTGCTATAGTGATTGGTACTAAATTTATTTTCCATCCGCCTTAGATGTTATCCTAGCCAATGAGTTGGGATAATATCTAATATTTTTTTGGAAGTGATTCGTTCGTATAGATTACGATACGATATCACTCTTGCTTGAACTATCAATCAACCAACCTTAGCTAGTAGAATTTGTTACCAAACAGTCAGTAAGTAAGTAACGAATTTTGTAGGTACTTAATTAAACCAAAAAATTAATTAAACTTAAATATTCATGTATTTTTGCGTGATGACAAACATACAGATAAATAGATAACGCTTTTGCAAAATGTCTCTTTCGCAGAATGTCGCTATCGCAAAATGGCTCTTTCGCAAAATGTCGCGACAGGAACTTAGAATAAAATTTCGGTTTTCAAAGCAAAATTATTTATTAAAGTTATAAACAAAGGTAAATTTTAATTAGGTATTTCAAATTTATAAAAAAAAAATACCTGTAGGTTAAAAAAAGTTACACATTCAAAGAAGAAGAATAATTAAATAAGAAGATTAGTATCTTCTCATTATGGGTACTAAAGATTTTTTATTAATTTAGCATTACATTTAAATGATTAAAAAAATAATATTCTAAGTCTGCGTTGAGACATTTTGCGAAAGCGATATTCTGCGAAAGAAACATTATCCGAAAGCGACATTCTGCGAAAGAGGCATTTTGCGACTAGAGGGACATTTCGCGAAAGCGACATTTTGCGCATGAGCCATTTATAGGCTATATAATAGGTACCGACCTACCTATATATTGTAAAAGCTAAATAAAGCTAATAACATACCTGGTATCGGCGTCGGCACACGTCGCCTTTTTGGGGTGATTATTTTTTCTTCCTTTGGAGTTTCTATAAATAAAATTGATAAAAATTGGTCACTATTATAAATAGGTATATTTTTATATCCAACCTAGGTTTTTTTTTGGTTCTTGAAGTTTTGTTATAAAAAATGTTTAACCTAAACTAGGTACGTATTTTGTAAAGAAAAATAAAATCTTTAATCAAAAAAAAAATCATTAAAAGTATCCAAAATTTAAATTGCCTATTTTTCTGTTATTGCTTTTAGTTTTCTCTAAAATATTAATACCTAATAAACTAAAATGTGAAATATCTTGAAAACAGTTTACTTTTCGATCAGGCAATATAGTAAAATAGTTTGTTTTGATCAAAACTAACACCTCTCATCGGATGAAGTCGACTTAGTAGCTTAACCCATATAGAGGTAGGTACTCAAAATTACTGAAATACGAACAATGTATAACAGGTAGGTATAACATACTATTTCCAAAGAAAAATCTATTTCTGAATTTCGGGAAATCCTCCCCTACTCTTCCTAAAGGAACCTATCTACCGCCCTATAGTTTTGGCTGTTCATTGTCTGTAAGTCACTCAGTAACGGAAGGATTTTATATAGGTACTAGCTGCGCCTCGGGGCTTCGCTCCCGTAGGAATTTCGAGATAAAAAGTACCCTATGTGCTATTCCCGGTATTTTTCTTATCTAAATCTGTCCAGTAGATTTTGCGTGATTGAGTAACAAACATCTTTACACATTCACATCCAAACTTTCGCATTTATATAATAATAGTAGGATATATTATTATTTATTTATTTATTTAAAACATTATTGCACAAAATTTTAAAAAAATATGTACAAATGGTAGACTTAACGCCATATCGCATTCACTACCAGTCAACCATTAGACTAAACAGACCACCACCATATTTGATGATGAGGTATATATAAATATTGATTAAATACGAAACAAACTTACCAACTATCTTCTGAATCTGATCTCTCAATGGTTTAACGTAGGCATTGATGGGCCCCATCCTACTTTCAGTGACAAAACCATTTTTGGTCATGTCGATAGAAGCAGTTTTCTTATAGCAAATCTTTTGGATAAAGTCCTTCGTCTGTGGGGTCATTAAGATATAGCTTTCCGGACTGGATTTTCGTGAAGACTTACGCCTACGGCTTACGCTACGGATGCTATTCATTTTTATATTTTTATATATTTCTATTTGTTTTTTAACAGATTTGAATGAGCAAGATGACAGTGTTACTTGACACATGACAGGGCAGGACAGATTTGGCAGGTAGAAAAAGCTTAACATAGATGGCGCTGGTGTAGTTGGAGGTTATCCTATGTGTAAAATTCTGTACTTATTGGATACTGATAGGTTCTTGAGTACAGTCAGGAGAAAATCAGGAATATGTGATAACTAGGGGTTTTGCGAAATTTCTAGGGATAGGTACCACGAAATCACGGAAGATACCTATTCATGTTTACCTACGTCATCGAGATATTAGTAAATACCTAGTTGTATTTCGACGTCCTATGTCTTCTTTTTGAAATTTTTTTGTGATATGTCGTATCAATATAGTGGCTCATGCTTGTATCCCATCCTATCGCATTTGTTTGTTTGTTAGGTTCCTTTTCACGGTTTATCTGCTGAACCAATCTTCCTGAAATTTCGCATATAGTTACTTTAGAAGTGCTAAGAAAAATATAAAGTACGTTTTATCCCGGGAAAAAGCACTGTTCCCGTGGGAAATTCACGCGGGCGAAGCCGCAAGCTAAGGCTAATTAAGTACTACTAGTAATAAGTAGTACTACTAGTAAGCGATTTAAATTCTATCGGCTTTTGTTATTTATGTTAAGTTGTCAGCTTGTCATACAAAACCATTTCAAGCCATTCGAAACTAACTTCACTACATATACATTTGTCAAAGAGACCGGAGTGAAGTTGCTCAAGCCCGACCCAAGTTTATTCTAATCGGACTGTGTATAAAACAACCACATTGTCATTAAATCACCAAGAACAATTAAAACTCCACTTATACACCCTTGTGACTAGGGTTGCCAGGTCGCCAAACCTAACAGCCGGACAAACCAGCCAGTTTGGCCGGACATTTGGGTAGAAAGGCCGGACACCCTACATCATTGAGGGTTTTGTCTCAGTATTAATAGGTACGACAAAAAAATTGTATGTAAAATCAAGCTTTTTGGTAATACCGACAGAGCGCAGGAGGGCGGGCCACGCTCGGCGTTCGCTCGTTTGCGAAATATAAAAAGCCTAACAAAAGCCGGACAGGCCGGACACCGTTTATTTTGGCCGGACACGCAATCAAAAAGCCTACCTATGTCCGGCTTTATCCGGACGCCTGGCAACCCTTGTGACAGAGTGAAGTGAGCTATAAAACGTACAGAAACGTCGTCACCAACTCATCAAAATCTAATAACAGCTCTTTCGTATTGTCATCTCTCGTCTAGACAATCCTACCTTGGCTTCCCCGCAGACAATCGTAGCCTGCCCACCTTTCTTGTTCAACATCATATTACATTTTTCTCTCCAATGACTTCTTATTGATAAACCTAGATTAGCTAGAATGTGAATCTGTAAAAAAATTTACTAAGAAAAATATCTTAATCTTCTTTCAACTGTTACAAACTGATTGTAAAATGATGAAATTTTTATCACATTAATTGATTTTTATATCATTGAAACCTATAAGCTTCATTGCAATACCAATGCAGGGTTATTTTTAATTTACTAACAACCTTCCTAGGGCTGAAAGTACTCATAAATATGAACATCTTTTTGTATGAGAGCGACTCTGAAATTAAAAGAAAAGTCAGCTGTTCCATACATCATGCAACACCTATACTCGCCCAAAATGTATGGAACAGCTGATTTCTTTTTGAGATTTCAGAGTCGGTCCCCTACAAAAAGATGTTCATATGAGTACTTTCACCCCTAGGAAGGTTGTTAGGTTGTTAGTAAATTAAAAATAATCCTGTATTAGTTACTAAATAAAACTTTGATAAAGTAGCGGCCTAAATTATAGTTATTAATGACTTTGTTGACTGTACCTACTTTGTACGTTGTAAGTTCGAGTCGATTCGTCACATCTACTCCAAACATTTTTTGATGACAAATAAACTGTTATGACGAATTTACAAAGACTACTAGTTCAGCACGTATTATGTATTTGATGGTCTCAGACATTTCAATCCATTATAAGATGACATTGAAATTAGAGTTTTATAGTCTGCGAAATGAATTCTGCAGATGAAATAAAAAAAATTGTGATGGATCGTGCCATCGACGCAATGTTCTCTTTTTTTAAGAATCCAATCTTAGATTGATAAGAGAAAACTTTGAAGACCGATTTATCAAGATTAAGATGGAAAAAGTTTTAGACGTTTTTATCAACAAGTTATTAATACTGCTGTCTATCATAATCAGACCAAAAATATCTACCAAATGTTGACCTCTAACGGCCAATTAAAACCTATCCTACGAACATTATAAATGAGTAAGTATGACTGTGTTTGTTTATTTGTCACCTCTTCACGAATCTATTGAACTAATCTTCCCGAATTATCTAGTAGTACTGAAAAGGAAATAGGGTACTTTTCATCCCGGAAAAAAGCACAGTTCCCGTGGGAAATTCAAGCGAGCGAAGCCGCGGGAGAGAGCTAGTAAACTGTAATTAATGTTCAAAGGTAATAGGTATACTGAATTAAGAAGCAGTTAGCCCTGAAACATCACCGTTATTTAGGCAGATATCCCCGTTAACAGAGAAAATTGGGCTTTCCAATGAAAGGCTTGACCGCTGTAGGATTAGATATAGTAAAGCTAACCGAGCCACCCTAACATTTCCTATTCCGTCAAGCAGGCCGGCGTCGACGGTGACAGTTGCTGATACGACGCGTGCGAGCGGAACTTAGTACATGCGGTATAGACAGAACAGAAAAGGCATTTCTAGGGCCGGTCCCAGACCAGACCAGACCAGAGAGCCCGGACCAGAGAGAGCGGAGAGGAGAGGAATGTTTTAACAACCAGTAGAAGGAGATTCTATGAGAAACTCTCCTTCAGAGTGGAGTGAAGTGTTTTAACAACCAGTAGAAGGAGACTCTATGAGAAACTCTCCTCAGAGTGGAGAGAAGTGTTTTAACAACCAGTAGAAGGCGATTCTATGAGAAGCTCTCCTCCAGAGTGGAGAAGAGGAGTGTTTTAACAACCAATAGAATTTGTGGATGACATACAACTCCGCCCTGTTGGACACTAGGCCTGCTCATGTTGGGCCATAAGCGACATGCGACTAGCAAGACTTCGAACAACAAGGACTTCCGTGCGAGGAAGGAGTAGTCTTCCGTGTTGCTATATGAGTTGACCAAATCCTACTTATCCTACTAATATTATAAATGCGAAAGTTTGGATGTGAGTTTGTGAATTTGTGAGGATGTTTGTTACTCAATCACGAAAAATTTTGTGGGCTGATTTCGATGAAATTTGGTACAGAGGTAGATAATGACCTGGAATAGCACATAGGCTACTTTTTATCCCGGGAAAAAGCACTGTTCCCGTGGGAAATTCACGCGGGCGAAGCCGCGGGCAAAAGCTAGTATTATAAATGCGAAAGTTTGGATGTGAGTTTGTGAATTTGTGAGGATGTTTGTTACTCAATCACGAAAAATTTTGTGGGCTGATTTCGATGAAATTTGGTATACGGGTAGAAAAATACCGGGAATAGCACTTAGGGGACTTTTTATCCCAAAATCCCCACGGAAGCGAAGCCCCGGGGCGCAGCTAGTACTATATTAACTCTAGCACACTGAGCAATCAAGTCAAGTATATCGGCTAGTTCGACAACATCGAGCGCGACCTTCCTGCGACAGCTGGAGTAGCGGGGAAAAGTAACGTCTCCCCGCCAACATCCGTACCCCGCACTAAGTAGCCGGACTATAGAAAGGACGTTTTCTGTGCTCTGGATATTTTGTGACAATGCCGTCCAAATTCTGCTACGATACGATACACACAAACTTAATGTACATGTGAACGATATGCGCGTGTGATGAGGGAGCGGTGTAGTGTGTGGAATATCGGATTTTGTGTAATGCATGGAGAAATAAGAACTTCGTTGTGTGTGTACTGTGTGTACTATGGTGTAATATTTTTGTCCATTACATTGCTTACATTTTAAATTCGACTTCCTTCTTGTGTCTGGATCATAGTAGTATGTACATCGAGATATTATGTACTTATAGTAGTAGAAAAAAAAATGTAATTCAATTTTTTTTAACTTTATGGTCTGAAATGAAGAAACGAATATGTTGTTTAAAGAACATACAATTTTTTTTTAATTTCTATGCTAAAAATTGCTAGGATAAAGAAAACAGAACAATTTTATTTTAACTCTATTCATAAAAAATGTTCTTTTACAATTTCAATTTTTTTTAAGTTAAATTTTCCGGGCTTATCTATGATATAAGATATAAAGATGCTCCATAGTGTATCACGGATGGCAATATGAACGTATTATCCGTCGTTCTATTCTATATAGCATTAGACTCGAAGACTGTGAGGCGAGGGCCTGTAGGACCGTAGGTAATCTGTGGACGTACGGACATTGTTTGCTGCTTGTTATAATGCTTGTTTGTCTGTGGATTGATACGGATAGTCTATACTATAGTAACCATAGAATAGACTTATAATATACTTACTATTATAAGTTTATGATAGTAAAAAAGCAATATCTAGTCCCATTTTTAATAATGTTAACATTTATTAATAACTTTTCACAAGTAAATCACAGATCACAAAAATAAAGTTTTTCACATTTTTCACCTTTTCATTTTAGAAAAAAAAATAAAATAAACGCAGAACATCTACATTGTAGGTTTCACGTTTTCACAGTCAACGCTTTATGCGATAGAAATTATTTATTTATTTTATTTATTAGCACACAAAACAGTAAGTAAGGTGGGTACATAACATAAAATATATATAAACATTGAAAAATTTAAAAGAATTAACCAAACTGACCAACAATAAGTGTACATACCATGTTAAATTTAGCTCACAATATATCATAAAAAATATATAAATCTCGTAGTAGTGACGTCACAACTTTAAAAAATTAAAAATTTTATTAAATTAATATTTGATCCTTTAATTTGGATCCTCTAATTTTCGATCTTAATATATTTATAACCATTATTTTACAATTCAGTCTTGCTTAAAAAGTATATACAGGGTACATTGGGTGCCAAGCTGCATCAAAACATATTTCACGAAAATTGTGGCACATATACATAACTTTTTTTTAAAAGCACCAACATCAAAAGCATTGGGTGTAATAACACTTACACCGTTTGCCTTTTTAGGATCTAATAAACATAATAATCCTACATCTAAAGTCTGATAAATAAACTTATATTCACCACAGAGGATAATCCCGACGAGTGTTAGATAGCGAAAAAATTTCTAAAACTTTTGGTCGGTGTTGTTAGATGGTCTAATTAGAATAAAAAATAGATAGGTAGCTAATAAGATATCATAGTTAGAATTAAACTTTAAAAAATAACTAAAAAATACGCTTCATTAGTACAATTAGACAACTTTTTAATTTTGTATAGGTACTTAACATTATTTTATTTATTTTAAAATATACAGGTGGACGGGCAATATCATCAGCATAGATAAAAGTATTTGTGAGGAGTTTTTGACAACTCAACAAGTTTTTGTAGGGACCGACTCAATCCGACCGAAAAAAAAATCTGCCGTTCCATACATTTTGGGCGAGTAGGTATTGTAAAATAGTATGGAACAGCTGATTTTTTGCGGTCGGATTGAGTCAGTCCCATACAAAAAGTTGTTCTCATTCATGAGTATACTTTTATTAGTAGAAAGGACGCCAATGATTTAAAAGTCACCCTGTATTCAAATTCAGACGAAAAAATGATAGCACATCCAAAGTGTGATTTGCAACCATTTTCAGATGTTAAGGCTTCTTCTTTACAAATTGTAACAAAGTGACGTCATTGTTGGATATTGAGCAGAAAAATCATTTTTTCTCTCACAGAATACGCAAACCCTTTTATCAGTGCTAAAAATAATTAGCAAGACTTCGGACAGCTGCCAGTAGCACCTGCGGAAGGGTCCGTGAAATATGTCCGCGTCATGCAGACAAGAAAAATTGTTATAGCTAAATGCTAAATTAAAAGAGTGCCCATAAGTCCAAAACAGAAAGGCCAGTGGCAAAAATTCTAGATTTAAAAACAGTACTTTTTGCACAGAAATCAGATTTTTTTTGACTTTATGAGTAACTATGAGTGCGGCTTCGGCCGCGTGAATTTCCCACTGGAACAGTGCTTTTTCCCGGGATGAAAGGTACTCTATGTCCTTCTCCGTCCGTACTTCCAGCTATGTGTATGCGAAATTTCAGATAAAGCGTGAAGAGGTAACAAACAAACAAACTCATTTTCGCATTTATATCTAATATTAGTTAGGATTATTATTAGGATTTATTTATTTACAACTTTATTGCACAAAATTTAAAAAATTATGACAAATGACTTAACGCCTTATGGCATTCTCTACCAGTCTACCATGAGACCAGACAGAGAGTAGTAAGGAGGTGCGATAAAGTGCAACGCGATAATTAGAATATAAGAAGATAATAACATATTAAGATAATATTATTATCTATTTATTTAGTTTGACTTTATGAGTAATTGCCAAATGGAAAGTGAAAATTTTTCACATTAAAGCAAAGCAATATAAATAGAAGGGCCATGATATACGTTTGCCCTCGACTTCACCCGCGTAATTGACGAATTCAACCCATTTCACTCTATGCATGGGTGGGATTTATAAAATATCCTTCTTGTACTCATTTACGCTATATAAAGAACCTCTCTGCAAAATTCCATGTTTCTGGGTTGATAATGTCAATCAGTCATTCAATCAGTATCCTCTTTTATTTGTTAGAAAATTACAGTTTTTATACCATTGTTTAGATTTTATTTTGATATGAAGATAAACGATAATATATAATATTTTGGTAACTTTCATGAGCATAGTTACATGTTACACTTCACAAGATACAGCCCTTTAAAGGTCGCCAGACGGACACACAACATAAGCTGGGTATAATCATCGATAAAATATTAACAAGTATATGTAATGTCAATGTTCTGGTCTTAAAATAGCTAATTAGAGATAGCGATTATCTATATAATCGCTATCTCTAATTAGCTATTTTAATTATTGTTATAATTCAAGTGAGGGCGAAAATACATTGTTTGTATGTATATATGTTTCGCGATAACTCTCGAACCGTTGAATTAATTTCGATGATATTAAGAATACGTGTAGCAACCATCCATAGAATTTTTCATTGCGCAACAAAATCAGTTTAGCCGTTTTTTAGCGCAGTAAATAGAGCGAACCTTCCCTAGGGATTAATTACGTGCGGTCCAGTAACTCATTTTTTTTTTTATTATTGTTTAGGATGGTTGTAAGTATTTAAAATAAATATGGCACAATTGAATAGCTTTTGCACTCGCCACCAAATTGGAAAAATAAAAAAAAAATCACCACTTTGTTCGGTTTTTCGCTTATATTTTCTTTTAAGTGCATTTTCGCTAGAAAAGTGTTCTACACATTGTTGTAGAAAATTAAATTTGCCGTTATTTACATTTTATATTTTGTTTCTAGGACTGACAGTTTCTAAGAAAAAAAAAATCCTTTGCCTTAAAAAAATCTCATTTTTCAAACATTCGTCAATCTTTTTTAATTTAGAACGATGTAATCAAGTCATGACCCATTCTAGGAGAAAAAGTAGCAGAACAAACATCGTAGGGAATTTAATTACCTGCAAAACCCAATTGCATATTTCTTAACCAACCCTGCAAGATGGAGAGTAAAACTAAATGATAAAACAACGGAAATTGTTTTTTGCTATAATATTTTACTTTTTACTAACTGAACCTCGCTCCCATAGAAATTTCGGGATATAAAGTACCTTATGTGCTAGTCCTGATATTTTTCTACTAGTGTACCAAATTTAATCGAAATCCGTCTTGTAGATTTTGTGTGATTAAGCAACAAATATCACATCCAAACTTTCCCATTTATAGTGTGATTCATTGCAGGTGAGTAACCGGTACCTGATTGGGACACTGTAAAAGTGTCTGTGGACATTATCAAGTACAGATATTAGATAATATTTGCTTCATCAGCAATAAAGATTGGGAAAGAAACCCGATTTTAAAATGAAAAAGTTTGGATGTGATATTTCTTGCTTAATCTTAAAAAATCTACTGGACGGATTTCGATAAAATTTGGTATCCTAGTAGAAAAATATCAGGGCTAGCACATAAGGTACTTTTTATCCCAATATTCCTATGGGAGTAAAGCCCCCGGGTGCAGCTAGTAGACAATAAAATATGATAGCGAAAACGTAATATTTTAACTTTTACTTTTACTCCCTACTCTGTAGGGTTGGTTAAAAAAATTACATGTGTTTTGTAGGTAATTAAATTTTCTTCAAATTTTATTCCAATATATATTTTCCTAGAGTAGGCTATAAATGAAATACAGCGCTCTGAAGTAAAAAGTTTGACAAATTTCCAAATGCGATCAAAAATGCGATTTTTTAAAAGTGCACATCTCCATAACTATTAGTCCTAGAAACAAAATATAAAATGTACATTATAGGAAATTTATTTTTATAACATTGTGTAGAACTCTAATGTAGCTAAAATGCATTCAAACGAAGGTGAGAGCGCAAATCTGAATAAAGTGGCAATTTTTTTGTTTTTCCAACATATGGCGGGCGTGGAAGGGGGGAGAAATTGTGCCTCTTGCATTTTAAACACTTACTAACTATCCTAAATAACATATCAAAAATTCAGAACTATTGAACCATTTGTAAGTAAACCCTACCCTTAGCTCTATTTTGGTCTTTATTCAATGAACTATGGACGGATTTGTATTAAATTTGGTATACTAGTATAAAAATACCAGAAATAGTACATAGGTTACTTTATATCCTGAAATTCCTACGGGAGCGAAGACCCGAGGCGCAGTTAGCAGAAAATAAAATTTTATAAAAAAAAACCAATATTCCGTAGTTTTAATATTGAGTTTTACTCCCCATTCTGCAGGGTTGGTTAAGAAAAATGCAAATGCGTTTTGTAGGTAATTAAATTCCCTACAAATTTTGTTCCAATACTTATTCTCCTAAAATATGCCATAACTAGATTACAGCGTTCCGAAGTGAAAAGTTTGACAAATTTCAGAAAAAGAAGATTTTTTTAATTTTTTTTATGAGCACACATCTCGGTAACTATCAGTCCTAGATACAAAATGTAAAATGTAAATAATAGGAAATTTAATTATCTACAAGATTTTGTAGAACACTTTCCTAGCACAAATGCATCTAAACGAAAATATGAGCCTAAATCCGAAGAAAGTTTTTTTTTTTTAGTTTTTTTAAGATTACTACGGACGCGGAAACTTGGCAATTGTGCCCTTTTTATTTTGAATACTCACAATAATCCTACACAACATTTCAAAAAATTCACAATTGCTGGACCGTTTGTAATTTGATTCTCGTCTATTTACTGCGCTATTTTGGGATATATGCATTTTCATGAAAATAAATAAATAGAATCGCGAAGTCTAAGTTATCGCGGCAAACCACTAGTTAAAGTAAAAGATACCAAATAAATACTCATATATATCCCACTAGCTTTTGCCCGCGGCTTCGCCCGCGTGAATTTCCCACGGGAACAGTGCTTTTTCCCGGGATAAAAAGTAGCCTATGTGCTATTCCAGGTCATTATCTACCTCTGTACCAAAATTCATCGAAATCCGTCCAGTAGATTTTGCGTGATTGAGTAACAAACATCCTCACAAACTCACAAACTCACAAATTCACAAACTCACAAATTCACAAACTCACAAACTCAGAAAGCTAAGTAGATGAAGAAGACAATATCTCAGACTAAGCTCTGATACCGTGAAAATAATAGAACTTCAGTTCCAGGACAAACCCTGGATAAATTCTGTGTACCAAATTTTATTAACATCCAATAAACGATCCATTAGTCGGTATTGCATAATTTACTATACAAATCAAAATATCTGTACTCTAAAATTTATAAGAAAGGTACTTTAAGTATATTTCGCAGAATTTTCAGAAACTGGTAACTTGTCTGCTGCATGTTAAATATCCAATTTGGTGCTTATCGAAAACCAATTTTCTAAACTTGAACGGCATTATCACATAGTACTCGTTCAACCATTCTCGATAACGTGAAATTATCTTTCGGAACGATCATCTCGATGGAATTTCTCGAATCGGTGAACTAACGTAGCGGTGAACTATGAACAAGTATGCGCCTCTCAAGTGTCATGTAATTGGCTTCATAATTCGTTAGATAACATCACTTTGAGCAAGTTAGAGTATTAAAAGTTTTATTGGATTCACACGTGACTTTGTGAATGAAATATATACTTGACTTACTTGACTTATGGTCCTAAGGCCCCAGGTCCTAAGGTGGGGCAGAGTCCATAGTGCATCTCCAGGGCAATGCGCTTCGCCTCCGACCAGGTAAGACCGACCGACTGCCTTCAACTCCGCCGCAATCGTACGCCGCCAGGAAATATAGTATACTACTTACTATTTATTTTATTTTTATTATAATTTGAAAAAATATCTTCAAGAACCTTCAGGCATTTCTTATTCTCTTTCGGCATTTCTTCTCAGCAGTGGTCGTTCTGAAATGCTCCCTATTAGAATGAAGAATTGTTTAGTTAAATTGAGTGAAATCTGTATAAATAAATTGATTTAGAAATTTAACATTTCGCTATAAGTATGTACTATTTTGTAATGAAACATAAAATATTTACATCAAACTTTTGATTATTAAGTACCTACCTATAATTATCAATATTGCTGTCATCTGTAATTTTATTAAACATTTGTATATTTTATAAGTAGATATCAAATAATTTTTCACATCCGAGAAGTCACTACCAAATGAAATTTCCTTTAAAATTTATGTCATAAATAAAACGACACAAATTAGCATTAGGTAGGTAAACAAAAAACAATAACTTCGATGGAACGTTAAAAAATCTTTTAAAGAAAATCTCCAAGAAATTCGAGATAAAGGTATCGAATTAATTTTTAACAAAGCAACGTAAATAAGGATTTTTCTTTTGTGGCGCCTCACAATGAAAATTCGTTTTGAAATCCGCCGTGGTAACGGTTACTACCAACCTTCAGGGAAAATATAATGATTTATTAATGTCAATGGGCTGTATCCTGCAGGCAGTTTCCCTTTTCAAATTGCTTATTGTTCGATATATAAAGTTCTTTTATTACGTTGTTAGTAAAATGAGAGCAGTAAGCTCTTTTTTCAATTACCCCCTGTTACTGATAATAAAAGAGGAGGTTTTCATCCGACTTTTTGTGTTTTAAAGTCGCCATTGTGTTTTTATTTCTGAAGCTATAAACGTATTGTTGGCTCTAAAAAGTTTTATCTTAATAAGATTTTTTAAGTCTTTTCGTATTAATTTTCTACGTCTTACGTAGTTGCAGGCAATAAATGTCATGATAGTTATCTATCATTTAAATATATCTATCATTTTACTTTTTAAAATCTTCTATTTAGACACCACTATCAATCATCAATATAACTATATAAAATTCTTCCGTTAATGACTGAGTGACTGATAGACAACACACAGCCAAAACTACTGGGCGACTGGGCGTGCGTTGAAGCTGAGAATTTGGCATGTAGGTTCCTTAGGGAGTGTAGGGGTGCACTGAGAGAGGATTTCCCAAAATTCCCTCGGGATCGAAATCCCGGCCCATGCTAGTATATAAGGTGGACTCAAATTAACTACAAATATTTTCAGGGCTGGCTACAGGGGGCTAAATAAACGTATTGGAGATACAATTTTAAAAATCGATACGCTAGTTTTATTTTTGTTTTTTCTAACAAAAAAAAAATATTATTAAATGATGACATTTAGTATCATACTGTAGTTAAATGTGTAGACTTTATTCCTCTTTAAGCTCCTCCCACCAATTAATAGTTGAATAAAATTGATTTGCTGTATTCCTCTTTATTTATGAAAAGTGCGTGAAAGACAGAGATGTCAAGCGATTTATTATACGTAACCGACAGCGACCGACCGGTGGGCGGGGCGGCTTTTGTTTGTGTGTGTCATTTTAATTGTCATTTTACGCAAAGCTGTGTACATGATGTTATAATGTTATGGTTTTCAAAAAACATAAACGTTAATTTTTCTCGAAAACTAGCGTGTAGAAAATTGAAAAAACCACTGATATACTTTCTAAATAATATCAGTAATTAGCCCTGAAAATATTTGTAGTTAATTTGTGTCCACCTTATATAAGACTCTTTCATCATTGTATACATTGTCATGAATTTATTTGAAAAAGCACAAAAACAACGTTTATTATTATCTCGTGGCAGGATATCGTGTTTTACATTAACAAAGACATCTAATGTCTAGACTTGACATATTCGCCGCGATAGTACCTAACTCTTAAATGCGGGTATAAAACTAATAGCAAACAACGTCACTTCGTCGTAAACTGTGTTATTAGCGAAATGTTAGCGAATAAGAGTCTGGGGAGTCTGTGTCCATGGGATCACGAAAACAGAAAAAGTGACTAATTATGACTTAGATAATTGTACGTCCAAATTGGGCAGGACACGGCTGTACGACTTTATTGTAAGACCTTTTTTACCTGTGATCCACAATAAAGATTATTTGATTTGAATGAACGTTCCTTTTCTTTTTGGAATCGTTCTCTGTTTGGAATATTTATTAGGAATTTTCTGTTTTTATGGTTGATGTTTTATTTTTAACTAACAATTAATAAAGTGATTCTTTATAGTATATCATATTTGATAAGTTATTTATTAAAACAAGTAGATTCAGGTGTACAGATATGGGTCAATTTATACATAAACCACTTTTCAAAAAACTTAAATCTCTTAATTTTTTACTGGGTTCATATACTTACTGAAAAATTAATGAAAAAAACACTGAGAGTCATGTAAAAAGACTCTAGCTTACTATTCATATTTTCTGTGAAAAAGACTGTATCGTTATAATACCGTATAATTAATGTTGATAGATACATTATACGATATGAGATTAGGATAAAACTGACTGAGACACATCACATTTTTTAGCTTTTTGGTCACTCCCACTGCTAGGCAAAGAGTTCCCCTTTTTTTTCCATATAATATAACTAGCTTTCGCCCGCGTGAATTTCCCACGGAAACAGTGCTTTTTCCCTGGATGAAAGGTACCCTATTTCCTTCTTCGTACTTCTAGCTATGTGTATGCGAAATTTCAGGAAGATTGGTTGAGTAGACGTGAAGAGGTAACAAACAAACAAACTCACTTTCACATTTATAATAGTTAAATATAGTTATTTTAAATATTTTCGCAAGTCTATGGACACAAGCCGCCATCCTATCAAGATCACACACGAATAATACCCATCTCCTTTAATGTTCTATGTTTAATTTCGTGTACTTTTACTTTCTCAATTCTAATAAATGCTCAGTTTTAGTACCTTGCACATACGTGCTGTTGGCGTAAAAGCATTGCAGAATAGCACGAAGACAAAATGTTACATTCATTTATATTGATTAATTGTACTTTTACACATGTATTTCGTGCAATTTTGTTTAAATAAATAAATAATTTACGAAATCTAATAAATTTACTATCCTTCATTCATTCAACAATCATGCATGATGTATGTCTACCCTCTATAGCGATGAAATGTAAATGAAAACTTTTGACATTTCCTTTAAGGCTCAGAATTTCGCGTTTTGCCTACCAAATTACTTTGCTTGCACTTACTGTACAGTTCTAATAATAGATTAGGAAATTAGCAACACAAAATTTTTGCTAATAATAGATTAGGAAATTAGCAACATAGTGCAAGAACCGAAAACATGATTTGACTAAGTTTGCTCGATAAAAAATAATCCTAAACATTGTACCTAAATTACCAAAAAACTCTGTAGTACAATGATATTTAAAAAAATTATTTCACATTAATGTAGTTCATATGATTACTGAATTTTTAATTAAAGAATTTATTAAAACAAGTTATTTATTTCTACACAATCTTAAATTATAACATTATTCACCTACGTCCATCGCAATTTTTAATGGAAACATCATACCTTCCTTGTCGTTCATATGGCAACTCGTCTTACCTCTCTGTCCTCAGACTGCCGGTGGCATTTAGACAAGGCAGACGCATGTCAAATTGCTCCGCAAATTTACTTACGTAAAATATATTAACATGGGGGTTGTTATACAAATCAAGAACTAGATGGCGCTCTCAAAAAGTCGTCAAAACAGCACGATGCTGCTTTGCGACGTGAATCACGAAAATCAGACTTGCTTATTCTTGAATAAATGCATTTTTAATACACTCATTAATGGTCAACAATATTATTAATAAAAATAATTACCAAATAAAAAATAAAAAACAAAGTAAAAAAAATTGTACTGGGAATCGAAACTGCGAATTTTTCTCTGAAGTTCTAATAAAATTATACTGCGATAAGAAAGCCGACAGACAAGAGGGCGCCTCTTTTTCTAATTTGTACCGTTTATGTATCGGATAATGTTTGTTCACTTATACCCACGACACGACTTTCTTGACAGACTGTGTTTATATTTTTTCTTCTTATATATCTCCCACGTGCCGACGTAGTCGGTATATAATTAAATGTTGTTTGTAAAATAAAATATAAAAAAATGTATTAGAATTTAAAAAAATCAAAAAATATATCACGGAGGAGATTTGAACAGTCTTTCTCGTTTTGATCGGGCTGTCTGTACGTAACCATTATTCTAACAACTTGTTCGAAATGCATGTGAAATTTCTCATGTTATATAACACTAGTTTTTGCCGGCGGCTTCACCCGCGTGAATTTTCATCGGGAACAGTGCTTTTTCCCGGGATGAAAGGTTCCTTCTCCGTCCTTCTAACTAGGTATGTGTATTTGAAATTTCAGGAAGATTGGTTCAGTAGGTACATAAAACGTGAAGAGGTACCTAACAAAAAAACAAAATCACTTTCACCATAAAGTTATGTTTAATAAAAAAAGAAAACCGAATTCCCAAATAACAGCAAGGATTTGAACCTAGCACTCTCCTAATCTAACTTCATCAACTTAACCGTTTGGCCAAACGCTAATATGACATCACTGTCGAAATGTTACATTACATATTTCAACGTACTATACATGTATTACTTACTACGTAAGTGGCTTTACGAAAACACTGACTAAAACACATTTTTTGTATACTTTTCCTTAATTTTGCATTCATTAATTTGAGTTTTCTTGATTTTCATTTTTAAATAAGTATTTCAAGAACAAATTTGTTGAACAAGTGTTAGCCATGAAGTGTGTGCGTGTGTGTGCGCGACTCATATTACTTAAGGGACTCTATACCATAAGCTATGGACTTCAGTCGTCATCGGTTCTCTGTAGCGTGCAAGACGTTTCTGTGTATTATATTTAATTATACGGAGTTGTTGGAACATTTTGTGTCTCTTATTATTTTCGCTATTAGTTCAGAAGCGGGATAAAAATTGAACTCAAAGGACCTAGTGGGACTATTTGTGTTGTGAATTTGTGACTTTGTGACAAGTGATGTAATAGTAAGCAAAGACCAATGCGTCGCTCGAGCTAAACCAAGCAGAGTAGATGATAGTGCACAAATAAACCGCTCATACAGCATTGGTAAGGAGCTGAACGAAGAAGATAAATCTGAGTTAAATAAAGTTTTAAATGATTTTTCTACATGTTTCGCAAAGCACAAAATGGATCTTGGAGTTGCAAACATTGAAATGCACATAGAGCTGATTGAAAATAAAATAATTTATTATCGACCTTATAGACTTTCTCAGTTTGAAAGAGAGATAGTAAGTAACATCGTGAATGAACTATTGAAAGCAGGGATTATAGAAGAGTCGAATTCACCATATGCAAGCCCTATAGTTTTAGTCAAAAAGAAGAATAATGAAATGCGCATGTGTGTTGATTATCGCGCACTAAATAAAATAACCAAGAAAGAGAGATACCCTTTACCGATTATACAAGATCAATTAGACAGATCTGCGGGAAGGAAAGTATTTACTACGCTGGACCTGGCTAGTGGTTACCATCAATTTCCAATTGATGAAGAATCCCGGCAATATACGGCGTTCGTCACACCAGATGGTCATTACCAGTATAAAAGAGTCAGTTTTGGATTATGTAACGCCCCATCAGTTTTCCAAAGGGCTATGTGTAAAATACTAGCACCTGTTTTACACAAATTTGTTGAGGTTTACATAGATGATATTATAATTCTTGGAAATGACGTGAACAATGGATTGAAAAATCTAAGAGCAGTTCTGAAACTAATTACGGAGGCGGGTCTTAAAATAAGACTGGAAAAATGTGGCTTTCTGATGTCTTCTATCGAATATTTAGGACATGAAATTGGTAACGGAGAGATGAGACCTTCAAGAAATAAAATTGAGGCTGTTATTAGTTTTAAAACTCCAACCAATGTTCATGAGGTTCGACAATTTGTTGGACTGGCTAGCTACTTTAGAAAATTTATCAATAACTTTGCCAGATTAGCTCAGCCAATCACTAAACTTACCAAGACTGGTACTACCTGGCATTGGGGAGAACAACAAGATAAAGCATTTAACTCCTTGAAGCAGGCATTGACAGAGGAACCTGTTTTATCTTTATATGATAGCACCCTTGAGACACAGGTGCACACTGACGCCTCAAAATTAGGCTTAGGTGGCATTTTGCTCCAAAAGCAAAAAGATAATATTTGGAAACCAGTAGCTTATGTTAGCCGCCAGACCAGTGAGGTCGAACAAAAGATATCACAGTTTTGAGTTGGAAGCTCTGGCGGTCGTCTTTACTGTCCAAAAATTTAGAGTTTACCTTTCGGGTATAACATTTACTGTAGTGACTGATTGTAATGCTCTGCGAGCTGTGTGGGTTAAAAGAGATATGTCTCCTAGAATCGGAAGGTGGTGGCTTACGCTACAGGATTATGATTTTAATGTAGAATATCGTCCTGGGGCAAAAATGGAACATGTAGATGCATTGAGCCGCAACCCTATAGAAATAAATAAATTAGAAGAGGAAGATTATATTGACGCAATTCAAGCTCAAGATCGTAATACCCAGGAGCTGATATTAAACTTAAAGAGAGAAATTGAAGCCAATAAAGGTAAAAGGAGTGGATTGTCTAAGGAATTTCAACTAGACGGTGAACGTTTATGTCGTATCATAGGAGATTCAATTATTCCCGTATTACCAAAAATGGCACGTCGGTACATTTTAAGAAAATATCATGACGACAATGGACATGTCGGTTATGAGAAATGTTATGATGCCCTTAAAAGAAAATATTGGTTTCCACGTATGAAACAGACTATCGAAAAGTACGTCAAAGGATGCATTCCATGTCAATTTTCCAAAAGACCAACAGGTAAGCAACCCGGCTTGCTACATCCGTTCCACAAAATAACCATACCCTTTCATACTTTACATGTGGACCACCTCGGTCCATTCTGTCGTGATGGTGGAAAGACTTATGTACTAGCGATAATAGATGCATTTACCAAGTATATTTGGTTGGAAGCCGTTACGAATTCTAACACACAATGTACTTTGTCTGTTTTTGAGAGATTCATTAAGACATTTGGATACCCAACGCGTATAATTAGTGACCAGGGGACAGCTTTTACAAGTCGAAAGTTTGAAGAGTTCTGTAATGACCATGGGATTAAGCATACATTGAACGCTGTAGCGTCACCACGAGCCAATGGTCAGGTTGAACGATTTAATCGGACAATTTTGGATTCCTTGATAACAGTCGTGGGAGATGATCAAAAAGGATGGGTAAAACATTTGCCTAAAGTTCAACTTGGTCTCAATTCCACAGTATGTAAAGGAACTGGTAAAACTCCACTAGAACTAGTTTGTGGCCTTCGTCCACGATTATCTGGAGATTTATTGGGACCAACTGTTGAAACGAATCTATTGACGTTAAGAGCTGAGGCAGCAACAGTAATGGAGCGTAATGCTGAATATATGAAACGAAAGTTTGATGCTAAACGTAAGGGAGCGCATAGATACCAAGTTGGAGATTTAGTAATGGTTGAGAGAAAACTCTTGAAGAAGGGTATAACAAGTGGAAAACTTGTTGAGAGATATGCTGGTCCTTATAGAGTGATTGCCGTGTTACCACACGATCGATACACAGTTCGCTCCTTTGCCAAAGGTCGACGAAGTTATGAAAACACTATTGCTGTTGATCATATTAAGCCCTGGCGTCATCAGACATTATCAGATTGTGAAGAGGTATCAATGAGTGATTAGTGTTTACCCGTTTCCACGGATGTTAGTTAAGAATTACCTGCTCCGGCAGACGTAGAATAAAGACTGCTTAGTTTGTACCCGTTGCCGCGGATGTTAGTTAAGTATTACCTGCTCCGGCAGATGGTGGTTAAGGATTACCTGCTCAGGCAGATGGTGGTTAAGGATTACCTGCTACGGCAGATGGTGGTTAAGGATTACCTGCTCAGGCAGATGGTGGTTAAGGATTACCTGCTCAGGCAGATGGTGGTTAAGGATTACCTGCTCAGGCAGATGTATAATGGAAATTACCTGTTTAGCAGATGTTGATAGTATTTATCTGCTCCGGCAGATGATGGTTAAGGATTACCTGCTCCGGCAGATGTATAATAAAGATTGCCTGCTTTAGCAGATGAAAAAAAAGTGTGTTTCCCTGTTTCAAGAGAAGAGTTATTAGAATTACCCACTTTAGCGGATGCATGAGTGTATGTAGTGGTTACCTGTTCAGTCAGATGTGTTAAAATCAGAAGATGTAATACTGTTCTGTTGGCATGCCCTGTATAATGGCAAGAGAACTAGTAATAGACGATGAGGGCATCGTCAGTGTCAGGATAGCCGAACTGTTAGCCATGAAGTGTGTGCGTGTGTGTGCGCGACTCATATTACTTAAGGGACTCTATACCATAAGCTTTTGTTAGAATTCAATCTATCATACTTTGTTTACACTTGTGTTTGACAGCCGTTAATGTCATAGACATGTCAAGTAGAATTAAGTTACCAACAATATTATTGTATAATGTACTTATATAGATAAATAAAATATAAATAATAAATAAATACATAGTAGTAGTACGTACATTATTATAAAAGGAAAATGTAACAATCGCTCAATTGATTAAAAATGTAACGAATTATTTAAAAACGTAATTTCAGTTATGTAATAATTTTATTAACGTATAAATAAATATAATTTCTTAAACATATTTACCATAGATTAGTTAAAAATATTTACAAATACTTTCACTGAATGAATGAATGCATTCATTCATTCAAATGTCATAAAGATCTGTCAGGTGGTGGGGACACGACGTATTAAAACGAGTGTCCGTGTCATTTTAGTTTTAGTCTCGATATGATTGTGAAAGGGAAATAAACTCCCAATATAAAGTAATGGCTGCAGTTTTATTTCAAATATCCTAGTAAATCTCTGGTTGTTTAACAATCAGAAGTGGAGGATATCATTGCCCACATGTGAGTATTTTTTTTTAATATATATATTTTTTTAACGAAATAAAAATCGAAATAAATTTATTTTAATGGCAATTAAAGTGTTAATATACTTTTTTTAATTTCTGATAAATTTGACAAACTTATGAATCGCTTAATGTCGCTTCCAAACACTCTTTTGCTCAAGCACTCTCAGATTCAGTGATATTTTTATTAATTAATTAATTTACTTTAAATAATTTACATGTTTATTGAATTCTGACGTTATTATATTCGTCCACATAGATAGTTTCTTTTATGAACTACATTATGTTGTAAAGTGACGTCTTTTGAGCAAATGGAGCAGTGGAGTTTGTTGCTCCGCCTCTTCTCCGCTTGTGCTTTAGAGGCTGTAGTAACCTTAGCTCTAAGTAATTTTCTAAGGTCAACTAACTAATCTAGTTTATTAAGTACATGACGATTTAAAAGTGTTGACTTGAACTTAAAAAATAGCTACAATAGAAAATAACGTTTATTTTACTTGCTTGATTGACAAACTCAATTCTTCTTTTACGACTTTTTTTTAGTTTATTTGCGAAAAAGAAACTGCTCGTGTCATTTTACTTTTCAGAATTTATCGTGGAAGTAAACATGAATGATGAACGACGATTGGCAACTCCATCGCCAAATGCTCGCCGGTCTACTAAACGCTTCCCGCAGCCGTGAAATAGCACCCATGGTCGGCACAGCCGAACTAGAAGAATCCGCAGTCGCTGCACGGACCGTGGAGAATGGGACGGACACCGGTCAAGTGCTACACGCCAACAACGAAGTCAGCTTCGTAGTGGTAGCCCTTTGCGAGCACCTGAACTGTCTGTCAACGACTCAGAGATACTTCTTCGCAACTGCTACGGCGAACCACGTTGCAGCTACAGCCGCGAGCAACATCGCAGGGCCAGCCCTGAAGGACATCGCAGCCGCAACCGTGAGCCAGAGCTACATCATCGTCGCAGTGCAGCTCAGAAATCCAGTATCACACTTCGAGCTACACCGGTATGTCAAGATGTGCTAATAATTCCGATAATAATGACACTTTAAAACAATTTATGCATTTTATGAACAATTTGGCTAAACATATTCATGATTAATAGTAATCCTATTTAGACATTAAAAATAGCGTGCAAATTTTACATAATATTTTTAAAATGGTAGTAAGCAGTTCATCTATATCATGCAATAAAATAAAATAAATTTAAAATAAAATTATTATCAATTCACAAAATAAAAATAGAAAATGTCAGTTTAAGATCCTAATTAAAAATCACAAAATAAAATACGCATAATTTAAGTCACCTTACAATCTATAAATTCTTGCACAGAATATTATTATTCTTCTATACATATAGTATTCTTCTCTACAAGCATTTTATACAGGTACAATTTGAAAGATTTTAACTTTAACTCCTTTAAAACATTTGGTAGAATATTGTAGAATTTTTACGCAACTACACTAAAAATTCAGTATGTTTAATACAAATAATTGATTTTCTTGGACAGAATGGCAGGAAAATCTTAAACGCGCTTTTTCCATACAGAAAGTAGTTACGGTGTACTTTAGTCCGAAATATTCATTATGAAAAAAAAAAAATGGTTCTCATTAATGCGTGCGATATAGAAAATAAATAAAAGTGATCGTGAGATGTTCTATCATCAATTCCATAAGGGCTAGTGCATCCTGCATATCTTAAAGAAATGTGTCGAGATAATCCTACAAGTACTTCCAAGTTCAATCATAACAAACAGACTCAATAAAATGATCTGATAAGTACCACTTGTAAAAAAAAAAAAAAAAACCAGGCCACCATTTCGAATTGTGTAAGAGTAATTTATGTTACAATTGCAAACAATTTGGACTCTCGCAATAAATAAATGTGAAAACTGTCATAAAATGGGTGATAAAACTAAGGACTGTTATACAAATAAACACAATCAGACAAGTCAATCCAGTAAAAGTAAAACATTCTAAAATCCTCTAAAATCTGAATTTGATAAAATCGTAATGATTCAGTACTAGCTTTTAAATCAGAATTTTATAAAATGGTTAAAGTCAATAACTCATCTAAGTCTTTTTCCTTTATAAATTTTGGAAATGACAGTTTTCTAATCAATGCTAATTTAGCTTTTAAAATTTCATCTTAAAAACTATAATCCAGTTGATTTTAAAAGTGTAGGCTAATAGTGTAGTTTTCAAATTGGTAAAACTAGATTTAACTTTACTGTCGAAGATACATAGGCTAGGATTACGGCTTATGACCGTATATTCCGGAGTAGTTGTTTCACAATGTATTTTAAGTTCGTGATAATGACTACGATAAAAAAAAAATCAATAAAATATTATTTTACTGTACCTACCTGAAATAAAGTTTGACTTTTTGTCGGTAGAATGTATTGAGAAAATTTAAGGTCTAATTATATCTGCTTCTGGTAAATTACGCTTACGTAACGCAAATTTTCATAATTTTACAGCTCGATGTGGCTTTGGATGTGGTTTCTTGTAAAACTATAATAGTTTATCTTATTTATTTATTCAAAAACTTTACTGCACAAATTACAAAAAATATGTAAAAATGATGGACTTAACGCCATATGACAATAATATGATATTTCAAAAAAATACTTGTGTAACAAGTAAGAGTATAAAAGTATATCTAAGTAAAATAAAAAAAAAAAGAAAATATACGTGCTATAAAATATTTTTGAGAAAATAAACTATAAAAACCATGATTTTTTGCGAAATTATGTTTCAAAGTATAATTCTGCTGCTTAGCTCAAATTTAATCAAAACACAATATTGAAGTGCAAGTTTTATTAGAACACAAATTACTTAATGATTTTCTTTTACTGGCTTACAAATGTTGATATTCCGCGCAACTCACGGCAGTCTCCTGCGAGCTGACAAGCCAATGTTACAATGAACAGTTGCATGTCACTATTCTTATTGTGCAGAATTTTACAAATCTACGTAATAACTTGGTTGTTAGAACAATAAATGATGCTCTTCATATTTTAAATTACTGTTTGCAAAATAGCTTGTAATTGAACTCGAATATTATAAAATTATATACAAAAAATATAAATTTTTCTGTTATTAAATTATATTAGTAATGATGATATTTTTTAGTAATAGTTACAGAAATTGTTTGAATTTTGAACATTGGATCCAAGAAAAAGTTAACAAAATTATTGATTGAAAAACATTACTTTTCATAACCATTGAAGTCAGAGCTAACAAAAACCGCAACCATTCGGACTTAAACATAAGAGTGAAATAAATTTAAAACGAAACGGCCAAGTGCGAGTCAAACTCACGCATTGAGGATTCCGTACACGCTAAGCACCTTACGTTATAACTCTAACTAAAAGACCAACTAGTTTTATAACATGATTTATTTTACAGTTCTTAGTCTTCGTTATTCTTCAATTCTAGGATTGCATCGAGCTTTGCTCTCGATTTAAAAGAAAATAGGATTTACAATGTTTATATTTATTTCTCTACAACAACGACATTAACAGCAAGAATACTTTATTTGCACACAAGTAATTACATATTATAGATACAGTAAGTAACTTATAATAAAAAAAAAAAAAGACGAAGATGCACATTTGTATTGTTACTGTTGTGTGCTTTCTTTACAAAGTATAAATGGTTGAAAATAAATATATATCTATCTTAGAGCGGCCTTATCGCTGTAAACAATTTCTTCCAGGCAACAAATTGAAAAATGTTTGTTGACGAAATATATGTTGTGCATACTGTTAGACCTTTGCTTTTTGCCAAATTTCATAATTTTGGGTCAGCAAGAGGTACCCCACTGGTTTTAACCTCGTCTGAAATCGAAAACTATACCAAAATTCGCAACATTTGTGGTTATATTTCCTGATCGTTTTGATTACTTTATTGCTGAAAGAGACCATAGATCCGTGTATTTGCGTTGCAAAAAAAAATGTAAAGTTTGACAGACTGACAACAAATTGATCTTATCAGATTCCAGCACGACTGTCGACTAATTCTCAAGATATTAGCACTGTTAGGTCCGAAGTATTTGCACATATAGTTGACAACCAATTCAAGCCTCTAACTCTTACTTCATAGGAGAGTTAGTAAAAGTTAAAAAAATGATGAATAAAGTAAAATATATATATATATATATATTCATAATTCATTTATTTTATATACCTTAAAATAAAGTGCAGTTCTACAATGTTACCAATATTTCTGGCCCTAATAAAATAAGCAAAGTATTTGACAATTAACAAGTACCAAAAGGGTGATGGTTGCAACGATTTGCCCTAACGTATTAGAGTTCACCATCACAGAATAAAGATTGGTAAAATAATGGTCTTTTGAGGTTATCGAATAGAGTTCAGTAACACAAAACTATAAGTAAAATTGCAAAAAATAAGTTTTATTGAAAATTATGGTAAAAACACAGAAAACTAAGAAAATCACTACACTAAACTTGTTATAAAAATGATATTTTAAAATGGTTCTAAAATAATAATAAAATGGTTTAAAAGTAGTTAAAATATATGGTACGTCGATCAGCCGCTGCACATGGGAAGGCGAAGTGCCCCTATGAGCTTGTGCGCTGGTTGGATGCGAACTAACTTTAATTGTGTCATTTGAAGCCTGAAGATGTTCCAGATAATTAAAGTGTTTACAGCCTGAAGATGTGCCAGGCAAATAGTTTTAACAGTCTGAAGATGTGCCAGACAAATAGTTTTAACAGTCTGAAGATGTGCCAGACAAATAGTTTTAACAGCCTGAAGATGTGCCAGGCAAATAATTTTAACAGTCTGAAGATGTGCCAGACAAATCAAATCATTCGTCATCTGTCATCCGTGCACACTACACGCTTACCTAGTTACTGTGTCTAATTTATAATTACCCTATAGTGAGTCAAAATGAATAAATGTGATAAGTGCGGAAAAACAATTACTAAAAAAATTCCAGGACTGGAATGCAATAAATGTGAAAAAATCGTACATTTTAACACACAATGCTCAGGTCTCACAAATAAACAGCTAACTGCCGTACGAAATACTGACAACCTTGAATGGACATGCCAAGAATGTCAGAATATGTCGTCCAAAAGAGGATCATTGGTATTCCCTGATGAAGAAGAGGACGATGATTCCCTAGCGTCATGCAATGAAAAAATAAATGTTAAAAAATTGCTCAAAGATATTTCGACAGAAGTAGATAAAAGTGTGAACAGAGCGGTTAGAGATATCCAGACCTCCCTCCAATTTCAGAGTAATAAGGTAGATGAAGTTCTTGAGAATATGGAAGCGGTTATGAAAACTATACAAGATTTGCAACGGAAAAATAGTGATCTTATAAACAAAAATAAAAACCTGGAAACTAGGGTAGGTGCTTTGGAACAAAAGATTCAACACCTGGAACAAGAAAAACTAGCTTCTTGTGTAGAAATTTCCAATGTACCGCTTAAAGAAAACGACAATGTTTCTGATATTGTTAAGAGGGTGGCTACCGCTATGGATCAACAGGAGAGTGACATAGTATGTGTTAAGAAGGGTCCCACAAGGAAAGATACCATGAGCTCTATCGTAGTTCAGTTAAAGGAAGAAAAAATACAAGATAGATGGTTACAGGCAGCTAAATCTTCCAAAATATTCGTGACGGACATCATTCCCGATGCCCCTCACGCGATTACTCGTCAACCTATATTTGTTCGTGAAGCACTATCACCATTCAATAAAAAACTTCTATGGCATGCTAAGCAGGAACTGAAAAATACCTACAAGTTTATCTGGTGTAGGAGAGGGACAGTTATGGCCAGGCGTCAAGAAAACGACAAAGTCATCGTCAAAATCAGATCCTTAGAAGATATTAAAAAACTACTTGTGTAAGCAACAGATACCTATAGCGTTTGAATTTATCTTCATTTATTTAATTTTTGTCTGTTTTTTCTTATTACCTACCTATATGGATTACTGTCCCAAAAATATCTCAGAATTCTTCCACTGTTCAGATTTAAATTATTTTCTCAGATATATACCTGTTAAAAAAAACTAACTTACTCTGCATGCATGTAAACATTCGATCTACGATTAAAAATTTTGATATGTTGGTTGAGTATATCTTGTCAAGTCAAATATCCATAGATGTGATAATCCTAACGGAAGCTAATATTTCATTGACAGTGAGTAATTTATTTAACATTGACGGCTATGATATGCACACGGAGTTGCGAAAGGGACGTAAAGGTGGTGGCATAATTATGTACACTAACAAGAAACACAAGTGCTCAATAATTAAAACTAACACTTTACACTTTGAATGCTTATCCGCAAAAATTACAACTCCATCATCATATTCCGCAACACTGTGTGTAGTATACCGTCCACCTAAGAACAGTAAGCACCTATTTGTGGACGAACTGCAACACACTTTGCAAAAGATTCATTGTATCCAATCCACTGAGTTTTATTTGTTGGGTGATACAAATATAGACACTAAAGTTGATACCGCTATAAAACATAAATATAACACCATTTTATCTAACTGTGGGCTTGAGTGTGGGATCTCGGCGTATACACGGATAGAAAGATACAAAAACACAATAACAAAATCTTGTATAGACCATATATATGCACGATCCCAGACTCAAGACCTTCACACCGCGGCGCTCGGTACGGTAATGGCCGACCACCGCGTTGTAGTTCTAGCTTGCACCGGACCGTTGCCGAGTCATGTACAGGATGCTCCTAAATATAAACATATTGTCGACTCCAAAAAACTTACCTCGATTTTTAGAGATGTCGACTGGACAAATATGTGTAATTCTGATTGCCCAAATCAATTATATAGTAACATTAAAAACACGTTTAATGATTGTTATAAAAAATCTTCAAGAATAGTTAGGGATGTAAATAATGTCAATGGTAAGAAAAATTCATGGATTAGTAAAAAATTATTAAAGCTAGAGAATACAAAGATAAATTATTTAACTTGTGGAAACATGACACCAATAATATGATTTTAAAATTAGAATACAACCAAAATAGAAATTATGTATATAAATTAATACAAAAAGCTAAAAATTCTTATACATTAAAACAAATTCAAGATAATAAGAATGACTCAAAACGTTTGTGGCAAATTTTGAATAATTTAACAGGTAGAATTAAAGTCTCAATAGACAGTATTATAACGAATGCTTTTGACAATAATATGAAAACTATTGATATAGCCAACAAATTTGCTAAAACTTTTGACGATAGTGTAAAATCTATCATTCCAACATGCACAATCCCTCTTTTAAAGAAAGAAGAATATAAACGTACTGTTGACGTGTCTATGAAGTTTCAAAGGGCAAGGGAAGATGACGTAGAAAAGATTATAAAGTCCTTACACACTAATAAATCACCTGGCATGGACGGTATTAGACCTATTGATGTAAAACTACTAAGTCGTAATATTGTCGGAGCAATCACAAAACTGATTAACCAAAGTGTAACTACAGGTATCTATCCCAAGGAACTCAAAACAGGTGTAATACGACCTATACATAAAAGTGGTTCTCGTAAGGAATGTTGTAATTTTCGTCCTATCACAATACTATCTATTGTAGATAAAATAGTAGAAAAACATGTTAGTAGTCAAATATACCAATTTTACTCAGATAACAACATCCTAACTGAAAAACAGTACGGTTTTTCAACCGCATAAAAATACAACACAACTACTTTGCAACTTCACTGATAGAATTTATAAAAATTTAGATGACAAGAAACATGTTTTGGTGTTGTTCATAGATTTTAGTAAGGCGTTCGATACTCTTCGACACGATCAGCTTCTTGAGAGTCTTGATGATAGTGGTATAAGGGGACCTCTGCTCAAATGGTGTAAAGATTATTTAACTGACAGAACTTACAGGGTGAAGATTTGTGATGCAATCAGTGACGAGGTTTCAGTTACACAAGGAACAGCACAAGGTTCGGTCCTCGGGCCTTTACACTATCTTACATACGTCAATAATCTAACCAACTTAATAAAAAATAGTGACGCCTATCTCTTTGCAGATGATACTTGCCTCGTGGTTGCAGATCATGATGTACACAGGGCTCTCAAAAGGCTACAGGATGACTTTAATTTACTGTGTAAATGGGCTCATGATGTAGGATTGGTTCTAAATGCAGAAAAGACTAAAATAATGTACATTAGTTCTAGTCATAATAGAATCAACACTAATATTTCCCTAAAAGCACATAGTCATTCTTGCCTTCATAAGCCTAGCAATCTTAACTGTAAATGTCTCAAAATAGATTTAGTAGATAAACAAAAATATTTAGGCCTGGTGATTGATAGCCGCATTAATTGGAAAAACCATATTGATTACATTTGTGATAGGTTAAGAGCTTTACTAGCAAAATTCACGATACTTAAAAATAAAATTCCCTTCTCAGTTCGTTTATCTTTATACAAGGCGCTGGCAGAACCTATAATTGATTATGGACTTAGTAGCTATGGACGCACCTTTAAAACACACGTTGACCTTATATTTCATCTTCAAATAAGACTACTTAAAACTGTTGTACCACATAAAATAAAAAGAAAAATATAAGGACAATTATAATAAATTATTTTCTTTCTGCAATGTCATGACCGTACATAATAAAATAAGATATGCCTTACTTAAGGAACATTTTTTTGACACATCATTGCACAAACCAATGAATTTTTCAAAAAACACAAGACCCAAAAAAAAGACACTACTGCTCCCTTCTTTTAACAACCTTTATGGTAAAAGACGCCTTCAATATGTTATACCTCAATTAATAAATGAACTGCCAAATGAAATTACAGATAAACTTACCAATAAAAATATAAAAAATAATTTGAAACGATTTCTCGTAAATGAATCATCCTGTTAATACAACCCACACGCACACTACTCGTCCGTTGTCGCGCGAATGCCGGTGTGCAGATAAATATGCCCACCGTCATTTTTGTGTGTGATCAAAGTGTGTTGTAGTTCGAGTCGAATGCAAAATGTTAAATTATAGTTTTATATATAGATTTAAGTAAGTGTGTAAAATCAATAATTATTTGTATTTAAGATCGAATAGATATACACACAAATCTATTAAGATTTTTGTATATCCTTTGTTAATTATAAATTGTTTGTAAATTTAAGAATAAATGAAATGGAAATGGAATAGTTTTAACAGCCTGAAGATGTGCCAGGCAAATAGTTTTAACAGTCTGAAGATGTGCCAGACAAATAGTTTTAACAGTCTGAAGATGTGCCAGACAAATAGTTTTAACAGTCTGAAGATGTGCCAGACAAATAGTTTTAACAGCCTGAAGATGTGCCAGGCAAATAGTTTTAACAGTCTGAAGATGTGCCAGACAAATAGTTTTAACAGTCTGAAGATGTGCCAGACAAATAGTTTTAAGTGCCTGAAGAAGTTCCAGGCGATTATTTGTAATATTTACATGAATATATTTTTTTTTTATTTATAGGTAGTTTAATTGATTAAAAATATTTTTCAATTATATTGTTTTAACTTATATATTTTTCGAATTATTCATTATGTATAAATTTTATTTTTATTTTTTTATTTAAATCTTTAGTTTGGGGACAAACTAATTGTTATCAGAAAGGCCGAACTGTTAGAATTCAATCTATCATACTTTGTTTACACTTGTGTTTGACAGCCGTTAATGTCATAGACATGTCAAGTAGAATTAATTATGTGCCAGACAAATAGTTTTAACAGTCTGAAGATGTGCCAGACAAATAGTTTTAAGTGCCTGAAGAAGTTCCAGGCGATTATTTGTAATATTTACATGAATATTTTTTTTTTATTTATAGGTAGTTTAATTGATTAAAAATATTTTTCAATTATATTGTTTTAACTTATATATTTTTCGAATTATTCATTATGTATAAATTTTATTTTTATTTTTTTATTTAAATCTTTAGTTTGGGGACAAACTAATTGTTATCAGAAAGGCCGAACTGTTAGAATTCAATCTATCATACTTTGTTTACACTTGTGTTTGACAGCCGTTAATGTCATAGACATGTCAAGTAGAATTAAGTTACCAACAATATTATTGTATAATGTACTTATATAGATAAATAAAATATAAATAATAAATAAATACATAGTAGTAGTACGTACATTATTATAAAAGGAAAATGTAACAATCGCTCAATTGATTAAAAATGTAACGAATTATTTAAAAACGTAATTTCAGTTATGTAATAATTTTATTAACGTATAAATAAATATAATTTCTTAAACATATTTACCATAGATTAGTTAAAAATATTTACAAATACTTTCACTGAATGAATGAATGCATTCATTCATTCAAATGTCATAAAGATCTGTCAGGTGGTGGGGACACGACGTATTAAAACGAGTGTCCGTGTCATTTTAGTTTTAGTCTCGATATGATTGTGAAAGGGAAATAAACTCCCAATATAAAGTAATGGCTGCAGTTTTATTTCAAATATCCTAGTAAATCTCTGGTTGCTTAACACTATGGACTTCAGTCGTCATCGGTTCTCTGTAGCGTGCAAGACGTTTCTGTGTATTATATTTAATTATACGGAGTTGTTGGAACATTTTGCGTCTCTTATTATTTTCGCTATTACAAGGTTGAAATAAAAAAACAGTTTATTAGATGGTTTAGAGATTATGAGATAGATGGAGCTAAATTTTACTATTTAGTTCCTCTGAGGGGCGCCCTTGTAGTTTACAGGGGGGTCGGGGGTGAAATCTAACTTTCTTATTCACGCTTTCTGACCCTTAAAGTTGCACAATTTGGAAGGACGAAAAATTTTTCTTTAGTTTTAGCCTGCCCCGAAAATATGCCTTTCTAGAATCTAGATTAAATACACCTAGAATTACATGAAAATATTTAGCAAATTAAATTATTCCAATATATTTTATCACTTAATCTACTTTTTTGACTTAGCAAATGAAAACGTACCTATTTTTGTATTTAGCACATCTGGCAAAAAGCCGTAAGCTAAACGTCCCAAGCCAGCACAATCATTACCTTAACACCGCCCATTACAGTAAGTCCTGAAAGTCCCAAATCCCGGTCCAAGCGAGGATCAGTTTTATCACAGTCTGGTAAACGATCAACTATTGTTAGTTGTTGCTTCGATAGTTGTTCGGAAACTTACTTAATCGATTGGGGAAGTTATGAATCACTCAATTATAGGTTTAGGAGTTCGATTATCTTAGGGACAGAGATGACCGACACTACAAGTTTTTGTCTCCAATAGAATTTGCAATAAAGCGGCCCTTTTGCGCGTTTAAAAAGTAAATAAAAGTTATAAAAGATTCAGTGTTTACGTTTTAAAAAACTAAATTAAAAATTACACCATCCGGATAGAGCAAATGCCATTTATAAGCCTTTTTCAGATACCTACAAAATAGGAATTTGATAAATTTGTGAAATAGTTTCAAAATAATTAGGCTTTTAGTATTTAGCAATATACTTAGTGCCAACACAGTATTAAATATGTACATAGTACTTATAATATTTGTTAAACAAAATATTAATATTGTCTGCTAAGTACGATAGGATTTAAAGTTTGTTATTAGTGGGTATTAGTTTTTAGAAGCTTAATCAAATACCATTAGCAAAATCGATAAAAACAAACTAGCCACAAACTAAATACTTACCTACCTAATAAATAATCATATTATTATAACGTTAAATATTTTTTCTATTATTATTATTAGGTATTTTTTACCTATAAAAACTTATATAACAAGCTAATTATATAAAAATAAAAAAAACACGACTGACAACTTACATAGCCTATTTTACTCGGAGGAATGCAAGGAATCTAACAATACCTCTCACATCAAAATCTGTTCAGCCGTTTAGGACTTATGGTGGAATAAAGAAACTTACATACATGAACCCTGAAAACATAACACTCCTTTTTTGGTCAGTCGTGTAAAAACTAAGTAACTTTTTAATATTTAGGACTTATGCAGACTTATTTCATTTCCTTCTGATTAAAAAGATGGTAAAGAAAACGAGAGTAGTAAATTCAATGAGCGATTTTTCTGACAGCTAAATTAAGAAAAAAAATCAGTATAAAAAAGTCTCAACAGATGGCGTTTTATTGAAAGCCGAGTCGTAATAATGGCTGTACCTATATTGTGCGCTTTTTATTGTCAGTCAGAGGCAGAAAAAAAATCACATAACAGTTTGACAGTTGCACAAATCACAATATTGATACTTTTTAGACGTTTTTTTATTAGGTTTCATTTTTTTTTGAATAGTCTCGCCTTTTACTATGCGCCACCTATGTACTCATCTGGAGCTATCTTTTTTTTAAATTTAGGTCTCTGAAAATCCCTCATTCAGGCGCTATTACCAGTTGATGAAGATCATGCCTATTTTTTATATCGTATTAGTTTCTTATACTTACAACTGATGGCATCCCAAGTTGCCAGACAAACAAATTGAAAATTCGCTTGTATTTTCCTAACATTTTCTTAGATAATATAATTTCCCGCCATACTTTAAGTGCATTAGTGCCAGCAGATGGCGCGACAAGCGGCTAATGACGCCGACACAGGCATTAAATTATTTTTATGAGCGCCCCTAGACGATCTACCCGAGATACACATATAATATATAATAACCACATAACATACGATATTTCATTAAAATGGAACGCATACCTTGGAGATGCAATGTGAATAGAGAGCGTTAATGCGTTATAGAAATGCAAAATATGTGAAGATAAAATATTGGTATTATAATTATAATAATAGTAAGGATTTTACTAGGTATATTTAAATTAATATACACAGCTAAGTAGTATTTTCGGCGGTGTTTCAAGAAGATATACTTATTATCTTTCTTTCTCTCTCACGCAAAAAAAAAAACCTTCTGAACTGATTTTGTATTAGAACAACTGTAGAATAGATACTAATTCGACACAGATATGAATCTTTGTTTAGATATGGCTTCTGTTTACACTATCTTATTCCTATAACTTCACATTTTCATTATGCACCTTTGGTAAACAGTGCATTATTCAGGATTGAATTCAAGGTAAGCAGTCTCATGGTCAACAAGATCTTTCTAAACGTTAGTTCAAAACATATATTGATGCATTGCAGGTTTAGTGATCACACATAAATTTACATGGGTAACAATGTACCCGTGTTGTTTTTTCCTCGTCGCAAGTAAAACTAGAGGAAAAATTTCACACCGTTTTATCCAACTTGCAAAAAATACGAGTTCAATTTTAGTAACCAAAATTAAAAAAAAAAATAGAACCTTTTGAGTATCGAATTAAAAAAAATAGCGAATTTGTTGAAAATAAAATATAATCGTCCTGGCTGGACATGATCAAATTATTATCTATTATTTTTGATAGCTATATCTGTCTGTCATGTAAAAACAGTGCTATTAAAAATTCTACCTAAATAAACATTATTTTTACTACACGGTTATGGGCCGTTATAGTTATTTGCCGATTTATTTATTCTTTATACCGTTTCATTAATATTTATTCGAAGAAAAGTTCGTTAGAAATAATATTAAAATGTCGGAGGAAAATAATAGTGGTGACAGTTCGCAAAACAATAGTGCAAACGCAATCGCTGCTTTTCCATCTGGATCGTCTGCTTCTCTGATGAGTATTAAGCCACTCTCAAATAAAGATGGTTTTGCTCAGTGGAAGTTTAAGATGCGGATGTATCTTCTACACGAAGAATTGTGGTACAGCGTGGTTGGATATCCTAATGCTGATGAAACGCCGCAGTCGGTAAGAGAGTATAAAGATCTTAAGGCAATGACAAAAATGTGTTTAACTTTAGATGGTAGCGCAATTACCCATGTAAGGAGCTGTAATACCGCTAAAGAGGTATGGAATTCCCTTTTAAAAGCATATGAGGATAATGGTATGGGGAGAAAGTTGAGCTTAGAGCGAAAACTTTATCGTTATCAGTTGTCAGATTTTCCATCAATCGAGGAATATATAAATGCTGTGATGAATACTACACAGGATTTGGCTGACATTGGCAAGAAAATTGATGATTTATCGATTGGAGCCATACTGTTAGGAGGTTTAACCCCTGATTTTGATCCTCTCATTATGGCTTTAGAGAATTTAAATATTGAAATTACGTCAGAATTAGTAAAATCGAAATTATTGAATGAAAGCGCTAAGCGCAGTTCAAAAGAATCTGCATTGGCTAGCAACTGTCAGAAAGAGAAGAAAGGACGTAAAATAATTTGCTATAAGTGCAAAGAGCCTGGTCATAAAAGTCCACAGTATCCCCAGAAACAAAAAGGGAGGGCAAAGAAGGAAGATAATAGTACACTTCTATCTGCTTTAGGTGTCGGAGATCCTCTTAGTCGAACAGACTGGTATGTCGACTCAGGTGCCTCTGCACATATGACTTGTAATAAGGACTGGCTCACTAATTTTCGTCAACTTGCAGAGAGTAAAGATATCACTTTAGCAGATAACAATAAGTTAAATTCTGTCGGCGTTGGTGATGTGATTTTATTAAAAAACGATAAGAATCAGTTTAAAACTATTAAGGATGTACTGTATATACCTAATTTGAGTACTAATCTTATATCTGTAAATAAGGCTGTTGAAAAGGGAATTACTGTAGTTTTTGATAAGAAAGGTTGTTCAATGTACAGGCATAATAATGTTAAGGTTTCAGGCCAAAAATTAGGGCATGCAACGTTTTCTGGTGGCTTGTACAAATTAGATCATAGTAGGATCGTCAAAGAAGAGCGAGCTATGGTCACGGAGAACATACCTACTTCAGAGGTTTGGCATCGCAGATTGGGGCATTTATGTCGCATCGGTTTGGAGCAACTGCGGAATGGTAAGGCCAATGGTATTAACTACTCTAAATTAGATAAAACTCCCTGTGTTGCCTGTATTGAAGGTAAACAAAGTAGGAAACCATTTAAAAGCATTGATTATAATAAAGGTACTTATAAATTTGAATTAATCCACTCTGATCTTTGTGGACCATTTACTAGTACTTCTCTTGAAGGTAATAAATATCTATTAATATTCGTAGATGACTATACTAGAATGATTTTTCCGTTTTTCATTAAATCAAAGACAGAAGTTAGGGACAAGTTCAAAGAATTTCAAGCTCAGGTAGAAAGAGAAACTTCAAATAAGGTGAAGAACTTAAGGACTGACAATGGTACGGAGTATGTCAATGGTGACTTTACTGCATATCTCACATCTCAAGGCATACAACATCAAACCACTGTCCCTTACTCACCTTCATCTAATGGAGTTGCAGAGAGAACTCACCGTTCTATAGTTGAAAAGGCTAGGTGTATGCTGCAAGAATCTGGTTTACCAAAGACTTTTTGGGAGGAGGCAGTACGAACTGCTGTTTACCTTAAAAATAGGTGTCCTCATAGAGCTCTGAATAATTCTACTCCCTAATGGTTTGACAGGAAATCCGACTTGTCTCATCTACGTGTGTTTGGCTGTCGTGCGTATGTACATATCCCAGCTTGCGAGCGGACGAAGTTGGACGCAAAAGCCAAGCAGTATATTTTTGTAGGGTACACTGCAGATAATAATGCTTACCGTTTTAGGGATCCTAAGTATATTAGAAAAACAATCAAAGGGCGGGATGTTGTGTTTCTCGAAAACTGTTTTTCGAACACGGATGTCACTACTGAACTACATAATCAAAATATCATTCTCACATCTGATAATTTACAGATGGTTGATCGGGCAGTTCCGGTCATGGGGGAGAGTGTGGTATGTGACGTGCCTGTAGTATGTGACCTCCCTGGCCCTGCGTACTGTGATCCTGATCCTCAAGTTCCTGATCTTCAGTTGACTGCTAGGAGTGATTGTAGATTTATGGAACCCACAGGTACTGTTGATACTGTTGAACCTATAGTAGCTGTGGAAGAAGTAGCTTCCACGTCAAATGCGGTACCTGAGAGGAGGTACAACTTAAGGGAAAGAAAACAGGTAAACTATTGTACGCTAAATTATTGCAATACTATTTGTTCAAACGAGCTGAGCGATGAGCCCGCCTCCTATGCGGAAGCTATTAATAGGCCCGATAAGGAGAAATGGATAGGAGCCATGCAAGCAGAGTACAAGTCACTTTTGGATAATGGAACCTGGACGTTAGTTGAAAATACAGGACAAAAAATCATACCATGCAAATGGGTCTATAAGCTTAAACGTGACTCTGAAGGTAGGATAAGTAGATACAAAGCACGTTTAGTGGCCAAAGGTTTTCGTCAAAGCTATGGTATAGATTACGAGGAGACTTTCTCTCCTGTTGTCCGAAATTCGTCTCTCAGGACTCTAATCGCTTTAGCAGCAAAAAACGATTTAAAAATGAATCATTTAGATATTGACACCGCATTTCTTCATGGTGATTTAGAAGAAAAAGTATTCATGGTACAGCCTGAAGGATTTGTTGCGGAAGGTCAGGAGTCTAAAGTTTGTTCTTTAAATAAATCGTTATACGGTTTAAAACAAGCCGCTAGAGCTTGGAATAAAAAGTTACACCAAGTTCTTCTAGATTTAGGATACAAAAGGTTAAAAACTGAACCTTGTGTATATGTCAGAAAACATGTTATACTAGCAGTGTATGTAGATGATTTGGTTTTATTTTATAAAGATAACTTTGAGCTTACCCACTTAAAAGATGGTCTTAAAAAGTTCTTTGGAATCAAAGATTTGGGTGAACTCAATTACTGCTTAGGTTTACATGTCAGTAGAGACGAAAATAAAAATTAAATTAAGGTTAACCAAAAGCGTTATATTTTGGAAACCTTGAAACGTTTTAACATGGAGGATTGCAAAAGTGTGGCAACGCCTATTGATCATGGTGTTGACTTACACACTCAGCAGGATCAGGAGGGAACAGTGAACGTTCCTTATCAAAATTTAATTGGTTGCCTTATGTACATCGCTGTAAGCACGAGACCCGATATTGCTTTTCCGGTAAGTTACTTGAGTCAGTTCAACAAGAAACCTACGAAAGTACATTGGACAGCAGGGAAGCGCGTCTTACAATATTTAAAAGGTACTTTAGAATACAGTCTTGTTTTCAAGAAAACTAGTGATCCTTTATGTGGTTATGCGGATGCTGATTGGGCTAACGGTCCGGACAGAAGGTCGTATACTGGGTATGTATTTAAATACTCAAATGCTCCAGTTTCATGGGAATGTAAAAAACAGCCGACCGTCGCCTTATCTTCTACGGAGGCGGAATATATGGCTTTGTCTTCTGCATCGAAAGAAGCTGTATATTTGCAACGCTTACTAAGTGAAATCACTGGTAAGTTAAGCCCGGTTACCATTTACAACGACAATCAAAGCCCTCAAAAGTTGGCTTTGAATCCGGTCCATCACAGTAGGACGAAACATATCGATGTCCGTTATCATTTCATCCGCGAGCTGATCGAACAGAAGAAAATCGAATTGTCTTATTTGAGGACAGATGAGATGGTAGCTGATATTTTGACAAAAGGTTTACCTCGGTACAAGCATTTACGTTGCGTATTGGGTATAGGTTTAATTTCAGAAACTTAACCTTATTATTGTACCTGTACCTATAACATACTTTTTATGTTTATTTTATTGTGTATGACATTTGTCTAAGTACAGTTAGTCTGGTAAATTACTGAATGTTGTAAGTACAGTCAGCTCGATTAAAAAAAAGATCGCCATTTCCGATTAAGAGGGGCGTGTTGAAAATAAAATATAATCGTCCTGGCTGGACATGATCAAATTATTATCTATTATTTTTGATAGCTATATCTGTCTGTCATGTAAAAACAGTGCTATTAAAAATTCTACCTAAATAAACATTATTTTTACTACAGAATTCTAATTTTAGCGTTGCACAAAAGGCTACAATATGATATTGAATTAAATTTTGAAATCATTTATAAGTACTAATTAGGTTCTAAATTACTAGTATATCTGACTGCGAAATCTGGAATTCTAGAACAAAAACAGGAACTGTACTGAAAAGTATACCTAAAAAACAGGTGTTTTATTGCAAAATGCTAGTGGTAATAGCAGCGTTTTCGCTAGCTAGTGTCGTAAACATTCGCGTCTAGACTGCTGTAAACACCTTCCCAGCGTATGACCGTGGACCGTAAAGCGACGTTGTGGAACTGTTACTCATACTTACTGATACTAGGTGTTATTTTATACTAGGTGTTATTTTATACTACATTTTCGCGACGGGCTCACCATTCGACTGGAGAATTCGCGTAATAAAATTGATAAAACTTATGTGGCACAAACACATGCAAACGAATGCAACTAATACGCAGTTTTTATAATAATCTATATACCGTATCTAACACAAGTTGTTTCCTTGAAATAAAAAGACATGATTTTTTTTGCTGATTTTACAAGTGCTGTATGACATTGCTGCCAAATTAAATGATTGTAGGTGACAACATTTACGGTCACTTGAATTTCTATGAGAAAATTCAAGCAAAAAGTTTGGACCCATATCTGGTTTAAACATGAAGTTTAAAAAAATAGCTTGTTAGTAACATGTCAGTCTAACACAATGACAGGACGCTGCACCCTGAATTTCGCCAACCGAACCACACAAAGGTGTTTCCGAAAAGTGTCAAATTCTAATTTCAGCTTCCGACACTGAAAAAAATACTTACCTACCTATATACACAACTAAACTTTCGTCTACCCTTAAAACACAAACAGTGACTATATATCTTTTTGCAAAATGTAACCAAACCAAGTTGACTAATAACAGTTAACTTTTTGTTAAAATCAAGTTAACTTTATTAGTATTGTTCACGCATGAATCATACATCGCGTTATCGCGGAGCGCGGTGCGGGGAGGTGGGCTGCAAAAGATCGTCCCGGCGGCGCGCGCGGCAAATACTCACCTTTTAGCAGCGGCCATATACGCAGTGCAATTTGACGTACTTATTTTTGTATCTCGTTTTGAAGCAGTAAAGGCTTTGTATATCTATCAGAAGACCTTATTTATTTCTTGTCCCATACAAGAAAAGTGGTGCCGTGACCAGGATTTATTGTAAAAGAACTGATTGTAAGGAAATACGGACGCAACGGAGAAAGACGAGTGGTACTGGTAATAGTGTGGTGAGCCGTTCCTTTCTTTTCCTTATCCACACTATTATTATTATTATTACAGGAAACTAAAATTTAGTACTTTTTATCTTCGGTATGGGGGGGCGTTGCTAGGCCCATCCGACCGCCTCTGGATATACATGTTCATAGACGTGTGGGTTTTAGGGGAAGTTTCCGCTACCAGGCAACTAAGTGCTGGAATAACATACCTCCTCCTCTCAGAAATATGAACTCAAAGATTATATTCAAGAAACGTATAAAAGATTCTATATTAAGCCTGCATCACACGTTTTTAGCCAAAACAGGCGTTACTGAATTGACCCTGGTGCCAAAACTAAATCATTATTGATAATAAAAATAGTACTATAGGCTTCTCAAATAACTGCTACTACTTATACGAGACAGATAAAAATATTTTTTCCTTTTATTTTTGCGTAAATACCTTCCAGAAAACACGAAAAATACGAAAAACAAGGTTCACGGCTTTAACGAAATCATTATGTAAAACACAAATTATAATTTCTACATAATGTTAAATCGCGAGTTTATTAAACTAGCTACAAGTTGCTCGTTTTAGATTTTTGAAAAATAACTCGAAAAAAATATTATATATCGTAACAATTCACTAAGAAATTCCCCATACATTTTTTGTATGGCAATGCCATCGCCCAATATATACGAGTTCCAAGCCTACGAAAAATCAGTCTGCCGGTAAGAGTCAAGGGGAATCCACGTCGCTCTGCTGCTCGGGAGGCATTTAATTTTCGCGTGTTCATGTATTCACAGACAGCAGAGAGTAATGTAGATCAGAGTTACATATTTATTACTTTTAATCTTTTTAAAATTTATATAGGTACCATTTTCATACTCATGAATGATGGCCGACAATTTTTGATGAAATAGAAATCGTAATAAATCGCAATCATAGAAATCGTAATAAATCGAAATCATAGAAATCGAAATCATAAAAATCAAAATAAATCTAAATCAAGATCCAAGATGGCGGACAACTTTTTTTTTTAATTTTGCGATATGTATATCGTTTCATAAGTTTTTCAGTGCGCTGATTACGAAAATAACATTTATTTTGGAATCCAAGATGGCGGACAACTTTTTTTTCACGTTTACAATATGGGTATGGTTATATCGGTATTTCGGTGCGCTGATGACAAAAATAACATTTATTTTGAGATCCAAGATGGCGGACAACTTTTTTTTCAAGTTTACAATATGGGTATGGTTATATAGGTATTTCGGTGCGCTGATGACAAAAATAACATTTATTTTGAGATCCAAGATGGCGGACAACTTTTTTTCCAAGTTTACAATATGGGTATGGTTATATAGGTATTTCGGTGCGCTGATGACAAAAATAACATTTATTTTGAGATCCAAGATGGCGGACATTTTTTTTCAATTTTGCAATATGGTTAACATGTTGTAGGTTTTTCGGTGCGCTAATGACAAAAATAACATTTATTTTGAGATCCAAGATGGCGGGCAGTTTTTTTTTCAAGTTTACAATATGGGTATGGTTATATAGGTATTTCGGTGCGCTGATGACAAAAATAACATTTATTTTGAGATCCAAGATGGCGGACAACTTTTTTTCAAGTTTACAATATGGGTATGGTTATATAGGTATTTCGGTGCGCTGATGACAAAAATATCATTTATTTTGAGATCCAAGATGGCGGACATTTTTTTTTCAATTTTGCAATATGGTTAACATGTTGTAGGTTTTTCGGTGCGCTAATGACAAAAATAACATTTATTTTGAGATCCAAGATGGCGGGCAGTTTTTTTTTCAAGTTTACAATATGGGTATGGTTATATAGGTTTTTGGGGACGCTGATGACGAAAATAACATTTATTTTGAGATCCAAGATGGAGGGCAGTTTTTTATTTTATTTTACAATATGGGTATCGTTTTATAGGTTTTTGGGGACGCTGATGACCAAAATAACATTTATTTTAAGATCCAAGATGGAGGACAGTTTTTTATTTTATTTTACAATATGGGTATCGTTTTATGGGTTTTCGGGGACGCTGATGACCAAAATAACATTTATTTTAAGATCAGCGTCCCCGAAAACCCATAAAACGATACCCATATTGTAAAATAAAATGAAAAACTGTCCTCCATCTTGGATCTCAAAATAAATGTTATTTTTGTCATCAGCGCACCGAAATACCTATATAACCATACCCATATTGTAAACTTGAAAAAAAAGTTGTCCGCCATCTTGGATCTCAAAATAAATGTTATTTTTGTCATCAGCACACCGAAATACCTATATAACCATACCCATATTGTAAACGTGAAAAAAAAGTTGTCCGCCATCTTGGATTCCAAAATAAATGTTATTTTCGTCATCAGCGTCCCCAAAAACCTATGAAACGATACCCATATTGTAAAATAAAATGAAAAACTGTCCTCCATCTTGGATCTCAAAATAAATGTTATTTTTGTCATCAGCGCACCGAAATACCTATATAACCATACCCATATTGTAAACTTGAAAAAAAAGTTGTCCGCCATCTTGGATCTCAAAATAAATGTTATTTTTGTCATCAGCACACCGAAATACCTATATAACCATACCCATATTGTAAACGTGAAAAAAAAGTTGTCCGCCATCTTGGATTCCAAAATAAATGTTATTTTCGTCATCAGCGTCCCCAAAAACCTATGAAACGATACCCATATTGTAAAATAAAATAAAAAACTGTCCTCCATCTTGGATCTCAAAATAAATGTTATTTTTGTCATCAGCGCACCGAAATACCTATATAACCATACCCATATAGTAAACTTGAAAAAAAGTTGTCCGCCATCTTGGATCTCAAAATAAATGTTATTTTTGTCATCAGCGCACCGAAATACCTATATAACCATACCCATATTGTAAAATTGAAAAAAAAAGTTGTCCGCCATCTTGGATCTCAAAATAAATGTTATTTTGGTCATCAGCGCACCGAAATACCTATATAACCATACCCATATTGTAAACTTTAAAAAAAAGTTGTCCGCCATCTTGGATCTCAAAATAAATGTTATTTTTATCATCAGCGCACCGAAATACCTATATAACCATACCCATATTGTAAACTTGAAAAAAATGTCCGCCATCTTGGATCTCAAAATAAATGTTATTTTCGTAATCAGCGCACTGAAACACTTATAAAATGATACCCATATTGCAAAATTAAAAAAAAGTTGTCCGTCATCTTGGATCCAAAAATACTATTTTTGTAAACCTCATCCCGAAAAATTGGCCTTCATGGGATGCCAGGCAGATGTTTAACATCTTAGCATCCTGGCACGACGGTCATGCTATTTTCTGTCGCGGCATTCGTGTCCATTTTACTGCCAAGTCGCGCCAAGTATGTTTTACATAAGAAAATGGTCGTAATTTTATTTTTAGTATTCATTACCGTAAAGCAAGAAAAAAAATTATATACCTAGGTACCAACAAATCCTTTGCCGGATCCCTGTCATTTATTACTTCGGGTTGGTGGCAATCTCACGTCGATGTGTGCGTGTGACTTGCACACAGCCAGCTGCGGTCTATCAAATACCTAAACTCGGTCGGGCGCGCGGACGTGATACACTCTTAAGAAGTCAAAAAGAGTTTCAGACTTAGTTGCTCTGGTAGTGGTCAATAATTTATTTAATTTTTTTTTTCTGGTGGTCATTTATTGTTTGTCCCTTTTCGGTTATTTTCGTTGCATTTAATAATGTTGAGGTTTACTCATTTAATCATAATAAGTTCTTATTAGATCAAAATAATACATAATAAAATGAGACATTATAATGATACAACATGCATCTACAACACAGATGATATTGTTACATGCGTCCCTGTGTACCCGAGGTGGAGGCTGAAAATCAGTGGTTTGTTCTGTGAGCAAACATATTGCTGAGCCTAAACCTATTGCTATCGCTGCGGCACACATGTTTAATTTTCATGTTTTTATTTATCTTTTTGTCATACTGTTGTGTTTGTATTTCTCTTATTAATGTAATTATAACGTGTGTGTCTTTTTGATAACAATAAACTAATTATCTATCTATCTATCTATCTATCCTAATTTCTATTCCAGATCTATTTGGGCGAGTAACGTCTTTTTGATTTTCGTATATTAGTAATTCTCAGTAGATTAACGTAAATTAAAAGTAGAAGCTGGATTGTAAATTGTAGTAACGAATGCGATCATTAAAATTGTGTACCCACAAGTAAAAAAAAACAAAAAAAAAAAGAACGGTTTTAGGAAATTTTGCTGATTTTATGTGTGAATAAGATTTAATCCTGTAATTTCCAGGTTTATTCGTTTTATTTGAACTATAGACAGCTTCCCACAGCAGGTTCGTAAGTATTATCGGGAGCTACAAAAAAAAAAAACGGAGAACTGAATCGATCTATTGTCAAGGTAACATTCTTCTAGTAAGTATTATTTTTTCATTTTCTCAGTAATTTCTTATTTCCCATAAAATGAGTGAAGTGCAAGAAAAACTTTTTAAAAAACGTAGTTGTGTCAAGGGTCAATTGACTATTTATAAAAATTATTTGGAAACAATTCAGCTAATAAAAGTTGAGAAATTGTCTAACCAGCAAATTTCTGAATTAAAGTTGAGATTGCGTAAATTAGATACAATTATGGCTAATTTTGATAGTATTCAGACAGAATTAGAAATGTTTGACTCATCTAGTGAGCAGTTGGCAGAAAGAGAAGCAATCGAAAATATTTTTTTTAGTTTAATGTCAACTACACAGTCAATTATAGATGAAGCAAATAATATTTCGAGTAAGCGACAGAGTTTTGCTAACAATTCTAGTGAAAACACAACATGTAGTTTCGACAATAGTACAGGTAGTAAAATAACTTTGCCAACGATTAAGCTACCTACTTTTGATGGATGTTATAATAAATGGTTAGAATACAGAGATACGTTTAAGTCTTTAATTCACAGCAATGAAAGCATAAACAACATCAATAAGTATCATTATTTGAGGTCTTCATTGGAGGGTGGAGCTGCATTGGTAATAAAGTCCATTGACTTTTGTAGTGATAATTATGATGCTGCATGGGATCTTTTGTGCACGCGATACAACAATAATAAACTGTTGATAAATAATCACATTAAGGCATTATTTGGTTTAAAAAATATAGTGAAAGAGTCCGATACTTCGTTACGATTCGTCATTGACCATGTAACAAAAAATTTAAGAGCTTTGGAGAATCTAGGGCTTCCTGTCAAGCATTGGGATGCTCTAATAATACATTTAGTTGTTACGAAACTGGACAGCTTTACTTGTAGAAAATGGGAAGAACACAAAGGTTCCCTCGGTGATATTCCCGTATTGGATGAGTTTTATAAATTTTTACGTAACCGAGCAGATTTTTTGGAAACCGTAAAAAATAATAGATCCACCAAAAATGATAAGGTTTCTAGTTTTGTAGCATCCAACCAAATGTCAAAGGGAAGTAACATATCAAAGTGTATATTATGTAAAAGTTCACATCGTTTACATGAGTGTCCTAGTTTCATTTCTATGAGTCTAGATGATCGTAATAAATTTGTATCACAAAATAAGTTGTGCATAAATTGTTTAAATGCAGGGCATTATGCAACTAATTGTCGATTTGGCCCGTGCAAAACTTGTAAGTATAAGCACAACACTTTTGTGCGCAGAGAATCCGGGCAAACGAAATGGCGGGAGGGTTCGGTACCGAAAAATTTACCGGGTAAAAAAAATACCGGTAAAAACCTCGACCCGGAACTACGTCTGTCCGACTAAAACCTAACTTAAACTATACGCAGACTGCTACCACCATAGCTTATAACGGGAGCTACAGGGCCCTATATAATAACCTAACTTAATAACTACAATTGCAAACCACTTACCAAACTAAATCTTCTTTCTCTTCGGATCCAAACTTGAGTGTCTTCGGGAAGGGGGATCCTAATCACCCTACCTAACCCATGAGATCTCAATTCCCCAGAACAAATACGTAGGTTTCTTCCCGAAGGTTCACTCGGGAACAGCTAGATGTGAACAGCCAGCCACGTTTCACCTCTCACAAGAAAAAGTCACAATAACAGGTTTTTTCACAAACACAAACGTTCAATAGTTATTTAACAAAAGGAAACTCACAATTATAACTCAAACTAACCAACAATCAACGTGGTTTTAGACAAAAAGGACGCGGGACCTCTCCGCGTATTAAAACAAACCGATATAGCACTGGACAATGGCGGCCGTCCGCGACGCCATTCACACGAGCAATGTGAGAACCCCGCGGCCGTCTGGCGGCGACAATGGGAAACGCCTGCGTTTCGTTTCACCCATTATATTACAAACAACTTTATTGCATCGCCCTAAAGCCCATAGTGCCAGTGCAGTAGTGAGTAATCATTCGTCGCAAGCATTAGTGACACAGGTACACAGCGAAATACACGGTGCCGACTCGGAACAGGAACCGGTTTCGTTATCAGCTTCGACGATGCCCGGGCGTATGGTCCTATTGTCCACGGCACTTGTGCGTGTAGTTAATAATAATGGTGAGGTAAATGTAGTGCGCGCATTGCTTGACAGCAGCAGTAATGCAGTCAATCAAAGGTAATTTTTCTGTAAAGGTAAATTGTATGGTAGTTCCAGAGATAACTAAGTGTTTACTGCCAAATATGAATGTAGATCAAAATAATTTGAATATTCCAAAACGCATTTTTGTAGATTTAGCAGATCCACAATTTTTTTGCCGGCTGATGTAGATTTATTAATAGGGGCAGATTTATATTGGGAAATAATATCTGGAAATCAAATAAAATTAGGAAGCGGTAAGCCAGTTTTGCAACAATCAAGGTTAGGTTGGTTGGTTTCGGGTCCAATAGACACACAGGGGTATAAAGAAAATATTATAACATGTAAATTTAGTATGGATATAAGTAATCAATTACAAAAATTTTGGGAGATAGAGGAAATTCCTTCTTCAAATATTAGTAAAGGCTATGGTAAAGGTACAGAGGAGGATTTTTGTGAAAATCATTTTGTAAAAAATACGTATAGGTTAGAAAACGGTAGGTTTTGTGTAAAGTTTCCCTTCCATACGCCACCTGAGAGTTTAGGAGATTCATTAAAATTGGCAAAACAACGTTTTTATAATTTAGAAAAAAGATTTAGCAAACAACCAGCTCTAAAGGAGCAGTATAAGGCATTTATTAAAGAGTATCAAGAATTAGGTCATTTGTCGAGTTCTAGTAGGACTGATGTCGCGTATTATTTGCCGCATCACCCGGTTTTGCGAGAAAAGAGTGAAACAACCAAGCTGTGCGTCGTTTTTGACGCGTCCGCGAAGACAAGCACCGGCCGCTCGTTGAACGATATACAGGGTGTTGGCGCAGTGGTGCAGAGTGACTTATTTAGTATTTTGTTAAGATTTAGAAAACATAGTTTTGTCGTCACTGGTGACATAGAAAAAATGTATAGGCAAATACTAATACACGAAGATCAAAGACACTGGCAAATGATCATATGGCGAGAAAATTCTTTTGAACCTTTACAGTACTTGAAGCTGAATACAGTTACTTACGGTACCGCATCAGCTCCTTTTCTAAGTACTCGTTGTTTGTATCAGCTGGCTCAGGAGTGTGATAATAAGAAGGTAGGGAAGTTATCAGGGACGACTTCTACGTAGATGACATGCTAACAGGAATGGAATCAGAGAGTGATCTAGAGCAAGTTTGTAAATTAGTAGTAAATTATTTAAGTACAGCAGGATTTAATTTAAGGAAATTTCGTACAAATTCAAATGTGATTTTTCAGAGGGACAGTGTGAGTGAAAATCAATCATTCTCAGATTCAAAGGCTATGACCGCAACATTAGGATTGATATGGTCACCTGAGTCAGATTATTTTATGTTTCCGGTTGATATAGATATAAAGGAAAAGGTAACGAAAAGGATTATGTTATCTACAATTGCAAAGATATTTGACCCTCTGGGGCTCTTGAGTATTTATATCGTAAAGGCAAAATTGATATTGCAAAACTTATGGAAATCTAAATACAATTGGGATGACATAATTACTGGGGATACAGAAATCATGTGGTTGTCCTTTATAAAGACCATGCAGAGCTTGTCGTGTGTAAAGGTAGCTAGACATGTTTGTTGTAAAAATGTAAGGCTGATTGAATTACATATTTTTTCTGACGCATCACAAGCGGCTTACGGCGCTTGCGCATACATACGGTCAGTAGATGCGAATGGAAAGGTCTATGTTAAATTATTATGCGCAAAATCACGAATAGCCCCAATAAAGACGCAAACAATTCCGCGACTTGAACTGTGCGGAGCGCTACAGTCAGCTGAGTTAGGTATGAAAATAAGACAGGCACTGCAGGGTAAGGGTATAACTCGTACTGTACATTGGACGGACTCCATGGTTGTCCTAGGGTGGATACATACCTCAGAAGTTAAAAAATTAAATGTATTTGTGGCAAATAGAGTAAACAAAATTAAGAGTGTATCACGTCCGCGCGCCCGACCGAGTTTAGGTATTTGATAGACCTCAGCTGGCTGTGTGCAAGTCACACGCACACATCGACGTGAGATTGCCGCCAACCCGAAGTAATAAGTGACAGGGATCCGGCAAAGAATTTGTTGGTACCTATTGGTACCTATATAATTATTTTTTCTTGCTTTACGGTAATGAATACTAAAAATAAAATTACGACCATTTTCTTATGTAAAACATACTTGGCGCGACTTGGCAGTAAAATGGACACGAATGCCGCGACAGAAAATAGCATGACCGTCGTGCCAGGATGCTAAGATGTTAAACATCTGCCTGGCATCCCATGAAGGCCAATTTTTTTGGGATGAGGTTTACAAAAATAGTATTTTTGTATCCAAGATGGCGGACAACTTTTTTTAATCTTGCAATATGGGTACCTATTGTTTTATAAGTGTTTCAGTGCGCTGATTACGAAAATAACATTTATTTTGGAATCCAAGATGGCGGACAACTTTTTTTTCACGTTTTCAATATGGGTATGGTTATATAGGTATTTCGATGCGCTGTTGACAAAAATATCATTTATTTTGAGATCCAAGATGGAGGACAATTTTTTTTTCAATTTTGCAATATGGTTAACATGTAGGTTTTTGGGGACGCTGATGACGAAAATAACATTTATTTTGAGATCCAAGATGGCGGACAACTTTTTGTTTCAATTTTACAATATGGGTATGTTTTTATAGGTTTTTCGGTGCGCTAATGACAAAAATAACATTTATTTTGAGATCCAAGATGGCCGGCAGTTTTTTTTTTCAAGTTTACAATATGGGTATGGTTATATAGGTTTTTGGGGACGCTGATGACGAAAATAACATTTATTTTGAGATCCAAGATGGAGGACAGTTTTTTATTTTATTTTACAATATGGGTATCGTTTTCTAGGTTTTTGGGGACGCTGATGACGAAAATAACATTTATTTTGAGATCCAAGATGGAGGACAGTTTTTTATTTTATTTTACAATATGGGTATCGTTTTATGGGTTTTTGGGGACGCTGATGACCAAAATAACATTTATTTTAAGATCAGCGTCCCCGAAAACCTATTAAACGATACCCATATTGTAAAATAATAAAAAAACTGTCAGCCATCTTGGATCTCAAAATAAATGTTATTTTCGTCATCAGCGTCCCCAAAAACCTATAAAATGATACCCATATTGTAAAATAAAATAAAAAATTGTCCGCCATCTTGGATCTCAAAATAAATGTTATTTTCGTCATCAGCGTCCCCAAAAACCTAGAAAACGATACCCATATTGTAAAATAAAATAAAAAACTGTCCTCCATCTTGGATCTCAAAATAAATGTTATTTTCGTCATCAGCGTCCCCAAAAACCTATATAACCATACCCATATTGTAAACTTGAAAAAAAAAACTGCCCGCCATCTTGGATCTCAAAATAAATGTTATTTTTGTCATTAGCGCACCGAAAAACCTATAAAAACATACCCATATTGTAAAATTGAAAAAAAAAGTTGTCCGCCATCTTGGATCTCAAAATAAATGTTATTTTCGTAATCAGCGCACTGAAAAACTTATGAAACGATATACATATCGCAAAATAAAAAAAAAAAGTTGTCCGCCATCTTGGATCTTGATTTCGATTTCTATGATTTCGATTAATTACGATTTCTATTTCATCAAAAATTGTCGGCCATCATTCATGAGTATGAAAATGGTATGTACCTATATAAATTTTAAAAAGATTAAAAGTAATAAATAGGTATGTAACTCTTATCTACATTACTCTCTGCTGTCTGTGAATACATGAACACGCGAAAATTAAATGCATCCCGAGCTGCAGAGCGACGTGGATTCCCCTTGACTCTTACCGGCAGACTGATTTTTCTTGGGCTTGGAACTCGTATATATTGAGCGATGGCATTGCCATACAAAAAATGTATGGGGAATTTCTTAGTGAATTGTTACGATATATAATATTTTTTTCGAGTTATTTTTCAAAAATCTAAAACGAGCAACTTGTAGCTAGTTTAATAAACTCGCGATTTAACATTATGTAGAAATTATAATTTGTGTTTTACATAATGATTTCGTTAAAGCCGTGAACCTTGTTTTTCGTATTTTTCGTGTTTTCTGGAAGGTATTTACGCAAAAATAAAAGGCAAAATATTTTTATCTGTCTCGTATAAGTAGTAGCAGTTATTTAAGAAGCCTATAGTACTATTTTTATTATCAATAATGATCTAGTTTTGGCACCAGGGTCAATTCAGTAACGCCTGTTTTGGCTACAAACGTGTGATGCAGGCTTAAGGATTTGACAAAAAATTGCGAATGGAGGTATGTACCTACCGGCGACAACCCTGCAGATCTCGTGTCTAGGGGAGTAGATTCGAATAATGACAAGTTGTCTTCTCTCTGGTGGGGAGGTCCTGAGTATTTAACTCAAGAAGAGTCAGGTTGGCCTTCTAAAACTTATAATTCACAGCGAGAATATATAGATAGGGAATTAAACGTTATGGTAGTAGAATGTCAAGTAGAAAATAAAATTATTGACTTTTCTCGCTATTCTAAATTATCTAAGTTAAAACGTATTATAGGCTATGTATTAAGATTTATAAATATGTGTAGAAAGTCGCAAGGTAATGAAAATTTATTAAATTTAACTGCGGATGAGTTAAACAATAGTATGGTAACCCTAGTAAAATTAGCACAAAGAGAATCATTTAGTAATGAATTGGAAAGTATTAAAAACAAACAATCAATATCAAAAAAGTCAAACATTTTATCTTTGAATCCGTATATAGATAATTTAGGAATATTGAGAGTAGGTGGTAGAATGCACAATTCAAAATTCAGCTATGATAAGAAACACCCCATGCTCTTAGACTCGAAGCATCATTTATCAACTCTTATATTTGAAAGTGAACATATTCGTTTAATGCACGCAGGCCCACAATTGTTGTTAGCCTCAGTAAGAGATAACTATTGGGTTGTTAATGCTTGGATTCTGGCTAGACGCATACCGAATAAATGTGTAGTATGTAGAAGATTTAATTGTAAAACTTTACAGCCATTGATGGGTAACCTGCCGCACCAGCGTCTCACGCCCGGCATCCCGTTTGAGACCACGGGTGTGGATTTCGCGGGTCCATTTTATATTACAGATAGAAAAGGCCGTGGTTGTAAAATTACTAAGTGTTATTTATGTGTATTCGTATGTTTTACGACCAAGGCCCTTCATTTAGAAGCAGTAAGCGATTTAAGTAAGAAAGCATTTATACTTACCTTGAAAAGATTTATTTCACGACGGGGTAAGCCTAAGTATATATTCTGTGATAATGGCACTAATTTTGTGGGAACTAAGAATGAATTGAATAAATTTATTAACTGTAACCGAAATTCAATAGTTCAATTCAGTTCTGATGAAGGAATAGTTTTCAAATTCTCTCCAGCGCACGCTCCTCACTTTGGGGGCCTGTGGGAGGCGGGAGTAAAATCGGCAAAGTTCCATATAAAGAGAGTATTAGGAGATAGGCATTAAACTTTTGAAGAATTAGCGACGTTATTCGCTCAAGTAGAAGCTATACTAAATTCCCGCCCCTTATGTCCCATGTCTTCTAATCCAAATGACCTATGTCCTTTGTCCCCTGGCCACTTCATTATAGGAAAACCTCTGACGTCACTACCGTCACATGAGTTGTCTAACATTAACCCAAACAGATTAGATAGATACAATCAGTTAGAACAAATGCGCCAGCACTTTTGGTCTCGCTGGCATCACGAATACGTCGCAGAATTACAGCACCGTACTAAATGGAGACAGCACCATGCAGATTTAAAAACTGGAGATATGGTCATCGTAAAGGAAGAAAATTCTCCACCACTAAAATGGCGTATAGGGAGAATACACACGCTATTTCCTGGTCCCGATGGTATTTCCAGAGTTGCTGATGTACAAACTTCAAATGGAATTATACGTAGATCACTCAATCATCTCTGCCCTCTGTTGCCACCCGAAGAAGAAGAGTTGAAGAAGAATTCTCCAACGGGGGGGATGTTCACGCATGAATCATACATCGCGTTATCGCGGAGCGCGGTGCGGGGAGGTGGGCTGCAAAAGATCGTCCCGGCGGCGCCCGGCAAATACTCATCTTTTAGAAGGCCAACCGTGTTAAATTTCACATATACTGCACTTACGTCTGTTGATTCGCACATTCATTACACATAATTGTTTATTTAGCTATTATTTTAACGCTTTTGGTCATTAATCGTCTTCCAAAACAAACACATCTGTTTGTTTCCGTAAAGTCTACTTGACACCTTGGATGTTTGACAGTGACGTTTGACAGTGACATTTGACGGTGACGTTTGGAAATGGTCCCTGCGACAAGTTGTATAGTGATGACGGACGCGTCGGTAGAATGTTTTTTATTTACTTATATTTGTAAATAATATAGGTAATTGGTCAAAATTTATCCATACTAATATTATAAATGCGAATGTTTGGATGTGAGTTTGTGAGTTTGTGAATTTGTGAGTTTGTGAGTTTGTGAGGATGTTTGTTACTCAATCACGCAAAATCTACTGGACGGATTTCGATGAAATTTGGTACAGAGGTAGATAATGACCTGGAATAGCACATAGGCTACTTTTTATCCCGGGAAAAAGCACTGTTCCCGTGGGAAATTCACGCGGGCGAAGCCGCGGGCAAAAGCTAGTAGAATAATAATTTAAACAAGGATTTTATTAGATTAACTATATAATTTTGTCTCTGGTCGGAATATATGTTTGTCTCTGATTTCGTGTCGACACTAGGCTGACGTGGAGATTACCTCGTTCAAGATGATTGATCTTGGTTCCAAGGCGCTCAATGGCTGGACGCCTCGTTTTTTTAAAAACTCCATGAGTGGAAAATAAGATGCAGCGGCCCGGTGAGTCCATCTCCCTGACGTTCTGCTGGTCTTTTATATGAATATTGTCGACACGATGTTAATAGTGTTCTCTGTTGTTTCAGAATACGCCGCTGCTAAGCTTAGGTTTTAAGTTGTTAGTTTACGCTTTATTTTTCAATATTCCACGTTCCACGTGTTATACTTTATTAGTTTACTCGTTTAAACTATTTTTCCTCGTGCTTTGGCACGTAATTTAATGTCGTAACAAGGTTACTTCAAAATAAGTTTCTACTTATAACTTTCTTTCTTTTCGTTGTACATACTGGTTACAATGACCCTGATCCTAAGGGTAATCTCCTTCTTTGGATAAATAACCCCTATTTATCCCAGTAAAACAATAACACTTCATGTAAGCAAAGAGGATTGCTGACCACCCTTCGGTGTGAGACCACATGGCACTTCAACAATCCAGGACTCCCAGCTGTTCCTACATTACTGGGAGTGACGAGGTGATACAATTTACTAGAAGAAAGGAGAGGACCTAAATGGGATTTACCAAGTAATATCCATTTTATAACTAGAACTTAAACTTTAGAATTTATTTTAAGGCAGAGACTTTGCCTAACATGATTTGTTCCTAGTTTTATCACATAGAGAGGACGCTCTCAACCTTTGTTAAAAGGTAGGTCTTATAACCAACTTTAAGAATAAGGACATTTTTCTATGTCATGTGTTTTCATAGGTTATGATAATTAGACTTTAGTCTTAATTAGTTTGTTTTAAGAAACATGTGAGAAAAGAAAGGATTTGTTAAAACATTCCTATAGAAAGAATTAGCATTAAGGAATAAGAATATTTAACTACTAAAAAGTGAGTTTACCAAATATGTATATTTTCTTTTTAATATATTTAACTTGATATATAAACAATTAACTTGTTTAATTGAGTTGGTGGCGCCCTTGGTTAGAATTGAAACACAACATATATCTGGTCCCTTTCTTCAAATGTAACATTCCACAGAGCGACAAGAACCCATCGACCCACTCCGGAGTCTCCTACCTAACGCACCACTGAGCTGGCTGTGCGTTTGTCCACCGGTGGCAGGCCGTGTTTTACACGCCTGTCCTATAGTGGGTAATAATACGCAGTGCAATTTGACGTACTTATTTTTGTATCTCGTTTTTGAAGCAGTAAAGGCTTTGTATATCTACCAGAAGACCTTATTTATTTCTTGTCCCATACAAGTATTTTGTCAAACTTTGGTTATTCTTAAAATTGTTATAAGTAAAACTTTTTTTTTTGTGTAAGTACCTACGTTCAGTAATTTTGGCTGTGCGTTGTCTTGTCTGTCCGTCATTCACTCAGACAGTAACGGACGAATATTATGTTTATTGATTATTTTCCAAGTACTGCAGATCTACTTATTCAAATTATAATAATAGCTATAGGGACCTTGAACCTACAATACGGAGAACAATACACGTAACCCATTATTATTGTGTTCGTATTGTTTTCGACACAATAATTTGCGCTATGAAGTATGACTAGTATGAGTAATGTTTTAGGGTTATTTAGCAAATTGTTACATTAACGCACTTCTGGAATAGACTTTTAGATTTGATTTTCTGTTAATAGTTTTAAACCTCTTTCAGTGTATTCCATAAAGAATAAGAAATTAAAAAGATTATTGAATGTTTGTATATTTGACGCACTCGAGTGGGGTCTGGGCTGCGAGCTCGTTATAGCAGCTTGCCTGTTGATATGAAATAAAAGAATAGTACCTATTAATAGAGTGTTTTTATTGAAGAATTCATGTGACGAGGATATCGTCACAGTACCGTATAAAATTTAGATTAAATTGAATAGGTACATCAAACTTATTCCAAGTGTTATCAAATGCTACTGAACCAATCTTTTGTAAAATATTGCGTACACATAATTATGTATACGCGAAATTATAGAAAGATTTTAGGAAGATTGGTTTGTGGAACGGGATTAATGCTTTTTCCTGGGATGAAAGGTACCTCATGTCCTTCTCAGTATTTTAATTAGAAGTAAATTCCCGCGAGCGAAACCGCGGGCAAAAGTTAGTAAAAATATTTATGAACTAGCTAGAGAAAATAAATTATTTCTGAAAAATAAATACGATTTATTCATTTGTATGTATTGTATTGTAATTATTTCCAAGTTTTTAACCATTTTGAAAACCGATGAAGAAGAAACACAAAGAGGAAATATCTTTTTCCAATTTTATACTGAACCAAAACCACTATCAAAAAGAATACTTAACTATTCATGGTTTTAACATCTGTCAGAAATAGAATAGGTTGAATTAAGGCGGCGTATCGCGATCGTAAATTATCGTTTACAAAGCGCCAACGGCGTCTACCAAGTTTTTATCGGTTATTCCACACGTGAGGTTAAATTTAGCGTCCAACTTGGTAAATTAAGGAAATCAAAGCTAGAATTACTGATGGTAACTTTGTCACGTCCTTTAGAAATGAGAGGATGTGAACGACCGGAAAAACTATGTGAGACAAAATGCAAGTCGGAAAAAAAGGCGTCTGTTAGAGAAAAAGTTTTGTCATTTCGCTGTTCTAAGTAGTATTTTAACGCATCATTTTCCGAAAATGACTTATAACACTTCTTAAAATTTTTGGTTTTATAGAAAACGTAACCAAACATCCCTTATCCTAACTATCCTAACGAATATTATAAATGCGAAAGTGAGTTTGTTTGTTTGTTACCTCTTCAAGCTTTATCTACTGAACCAATCTTCCTGAAATTTTGCATACACATAGTAAGAAGTACGGAGAAGGACATAGGGTACCTTTCATCCCGGAAAAAAGCACTGTTCCCGTGGGAATTTCACGCGGGCGTAGCCGCGGGCAAAAGCTAGTATATATATATATAAGTACATTTGTCGTTAAAGTACCTTGAGCCAGCTATCGAGTATATCGCAGTTGTTTGAAAACTGCACTTTCGCAATGTGATATACTCGTAGGTACCTTTCCATCGCAATACTAATTCGTCTAGGACCCGAAACCGCCATTAGAATGATTGCAAACCAGTCCGCCCGACCTCTCTGCAGATTGAATTTTATATGAGCCTACTATAGCACTGATTTCTATACGCCTGTGGTTGTGTGACTGAAGAGCTTCTGCTTTGTATTTGTTGTTCTTTTTTCATGGTTCATAAAGGACATGTTGAACATTTGCAGAAATTGAAATAAACGTAACGCAAATTAGAAGTGGCATCAGCCTTATAGGACTCTGCAGTTCTAAGGAGCTTACTCACACTTGAATTTTCAATTACGTACACTTTTTTAGTGAAGTTGAATATTTATAATGAACTTGATGTTTACTAAAAATGATAAGATACGATAGCCGATGTTACTTTTTATTTTAAACTGGCTTTTGCCCGAGGCTTCGCCCGCGTGAATTTCCCACGGGAACAGTGTTTTTTCCCGGGATGAAAGGGACCCTATGTCCTTCTCCGTACTTCCAGCTAGGTGTATGCGAAATTTCAGGAAGATTGGTTCAGTAGATAAAGCGTGAAGAGGTAACAAACAAATAAACAAACTCACTTTCGCATTTATAATATTAGTTAGGATTAGCTGCGCACTGGGGCTTCGCTCCTGTAGGAATTTCAGGCCTATGCGTTATTCCAGATTATATTCTACCCGTGTGCCAAATTTTATCGAAATCCGTTCAGTGGATTTTGCGTGATTGAGTAACAAACATACCAACTTACACACATACGACTTTCGCAGTGGGACTAGTGGTATGGCATTCTGTGGAAAGATTCGGGAAGGTCTGGTCGTTCCATAGAACTAGTACCAGAGAGTTTTTTTACTAGTTTTACTAACTTTTCTACCATTTTTTTTTTTCTTTTCAGTAAAATAACCTGTACCTAATGAGGGCACTGTTGTTAGAGCATTACCTTAGTGCTACTAAATCAAATACCATTACGAACTAAATTATCTCATACCAACATTTATGATGACATAAAATGAATAGAATAAAATTACATTGCACAAGTTCTATGCATTGGTTCTACAAACATTGAATAATTCATCAGGATATTTGCTTTATAAAATGCAATTGATGCATTGCCATAGCAATGGTTATTTATAGAATGACTCTATGTAGGCGTGTGCCGTACACGGTTTCGATTTGCATATAGTATCTTCATTTATTTGAGTCATAATTATGTTTATAGATGTGGCAACTATCTATGGTTCTTTTTATTGTTCATATTAACCCCATGGAAGTAATAAGACAACGTACTTATTACTTCCATGATTAACCCACTCAATTTCAGTCTGTGGTGATTTTCATTCTCTTACTAGTCAGTCACCTTACTTTTTTTCAGTCAGGTAAATTTTTCTATGGCATTTGTATAATATAATAATAATAATATTTTTTATTTCAGGTAAAAACCCATACAAATGTACAAAATAATATAAATTGTACAAAGAACATAAATAAATAAACAAAGTTCACACAGGTCACACAGTGTGACAACAGTCTTATAATTTTTAAATCATTTTTTATTTGGTTCCCGCAAAAAAAATAAAAAATCCATGATAGGCCAAAAAAAATTTATTTCTGTGGATAGGCCGAATAAAATTACGTGGGTTTTTAGTTTGCGGATAACTTTGTAAGGGCAGACATTTTTACGTGATTTCAACCCTAGCGTAACCATTTTTTTTATTTTTCTAGGCAATTACGTCTCTGAAAATTCTCACCTATGTGACATTGCAGTCTACATCTAAATTCAAGGAGTCGCCAGGTTTCGGCCCCCAAGCCCTCCCTAAGAGGTGTTTACATGAATTTTATACTTGCGAGTCTTTATCAAGGCACTTTTGGGACGCTACTACTAAACTATTTTATTTACTGATTTCATAAATTATTTTTCCTTCGCTTTATTTATAGCCGAAGGGCAATTAACATCCAATGCCAACTTCAAGAGGAATCTAAAAATAAGTAGATTTTGATTGATAGATCATCTATCTTCTGTATCAAAAATTTGTTTGACTCCGATATAAATTTTACTAGTAACAAAAAAACGTAGAGAGAGCAACAGATTTACTTTAAATATATCATTTATTAGCCCAGAGGGGAGGTCTTTGCCCAGCAGTGGGACAATACAGGCTAATAAAAAAAATATAATTTATAATTTTTGTTTCGATTATTTTTATAAGGTTTATTTAGCTAGGTAGGTACTTATTTAATTAAAACTATTTTAAATATTGACTACACCTTTTCATTAAGAAGTCAATAATTATCTTAGCAACGCAGTAACATTCGATATCGTCTTAATTTTAATAGTAGGGCTCTAGAGTCGACAACCTCCTCAAAATATATACTTCTCCGAGTCGTTTCCACTTTACGCGGCTCTAAATGTGAGTGGAAATGAAATTGAAAAAGTTTACGTTACGACATTTTTAGATATCACAAAGGTAAAGTGGTCTAATTGGAAAAACTCCTGTATGTTTCCGTGTTTGCAATTCTCTGTGTATATATTTATTTATACTTTATCCTGATTGGATACAGTTTTCAGTGTGGATAGCAACTCTATGCAACGGAAACAAGTAACTGCAACTTTAGCAGCTGGTCGTACGGTGCTCTTTTTCTTTATTTAGGTATACACAAGACAATCTACAAGAATTCACACAATCTATAGTTTACGTAGATTCTGAGCCAGATGTGACCTTAAAACGTGTACACATAACATGACACGCATTTAAAAACACTCTTTATCTAGAAATCCGACTGACAATCAGCCCATAAACGACTGAATAAAATCTGACATCAGTGTTAGTAATAACACACTCGATAAGAAGAAGAAGAATCAGCCCAATACGAAAAAAAAATGTTTTTCCTCTAAACTTATGGACTAGACATACCTTACTAGTTTTTTAAAATTAAAACAATACGAAGTTTTAATGGTCGCAATTTTGCCCACATTACATTCTACGGCCGATCCCTAAAGTTGCACACTTTAAGCCGCAGACGCAACTGATCGTAAAAGTGAAATATGGAACTTGCGAATGCTGAATTTATTTAAAAGAATCGCGTCTCTAGTGTGTGAGCAATAAATCATAGTTTTTTTCATTGCAATTGACCATCTTTTGAGTGTCGATGAGGTGTAGGTAAAAAAGATTTCTTGACTTTACCTATCAAATAATGGGATAGATTCTTGGGTATAGATATTACTTTTTGGCTTCGGGTCTTCTCATTCCAGTGACAACGTTAGAAAATCATTGAATCTAAATTGGCATGGACATTCAATGAGTTTTAAATGAGCGATTTTCTGACAGCTAAATTAAGAAAAAATCAGTTTATAAAAGTCTCAGATAGCGTTTTATGAAAGCCGAGTCGTAATAATGGCTGTACCTATATGGTGCGTTTATTCTTGTCAACCAGAGGCAGAAAAAAAATCACCAACAGTTTGACAAATCACAATATTGATACTTTTTAGATGTTTTTTTTTATTAAGTTTTTATTTTATTTTAAATGCCAATCCCGTGAAGTTTTGCTTTTTGTATGGAACTTTTTCTCTCGCCTTTTACTTAAGTGCCATCTATGAAGTCATCTGGAACTATGATTTTTTTTAATTTGGGTCTCGGAAAATTCCTCATTGGTAGGGTACTACCGGTACCAAATTCTCATATAAAGTACCGGAAGTTACCGGTATAAGTTAATATGGAGAATTTAGTATCGGTATCCACCATGGATAAAATCCTTGGGGAGGCCTTTGTCCAGCAGTGGACGTCTTTAGGCTGAGAGAGAGTATCGGTAACAAACCCTCCTTTATATTCATTAACGTAATTCATCAACTTATTGATTAAACAGTTCATTCCACGCACACATCACTGCCAACTTCTGTTCACTGTTGGTAATAGCTATCTCTTTGATAAAATTAATACTATTTAAAACACAATAAATTGAATAAAATAATTGCCATTTAACTAAAAACAACAATACAAAAATGAGAAATGCTAGTGAAAAAAAAAACGGTAGCTTTCTATTTTCCCTAAATATCTCTATTTTCACTGGCAAATTCTTTAGCTTTATTCGTTTTCCTCTTTGTAAATTAATTAAGCCGAATGCCTGATGAGTAAAATAAACGTAATTAAAACTTTCCGAATCGACTTGCGCCAGATTTCTTTTTTAATTTGCCCCTGACTTGCCTAATTTCACGAGCGACGGGGGTCTGACGTGCCCCACGCCTGACCCTTTGTAGAAAAAATTAAAAGATTTACAAAAGGATATTGTTTGTCGTAGGGTAGACATCCCAATTGGTTCAGACTTAACGATTTTGTCTATTTTCAGAGCGTAAATACTAATTTTTAATCATAACCTGAAAACATTAAGATTTATGACATCTTCTCTTCCGGCTAACAAGACGCGTGAGTATCCGTATCAAAATCATTATCTTCTATTCCTTCTATCTAGTCCTCCAATTTAGAGAAGATCCCTTTTTCGATAACCATGGTAAGGCCAAGATGAAAAATAATGTTTTTCAGGTTGTATGGGGTATCTATATCTATAGGTACTAATATATAATAAAGCTGAGTAATAAGAGAGTAATGGAGATCGATCTTTTGTTTTTTGAACGAACTACCAGTCGGATTTAAAAAAATCTGTGTAATATAAAGCTTCTGATGAGATTGGCTATCCAGGGGGCCGCTTCCACTAATTACAAACGATGATATCGTGTCTCAACTGTGTCTCAAAAGCCAAAGCGACAATTATGCCTTAGTAGAATTTCTTTGGCTTTTGAGACACAACGACACAACTGAGGCCTAATATAAGTAGTACGTTTATAATAAGTGGAATTATGCCCAATTCTAAAATTCCACGATTGTGTATTGACGCGGGGGCACAGCTGTTTATGTACATATCCTAAACATGGGAAAGTTACTTTAGGTAGTTGCATTTGTAGATATGATTTATTCTAAAATATGGGTGCCTGTAGGAACACCTGTTTTTTTTATTAATTCATCTCCTTCTTTTCATTTCAGTGTAGGTACTTGTGTTTGTGTTCGATAAACCTATTGCATCATGAAGCGTGTTTTACGCGTTACATTCGCCTTAGATCCCCATTCCGAAGGCGATGGTAGATTACCTATTTACGAGGGGTCTATTTTTCACCGCTCAGTGGCTTTACGATTCATTACATTCGCTGACCAAGACGTGACAATCAAGGAGCCGTGCGAGGTGCATAAATTTTTTTATAGGCAAATATAAAGTTTGGGGAGGGCGATTGCAAAACGATGGGACTATTTTATTACTTGTTACGCGTCATAAACACGGACGCTGCGTCTTGTAGTTTATGGTTAGTTTTATTTTAGATTAATTATCTTTGGGTGTTTATTTTCTTGAAGATAGTAGAAAATAGATTGCTTTTCTTGTTACAAAATAATCAACATAATCAGCATTTTGATGTCCCCACTTTCAGTAAGTATTTATTAAACTACTTATACTTTCATTAAAAAAAAACAATTTTTAGACCCATATCTTTAAAGTCTTTTTTTTATAAATTATAAGAGACCCAATTTCACACTGGCTGATTATGAAATAAATTAGGTACAGACCTTGTAGTGTATTCATGTTTATTTAACTTTTTATTCTTGTCTATTTTACTATTATAATTACTTATTTAGCTCAAAATGTTCTTTTTTTACACTTTCTGTAGTAAAATTTCTACGTTGCTAGGGAATATTTCTTTAAACTTACCGCTATATCTTCATTTTTGGTTATTTTATGTTATTTTGGTTTTCCCAATATATATTTCGTGTTTATTTCTACTTTTTATACTTAATTCTTTAAAATGTGTAAATTTTTACTTGCGTTTTTTCATTGTAAACAACTATGATCGTCAAGCGTTGTCACTTGTCAGATTTTATTTTTCTAGAATTCTATAAATTTCTATGTATACCTTTTCGCAAATGTTCTAATTTCGTATTTTATTTGAAAATTATGAAGCAATACGAAATTCTAAATCGAGGCCTATATAAAGACACTGAATGTCAGAACGAGTCAGTCTTCACTTCTCCGAGAAATCGGAGCGCGGAGCGAAATAAAGGTCTTGTCCCGGGGCCTGCTGACCCCGGGACCCTGCAAGCCTTCGCGTCGTAAAAACATCAATCTAAAAACTCATTGAAGACCTTGTTGCTGTGGACCTGAGGACCGTACCGTACCGTGAGGAAATCTAAACCTCATTGAAGACCTTGTTGCTGTGGACCTGAGGACCGAAGCCGGCTCTCATTACCCATCGGCCGAGAGCATCGGGCTCCCATTACCATCCTACTGTGCCTGCTGTACCGTCAGACTGTGCCTGCTGTACCGTCAGTAGAGGATAAGGCAAGGCCACCTACTACCTGCCTGTCGTGCCTACTGAGCCGTCAGTTGTGGATAAGGCAAGGCTCCCTACCGCCTGCCGTGCCTGCCGTGCTGCCCGTGTCCTCGTCCAAATTCCTCACCCTACCTTATTTCGTTACCCCAATACCCCCTGTGCCGCGTTACCTCAGTGTTTTTTACTTAAACTGTTTTTTTACTTCATTATAAATGTGCGCAGAGAATCCGGGACAAACGAAGTGGCGGGAAGATTCTGTACCGGAAAAGACCGGGTCTTAAAAACAGACCGGATCTTAAAATGGCGGTAAATCGAAATAACGGTAAGAACTTGACACGGCACTACGTCTGTCCGACTAGAACCTAACTTAAACTATACGCAGACTGCTACCACCGTAACTTATGTAGGGAGCTACGGGGCCCTATATACTAACCGAACTTAATAACTACAATTACAAACCACTTACCAAACTGAATCTTCTTAATCTTCGGATCCAACTTCGAGTGTCTTCGGAAGGGGGGGGGTTGGTCCCTAATCACCCAAACTACCCCCTTGAGATCTCAGTCCCCAGAATAAATACCTGTCTTTCTTCTAGAAGGTCCACTCGACGACGGCTGGATGTGAGCAGGTAGCCACAATTCCCGTCTCACAGCAAACAGTCTAAATACATTTCTTTCGCACAACACAAATTATCGCGAGCTTATTAGTTATTTAACAACGATGAAATACACAATTACAATTCAAACTAACAATTAAACAATCACAAGTCAAACTAGTTAATAGACCGTTCACACGCGGTCGTAAAACTGACCAACAAGATGGTCGCCCGCACCGGCGGGGATATATCACGCAGTATGACCTCACACACGCGCGATCCAAACGCTACCGCAAGATCGACTGAAGGTCGACCGGGCGGAAGCCGCTTGCGCAATGTTGCCAGGAGGCAAACGCAATGGCTATACTAAAGCCAGCTATACACGGCGCAGCTACCATGCGACAGTGCATAGATTTTATAAGCATCAACACTTTTATTACAAACAATAAATAAATTAATATTTCCTTAACAAATCTGTTATTACTACATAACAGACCTACTTGTTGAGACTTAAGGCCAGGTCGTACCCCACATTCGAAATAATTGTAATTTTTCATGAAGAAATTTACCTAATTAGAGTTTAATTAGGAAGTGGAAAAATAATACAGGATATAGATTATGATTTTTATTAAGGTTTCAGCCATGTACTTTTTAATAAAAATACATATTTTCGGCTTAATTAATTCATAAAGGCACTGAAAATTTAGAAAAAAATTCAGCTTTCAATTCATGAAACTTAAAATTTTTAGCAATAACATATATATATATATATATATATATATATATATATATATATATATATATAAACACTACTTTGGGCCCTTTGTTGATCCAGCAGTGCGCTGAGAACATTATCGACTCCACCTTTAACCCGCAATAACTTGGCTCCTCTTGTTGCTATCTCGCTCGGAATAGAATATATCTCATCTACGGATTGTGACGGACCGATATATTCGTTAATATACCTTTCTACTCCATAAAAAATTTTGCTCGAATTTCGAAAAAAATTTGCTCCGTAACGGTCAATTTTCTCAAACTCAAAATCACTTTGTGACTCCCAAGATTTTTTAAAAGTTGAAATTTATTGGCTCCGATATATATTCACTGACATATATTTATCTAAATTTCGGAACATTATTAGATCCGTAACGAACGCTTTTTTTTAATTCGTAGGCACATTCTGGCACCGCGCTTTAATCAGAACTTTGTACTTTGATGACTCCTTTTTATATTCAATGATATATTGAATTAGTATGGGATCGCTCTTGAAATGCCAACATTTGTTAGTCTGGCTGATTTTATATTCGTAAAGATGGTAACTTATAAGATCCACTTCGTACGCGGGGTGAGGGCGGGGGCTGGTGCGCAGGAGCGGAGAGGGCTGTTTCGTTCCGCGCTACTGTCGGTCGACCGATACAGACCGCTCGGCAGTGTTGCCAACTTAGCAACTTTATATAGCTAGATCTAGCAATTTTTTGATATTGGTCAGCAACAATTTCATGAAACTTGTAGCAAAAATTTTTTGGGTACATTTTCTAGCAACTTTTCATTTCATTAACTTTTTTTAAAAATACCCAACCAAAGAAAATACTGAACAACCCCAGCCATGGACATCTTCCTCTTAAACTAAAATAGATATTTCTAATATCTACTCTCTGTTTTAAAAATATGTTTATTTTTCAACGATACTTACTAATTTTCTTAAAAAAATAAAAATATACCACGACTCTTAGAATTGGTCATTTCATTGTATTCTACATACTGTATCACATATTACTGTACATATTTATTAATATGATTTAGTGTACCTATGTATGTAATAATAGTTTAAGTGCATTATATTTTTGCACCCTCATAGCATTCTCTGTCTCTGTATGACCAAAAGGTAGACTGTTAGATCAAAGCTGTTAGATAATGCTTTTGGCATGAAGTTCGCCTATTCTTTTACTTTTTTTTTCAAATAAAGATAAAAAAAAAACATTTAGCTACTTCTAGTAGTACGGCTCCTTGTCCTAACAAAAATCGATTTTATGGTCCCATCCGGAAGAAAGCACAAAACTTGGCATGAATGTAGCTTTCATATATGTACTTTTAATATTGATATAGAAACACTTCGAGAAAATGAATGTTTCCCCTCTTTCACTCCCTTTTATGTCCCAAATCGTGGTTTTTCTCATTTTTTATGAAAACGGTAAGAGCTACACAACAACTGTCAAGAACCAATATGATCTTCATAAATTATCTATAATAACATCATTGGATGTATGTTGATGGGACTTAGTTTACAAAATATGCCCATGTTACTAGGACGTTTTTTTGAAAAATTCGAACTTTTTCTACTATTGCACGGTCATGGAAGAAATTCCTTTTTAATTTCATGGATAGCTTTCGACTTCTGATATACATTGTAGTGGTCCCACACTTCGTGTAGACATATGTTACCATCATCAACAAAGTACCTCTTCCGATTGGGGGAGGGAGGAGTGCACCCCGCGCGCTACAAGCGAAGAACTACTGCCTATTCTGTTTAAACATTATATCGTGTCTGGTATCGTTTTCGTATATATCAAGCACCAGGCATTAATTTTTGATAATAACTTGGCAGCATTTCATAGAAAAATATATACTTATACTTAATATAAAAATATATACGATACTTTTCCTAAAAAGTGAACAAAAAATTCTTAATATTCTGTTAAAAAGTCTGTTCTAAGCACGTTCAAATTGCTTTAAGATATAATAACAAGGGTAAATCTGAGTAAAATAAATTCTGATGGTAAGTACGGATATTCTAGTTTATAAAAATATATATTTTAAATAACATTTTAGTTTAACTTCCATTCGAAAAAAATGTGAAAATATAAAAGCCCGTGCGGCGTTTAAAATTCAAAACGTGCTTCTAGCTAAGTCTATGAGTTTTTCCCAGAAAGTCCTTAGAAACAGTTCCAATTTTAATGATAAGTTTCTTTAAATATTTGTTTTAAACAAGTGAAAATAAATTATTTATTTATTGAAACTGTTTCTAAGGACTTTCTAGGCAAAACAAATTGACGAGATTTAAGTACGTTCTGAATTTTAAGCCGCACAGGCTTTAAAATTTTTTTGGAATGTAAGTTCAACTAAAATGTTGTCTAAAATATATATTTTTATGAACTAAAATATACATGCTTACTATTTTACTCAGATTTAGCCATGTTATAATCTTCTTGAAGCGCTTTGAACAAACAATTAAATTAAGAATTATTTTTTGACTTTTTAGCAAAAATATCGATATTTTTGTATGAAACTATGCCAAGTTATTATCAAAAATGAATTCATGATGCTTGATTTATACGAAAACGATACCAGACACGATATAATGTTTCAACAGAATAGGCAGGAGTTCTTCGCTTGTAGCGCGCGGGGTGCACTCCTCCTCCTCAACTTAATTGGAAGAGGTACTTTGTTGATGATGGTAACATATGTTAACACGAATTCTGGGACCACTATGATTTATTTCCGAAGTCGAAAGCTATCCATGATATTAAATATAAAATTCTACCATGACCTGCAATAGTAGAAAAAGTTCGAATTTTTCAAAAAATCGTCCTAGTAACATGGGCATATCTTGTAAACTATAAGTTCTATCAACATACAGCTAATGGCGTTATTACAGAGAATTTAATGAAAAACATACATATTGGTCTTTGACAGTTTTTGCGTAGCTTTTACCGTTTTCATAAAAAATGAGAAAAACTACGATTTGGGACATAAAAAGGGGAGAAAATTCATTTCTCAAAGTGTTTCTATATCAATATTAAAATAGATATATGAAAGCTACAATCATGCCAAGTTTCATGCTTTCTTCCAGATGGGACCGTATTTCACGTTAAGGACTCTAGCTATAGCAACTTTGTTTGGTAAAAAATATTGGCAATCTAGCAACAAGTTCCCGATGAGTATTACCAAGATTTGTCACACTGAGACACAACGGGAAAAAAGTATCAATGTGTAACAGTGTTACATATCGTAACTGATGTTTTCCCAATGTGTGAATTACAGTTGTGTAGCACTATCACTAAACAAAACTCTGTATTCCAATCGATTAACAGTACCTAAAACAGCTTTAAAGCATTGTGATAAAATCTGTGGTACCTAATCAGATAAAATTATGATTTTACGAAGAAGATTGCATGTCAATTTCATGTTTTCTTTTTTGTAAAATCTAAAATAGTAAAATTATGATTTTATAAAGAATTACATGAATATAGTCATGTAAATTTCTTCGTAAAATCATAATTTTATCTGATTAGGTACTCATACTCTATGGGAATACAGAGTTCCTTTTAGTAACAGTGCTACACAACGGTAATTCAGAGTGCCGATGAGTAACAGTATGACATGTTATAAAAACCTCAGTTGCAATGTGTAACATTGTTATACATTGATACATTTTATCCCGTTGTGTCTCAGTGTGACAAATCTTGGTATGACTCATCGGGAACAAACGCTCACGGTCATACGAACTAAATTAAATTCTTTATTTTCAATATTGGATGTACAAAATCACTTATTGACGTCAAAAACTTAGTTTACCACCGCCATAAATCACAAGTGTAGAAGAAGCAGCGAAACAAACTACCTACCTAAACTGCAGCAGCATTTTCGCCAAAAAAGTACATCACTTTACAATTTCCATTTACCTACATTAAAGTATATGGACGAATATACATTGTCGTATCAAAAATAATTCTTAAATATCATTAGTAATAATTAAATTAATAAAGTTTATTTTAAATGTCAATAATACCTATAATGTTAATGGAGAGCACATTTCATTTCGATTAATTATCATCCATTTCCGAGGCCTGGATACCATGTAGCATAATAGTGCTTGCCAACAAGACAAAACAAATGAGCCTAAAGTAAGTTGACAAGGCAAAACTTGCGTGCGCCTAATATTGTGTATCTACTTAGTGAGTAGCCGTCAGAAGCCAATCACAGTTTACGACAGGAATGATGTGCTCTGATTGGCTCATTTGAATCGGATCAACATGTGGGTGAAAGCGAAAAAGGTGGAATTGTATAAAAATGGCGTAATTATTATTATTAGTCGCCCTGACACTTATGGCTCCGACCGGAGCCAGTGTTGCAAAGGAAAACAGCAATGGAATCAGAAAATCAAGCCGGATCAACAAATGAAAAAGGATCAACAAAGTGCTGCTCGTATGGCACGATTGAGCCACTAAGTGCCCGTGGGGATATCTATATATATATATATATATATATATATATATATATATATATATATAAACACTACTTTGGGCCCTTTGTTGATCCAGCAGTGCGCTGAGAACATTATAGACTCCACCTTTAACCCGGAATAACTCGGCTCCTCTTGTTGCTATCTCGCTCGGAATCGAATATATCTCATCTACGGGTTGTGACGGACCGATATATTCGTTAATATACCTTTCTACTCCATAAAAAATTTTGCTCGAATTTCGAAAAAAATTTGCTCCGTAACGGTCAATTTTCTCAAACTCAAAATCACTTTGTGACTCCAAGATTTTTTAAAACTTGAAATTTATTGGCTCCGATATATATTCACTGACATATATTTACCAAAATTTCGGAACATTATTAGATCCGTAACGAACGCTTTTTTTTTAATTCGTAGGCACATTCTAGCTCCGCTTTGTACTTTGATGACTCCTTTTTATATTCAATGATATATTGAATTAGTATGGGATTGCTCTTGAAATGCCAACATTTGTTAATCCGGCTGATTTTATATTCGTAAAGATGGTAATTTATAAGATCCAGTTCGTACGCTGGGTGAGGGCCGGCTGGTGCGCAGGAGCGGAGAGGGCTGTTTCGTTCCGCGCTACTGTCGGTCGACCGATACAGACCGCTCGGCAGTGTTGCCAACTTAGCAACTTTATAGCTAGATCTAGCAATTTTTTTATATTGGTCGCAACAATTTCATGAAACTTGTAGCTAAATTTTTTGGGTACTTTTACTAGCAACTTTTCATTTCATTAACTTTTTTTTTAAATACTCCAAAGAAAATACTGAACAACCCCAACCATGGACATCTTCCTCTTAAACTAAGATAGATATTTCTAATACCTACTCTCTGTCTTAAAAATATGTTTATTTTTCAACGATACTTATTTTCTTAAAAATAAAAATATACCACGACTGTTAGAATTTGTCATTTCATTGTATTCTACATACTGTATCACATAATAATATTACTGTACATATTTATTAATATGATTTAGTGTACCTATGTATATAATAATAGTTTATGTACATTATATTTTTGCACCCTCATAGCATTCTCTGTCTCTGTATGACCAAATGGTATACTGTTATATCAAAGCTGTTAGATAATGCTTTTGGCATGAAGTTCGCCTATTCTTTTACTTTTTTTTTCAAATAAAGATAAAAAAAACATTTAGCTACTTCTAGTAGTACGGCTCCTTGTCCTAACAAAAATAGATTTTATGGTCCCATCCGGAAAAAAGCACGAAACTTGGCATGAATGTAGCTTTATGGTTTTTAATATTGATATAGAAACACTTCGAGAAATGAATGTTTCCCCCCCTTTCCCTCCCTTTTATGTCCCAAATCGTGATTTTTCTCATTTTTTTATGAAAACGGTAAGAGCTACACAAAACCTGTCAAAAACCATGTTGTTCTTCATTAAATTATCTATAATAACACCATTGGATGTATGTTGATGGGACTTATAGTTTACAAAATATGCCCATGTTACTAGAACGTTTTTTTGAAAAATTCTAACTTTTTCTACTATTGCACGGTCATGGTAGAATTTCGTATTTAATTTCATGGATAGCTTTCGACTTCTGATATACATTGTAGTGGCCCATATGTTACCATCATCAACAAAGTACCTCTTCCTATTGAGACTACTGCCTATTCTGTTTAAACATTATATCGTGTCTGGTATCGTTTTCGTATAAATCAAGCACCAGGCATTCATTTTTGATAATAACTTGGCAGCATTTCATAGAAAATTATCGATACTTTTCCTAAAAAGTGAACAAAAAATTCTTAATTTAATTGTCTGGTCCCAGCACGTTCAAATTGCTTTAAGATATAATAACAAGGGTAAATCTGAGTAAAATAAATTCTAATGGTAAGTACGGATATTCTAGTTTATAAAAATATATATTTTAAATTCCATTTTAGTTTAACTTCCATTCGAAAAAAATGTGAAAATATAAAAGCCCGTGCGGCGTTTAAAATTCAAAACGTGCTTTTAGCTAAGTCTATGAGTTTTTCCCAGAAAGTCCTTAGAAACAGTTCCAATTTTGATGATAAGTTTCTTTAAATATTTGTTTTAAACAAGTGAAAACAAATTATTTATTTATTGAAACTGTTTCTAAGGACTTTCTAGGCAAAACCAAATTGACGAGATTTAAGTACGTTTTGAATTTTAAGCCGCACAGATTTCAAAATTTTTTGGAATGTAAGTTCAACTAAAGTGTTATCTAAAATGTAAATTTTGATGACGTAGAATATACATACTTACTATTTTACTCAGATTTAGCCATGTTATAAAATCTTGAAGCGCTTTGAATGTGCTTTGAATAATCAATAAAAAACAATTGTTCAGAGTCACCTTATCTTCCATTAAATAATGATTCTGTTCATTTAAGAAATAGAAACATTACAATACGTGGAGTCTAAGATAAGTGATGGTGATATTAAAGGAGCAGCCAGAATGTTGTTTTCTGATGATGCGGTTGCGCCGAACAACCAGGATACCCTCTCTGCTCTGCGAGACAAGCATCCACCTTCGACCGGATTTGACAACTTCCCTACTCCCCCGATGATTCAACAGCTTCCCTGGTGGCCACTGTAGAGAGTGTTCGCACTGCAGTGATGTCTTTTAGGAGTGGTTCCGCCAGTGGTCTTGATGGCCTATCCCCTCAACATCTGAAAGACCTTGTTGGGAGTCAGCTTGGGGTCGCTGGTGGGGCACTCCTGGTGGACCTTACTGCTTTGGTGAACCTCATGCTCTCTGGAGGGGTCAATAGGGAGGTATGTGATGTTTTGTACGGAGCGAATTTATGTGCTCTTAAAAAAGGATGGCGGCATTAGGCCAATAGCGGTTGGGGCGTTCTACCGCCGTTTAACGTCCAAAATATGCTGCAAGGAAATCTCATCCACCCTTAGCGACTACTTTCAACCTATTCAATTAGGTTTTGGTTCTAAGGGTGGATGTGAAGCCGCCGTTCATTCACTCCGTACATTCTTGGATCATCAAGAAAGTGAAATTCTGTTGAAGGTGGACATTAAGAACGCCTTTAATTCAGTGGATAGGGCTGCCTTGCTGACACAGGTTAAAAACAAAATTCCTTTTATTTACAATTATATTTGGCAGTGTTACAGTATCAATTCGAAATTAATGTTTAGAGAAAATCTCTTATTTTCCTGTGTAGGCTGCCAACAAGGCGACCCTCTAGGGCCTGCTATTTTTAGCTTAGCTATCCACCCAATTTTAGAAAAACTAAATTCAAAATTTCACGCTTGGTATTTAGATGACGGTACCCTAGGAGGCCAAGCAGACACCGTTTTTCAAGATTTCCAAACATTGAAAGAAGACTTTAAAAATATTGGCCTAGATTTTAATTACCAAAAATGTGAATTATTTTTTTCAGACACCTTATCTTTTACTCAACGCGAAGAAATCTTATCTAAATTCAATACTTTTGCTCCTAATATTAAAATTTTAGACCGTTCATCTCTTCGCCTTCTAGGGTCACCTATTTTTGCAGATTCTTTTCCAAATTTTATACAGGAAAAAATTAAATTTTTGACTTTGCTTTGGAACGCCTGTCCAAAATTCACACTCACTTCGCTTTTTCTATATTACGTTTCTGTCTATTTGTTCCCAATTTTACATATAACCTTAGATGCAGCCATTTTTGGAAGTACCCTTTTTTGCTTCAAAATTTAGACGTTTCTATCAAAAATTCCCTTTCGACCATCTTGAACATAAGTTTTGATGATCGCTCTTTTGCCCAAGCCTCCTTGCCCATTAAGTTCGGAGGTTTGGGTATTCGCAAAATTTCTAGTGTCGCCTTGCCAGCATTCTTGTCCTCTGTACATAGTATTGAAAATCTGTCTAAAAAAATTTTGAAAAACCACAAATTCACAAATTCCTAGTTTTCCGGCATCGCAGAAGCTCTGGGATGGGCCGCTTTGCAGACTAGCACAGATTAATTTGTTACAATCATCTGGCAATTCTGCGGAGCGCGCTCGCCTCCTAGCCGTCGCGGAGTGGGAATCCGGACTTTGGTTACAGGCGCTGCCTTCTTTGAACCTCGGCACGTTCCTCGATGACGAGACCTTCCGTCTGGCGGCATCACTTCGTTTAGGTGCCATATGCACAGTCCCACATCGTTGCCCTTGTGGTGATGGCGTCGATGGACTAGGTCATCACGGCCTTTCATGCCGTAGAAGCGCTGGCCGATTAGGGCGCCATGCTGCCCTAAATAATATAATTCACCGGGCTCTTGCCTCCGTCCATATGCCTGCTGTTTTAGAACCAAGCGGGCTGGCTAGAGACGATGGCAAGAGACCGGATGGAATGACCCTTGTGCCCTGGAGGTTGGGACGGCCCCTAGTATGGGATGCCACATGTGTAGATACCTTGGCGCTGTCCCACCTCCCGGCTACGGGGTCCAAGGCCGGCGCTGCAGCGGCTGCTGCCGAAAGCCTCAAACGGCGCAAATATGCAGGAATCGGTGATTTCTACATTTTTGAGCCGTTTGGGGTCGAGACATTAGGACCGTGGGGACCTTCAGCCCACAAACTTTATACCGCCATCTCCCAAAAATTAATTGAGGTTTCTCGTGACCAGAGGGCTGGTATTTATCTCGCACAGAGATTAAGCATTGCCATTCAACGTGGCAATGCTACCAGCCTTCTGGGCACTTTACCTCAGGGCAAACGACCTGTCGGGGCTGGCATTTTTGTAAATATATTTAATTTTAGTTTTAGTTTTATTATTATTATTATTTTTTTAATTAATTTGTAAATATGTTTTTTAAATATTATTAGTTGAACAATATAAAAAAAAAAAAAAAATCAATTAAATTAAGAATTATTTTTTGACTTTTTAGCAAAAATATCGATATTTTTGTATGAAATGATGCCAAGTTATTATCAAAAATGAATTCATGATGCTTGATTTATACGAGAACGATACCAGACTCTATATAATATTTCAACAGAATAGGCAGGAGTTCTTCGATTGTAGCGCGCGGGTGCACTCCTCCCCCTAACCTCAATTAAAAGAGGTACTTTTTTGATGATGGTAACATATGCCAACACGAATTCTGGGACCACTATGATGTATTTCTGAAGTCAAAAGCTATCCATGATATTAAATACGAAATTCTACCATGACCGTGCAATAGAAGAAAAAGTTGGAATTTTTCAAAAAATCGTCCTAGGCATATTTTGTAAACTATAAGCTCTATCAACATACAGCCAATGGCCTTATTAAGAGAATATAATGAAAACATATTGGTCTTTGACAGTTTTTGCGTAGCTTTTACTGTTTTAATAAAAAATGAGAAAAACCACGATTTGAGACATAAAAGGGGGAAACATTCATTTCTCGAAGTGTTTCTATATCAATATTAAAATAAATATATGAAAGCTACAATCATGCCAAGTTTCATGCTTTCTTCCAGATGGAACCGTATTTCACGTTAAGGACCTAGAGTCCTTAACGTGAAATACGGTTAGCCTAACCTATAGCAACTTTGTTTGGTAAAAAATATTGGCAATCTAGCAACATTTTATTAAATGTCTAGGCTACTTTCTCAACTCACGATCGTTTGTTCCCAATGAGTCATACCAAGATTTGTCACACTGAGACACAACGGGAAAAAGTATCAGTGTGTAACAGTGTTATATATCGCAACTGATGTTTTTCCAATGTGTGAATTACCGTTGTGTAGCACTGTTACTAAACGAAACTCTGTATTCCATTCAAATATCAGTACCTAAAACAGCTTTAAAGCATTGTGATAAAATCTGTGGTACCTTATCAGATAAAATTATGATTTTACGTAGAAGATTGCATGATTTATTTCATGTATCCTTTTTTGTTAAATCTAAAATAGTAAAATTATGATTTTAAAAAGAATTACATGAATATAGTCATGTAAATTTCTTCGTAAAATCATAATTTTATCTGATTAGGTATTCATACTCTATAGGAATACAGAGTTCCTTTTAGTAACAGTGCTACACAACGGTAATTCAGAGTGTCGATGAGTAACAGTATGACACGTTAGGAAAACCTCAGTTGCAATGTGTAACACTGTTATACATTGATACATTTTATCCCGTTGTGTCTCAGTGTGACAAATCTTGGTATGACTCATCGGGAACAAACGCTCACGGTCATACGAACTAAATTAAATTCTTTATTTTCAATATTGGATGTACAAAATCACTTATTGACGTCAAAAACTTAGTCTACCACCGCCTCCAAAGCACAAGTGTAGGAGAAGCCGCGAAACAAACTACCTACCTACACTGCAGCAGCATTTTCTCCAAAAAGTACGTCACTTTACAATTTCCATTTACCTACATTAAAGTATGTACGAATATACATTGTCGTATCAAGAATAATTCTTAAATATCATTAGTAATAATTAAATTAATAAAGTTTATTTTAAATGTCAATAATACCTATAATGTTAATGGAGAGCACATTTCATTTCGATAAATTATCATCCATTTCCGAGGCCTGGATACCATGTAGCACAATAGTGCTTGCCAACAAGACAAAACAAATGAGCCTGAAGTTGACGAGTCAAAACTTGAGTGCGCCTAATATTGTGTATTTAAAATATAAAAGCCCGTGCGGCGTTTAAAATTCAAAACGTGCTTCTAGCTAAGTCTATGAGTTTTTCCCAGAAAGTCCTTAGAAACAGTTCCAATTTTGATGATAAGTTTCTTTAAATATTTATTTTAAACAAGTGAAAACAAATTATTTATTTATTGAAACTGTTTCTAAGGACTTTCTAGGCAAAACCAAATTGACGAGATTTAAGTACGTTTTGAATTTTAAGCCGCACAGATTTCAAAATTTTTTTGGAATGTAAGTTCAACTAAAGTGTTATCTAAAATGTAAATTTTGATGAAGTAGAATATACATACTTACTATTTTACTCAGATTTAGCCATGTTATAAAATCTTGAAGCGCTTTGAATGTGCTTTGAATAATCAATAAAAACAATTGTTCAGAGTCACCTTATCTTCCATTAAATAATGATTCTGTTCATTTAAGAAATAGAAACATTACAATACGTGGAGTCTAAGATAAGTGATGGTGATATTAAAGGAGCAGCCAGAATGTTGTTTTCTGATGATGCGGTTGCGCCGAACAACCAGGACACCCTCTCTGCTCTGCGAGACAAGCATCCACCTTCGACCGGATTTGACAACTTCCCTACTCCCCCCGATGATTCAACAGCTTCCCTGGTGGCCACTGTAGAGAGTGTTCGCACTGCAGTGATGTCCTTTAGGAGTGGTTCCGCCAGTGGTCTTGATGGCCTATCCCCTCAACATCTGAAAGACCTTGTTGGGAGTCAGCTTGGGGTCGCTGGTGGGGCACTCCTGGTGGACCTTACTGCTTTGGTGAACCTCATGCTCTCTGGAGGGGTCAATAGGGAGGTATGTGATGTTTTGTACGGAGCGAATTTATGTGCTCTTAAAAAAGGATGGCGGCATCAGGCCAATAGCGGTTGGGGCGTTCTACCGCCGTTTAACGTCCAAAATATGCTGCAAGGAAATCTCATCCACCCTTAGCGACTACTTTCAACCTATTCAATTAGGTTTTGGTTCTAAGGGTGGATGTGAAGCCGCCGTTCATTCACTCCGTACATTCTTGGATCATCAAGAAAGTGAAATTCTGTTGAAGGTGGACATTAAGAACGCCTTTAATTCAGTGGATAGGGCTGCCTTGCTGACACAGGTTAAAAACAAAATTCCTTTTATTTACAATTATATTTGGCAGTGTTACAGTATCAATTCGAAATTAATGTTTAGAGAAAATCTCTTATTTTCCTGTGTAGGCTGCCAACAAGGCGACCCTCTAGGGCCTGCTATTTTTAGCTTAGCTATCCACCCAATTTTAGAAAAACTAAATTCAAAATTTAACGCTTGGTATTTAGATGACGGTACCCTAGGAGGCCAAGCAGACACCGTTTTTCAAGATTTCCAAACGTTGAAAGAAGACTTTAAAAATATTGGCCTAGATTTTAATTACCAAAAATGTGAATTATTTTTTTCAGACACCTTATCTTTTACTCAACGCGAAGAAATCTTATCTAAATTCAATACTTTTGCTCCTAATATTAAAATTTTAGACCGTTCATCTCTTCGCCTTCTAGGGTCACCTATTTTTGCAGATTCTTTTCCAAATTTTATACAGGAAAAAATTAAATTTTTGACTTTGCTTTGGAACGCCTGTCCAAAATTCACACTCACTTCGCTTTTTCTATATTACGTTTCTGTCTATTTGTTCCCAATTTTACATATAACCTTAGATGCAGCCATTTTTGGAAGTACCCTTTTTTGCTTCAAAATTTAGACGTTTCTATAAAAATTCCCTTTCGACCATCTTGAACATAAGTTTTGATGATCGCTCTTTTGCCCAAGCCTCCTTGCCCATTAAGTTCGGAGGTTTGGGTATTCGCAAAATTTCTAGTGTCGCCTTGCCAGCATTCTTGTCCTCTGTACATAGTATTGAAAATCTGTCTAAAAAATTTTGAAAAACCACAAATTCACAAATTCCTAGTTTTCCGGCATCGCAGAAGCTCTGGGATGGGCCGCTTTGCAGACTAGCACAGATTAATTTGTTACAATCATCTGGCAATTCTGCGGAGCGCGCTCGCCTCCTAGCCGTCGCGGAGTGGGAATCCGGACTTTGGTTACAGGCGCTGCCTTCTTTGAACCTCGGCACGTTCCTCGATGACGAGACCTTCCGTCTGGCGGCATCACTTCGTTTAGGTGCCATATGCACAGTCCCACATCGTTGCCCTTGTGGTGATGGCGTCGATGGACTAGGTCATCACGGCCTTTCATGCCGTAGAAGCGCTGGCCGATTAGGGCGCCATGCTGCCCTAAATAATATAATTCACCGGGCTCTTGCCTCCGTCCATATGCCTGCTGTTTTAGAACCAAGCGGGCTGGCTAGAGACGATGGCAAGAGACCGGATGGAATGACCCTTGTGCCCTGGAGGTTGGGACGGCCCCTAGTATGGGATGCCACATGTGTAGATACCTTGGCGCTGTCCCACCTCCCGGCTACGGGGTCCAAGGCCGGCGCTGCAGCGGCTGCTGCCGAAAGCCTCAAACGGCGCAAATATGCAGGAATCGGTGATTTCTACATTTTTGAGCCGTTTGGGGTCGAGACATTAGGACCGTGGGGACCTTCAGCCCACAAACTTTATACCGCCATGTTTGTAATATATTGGGTAAAACTAAACGCAGGCGTTTCGCATTGCTGCCGCCAGAGGGCGTTCGGGGTTTTCACACTGCTAGCGTGGATGGCGTCGCGTGTGGTGTCCGCCATTGCATTGTCCAGGGCGATATCGGTTTGATTTTAATACGCGGAGCGGTCTCGCGTCTTTTACTTGTTGTTTAGTTTGAGTGATAATTGTGAATTTCCTGTTTGTTAAATCACTATTGAATTTGTGTTTGTGAAAAACTCTGTTATTGTGACTTTTTCTTGTGAGAGGTGAAACGTGGCTGGCTGTTCACATCTGGCTGTTCCCGAGTGAAACTACGGGAAGAAATCTATTTAGTTGTTATGGGGAATTGAGATCTCAAGGGTTAGGTAGGGTAATTAGGAATTCCCCTTCCCGAAGACACTCAAGTTTGGATCCGAAGAGAAAGAAGATTTAGTTTGGTAAGTGTTCAATTCTAGTTAACTTATAGGTTAGGTTATCATATAGGGCCCTGTAGCTCCCTTCATAAGCTACGGTGGTAGCAGACTGCGTATAGCTTAAGTTAGATTCTAGTCGGACAAGCGTGGTGTCGCGTGGAGATTTTTTCCCGGTACTTAATTTTACCGGTAGATTTTTTCCCGGTAAAGTTCCGGTACAGAATTCTTCCCGCCGCTTCGTTTGTCCGGATTCGCTCTGCGCACATTTTCTGGCAGCAGAGCGTAGTTGCTCTGCACATTTTCTGGTAGCAGAGCGTAGTTTATCTACCCTCTATTTGTTCGTTTGTAAAAAATAATTAATTGTTTGTAAAAATTATTAGATTTTTCTTAGTTTGTTTGTATAAGAATATTTGTAACCTTTTTGTATTTGTTTGCGGTTTGTACCGTGCGTTCCGGGTTTGTGCCATTCTCATACCTACCGCGGTTCTTCGTGTAGTTGCTTGATTTTGTTGTTTTTTATTTACCTTTTTGTTATTTTTTGTTTGTGACTTGACGCGATGGCGAAGGCCTCCAATGCTAGGGCGACACTCGCCAACGAATTGAGATGGTTTGTGACGGCCGGAGGACTCCTGTCCCGGAAGGACAGGGAGGGCGCCATACTGCTAAGAGCGGATCACCTCCACTCACGATTGATTAGCGCGGAAGCGGCCATGGCGGCGCTTACCGAAGCCGATCTTACCCCGGAGGCCTACGCAGGTCACATGGCGGACATGGACCATATCCTGAGTCTGCACGATGATATCGCGGAGGCGGTGACCGCAATAAGGGCGAGACAGGCTGGCGGACCAGCCCCTCGCACACCTGTTAGACAGGAAGGACCAGCGGTTACTGGTCGGCTCCCCACCCTTCAGCTGTCCCACTTTGGGGGTAGGATGGAGGAGTGGGTAGCATATAAAAATATGTTTGAGTCCCTGGTCGTAGCACGACAGGATTTGTCGAAGGCCCAGAAGATGGCCTACCTCCTCTCCACTCTTGAGGATGAAGCGCGGTCGCTCATCCAGCACCTCCGGGTGGAGGACGACCAGTACGATACGGCTTGGGAGTTATTGAACTCCCGCTACCAAAACTTACGTTTGTTAGCGGATGCGCACGCCGCACAGTTGATGGCCCTGCCCAAGGTGGCCAACAGGGCACAGTTGCGCCTGCAGTTGCTCACGCCCGTTACAGTGGCCTGTAACGCGCTCCGCACACTGGGGCTGCCGGTGGACCAATGGTCCTTTTGCTGGTGCACATTGTATTGGGCAAATTACCCAATGACATCCGCTCGCGATTTGAGCGCGAGAATGCGGAACGGGATAGCACCACCCTACCAACATTCACTGACTTGGTGAAGTTTTTGGAGTTTGAGGCACGGGCTGCTGAGAATACCATGACGGACTCAGCGCCATCCAGAGCGCCTGAACGTAGGCCCCAACAGGGACGGCAACCGCCACCGCGTGGAGCTGGTGTGCGGGTTGCGCACACGGCAGCAGTCGCGAGGGACGCGGACTGCCTGCAATGTGGCCGGATGGGCCACAGCCTGCTACAATGCAGGGACTGGCAGAGACTGCCAGTACAAGATAGGCGCCGCATGGCAAAGCGGCATGAACTTTGCTTTTATTGTTTGGGCGGTCACTATGCACGTGACTGTCCCAGTGCCATACCATGCAGTGCATGCCGTGGGCGGCACCACGCGATGCTTTGCATGAACCGCAACGGGGATGGCACCCGGATGTTGAGGCAGGGGTCCCCTATGGGCGGGGGCGCTCCTGCGCGAAGCCCTCCACCACCGGACGGAGGACGCGGCTTCGCTCGTCGCACCCCCCTCGGGAGGGGGTCGCGTACCTGCGCGGGTCTTGGCGGACCGGGACCACGCGCCCCAAGGTCATGGCCAGTATGTAGCTGGCCAGGCCCCGGATAGGGCCCCCATGGGCGGGGGCCCTAGATCGGACGTGAGAGTGGGGACACCCCCTCCACGCGGGTTACCAATGCCCAACACATGCAGCCGCAGCGGTTTTCTCCGCCGCTGCACGAGTACCCACGGCTGGAGTACCACCCGCCGTACCATATGTATGGCCGGGCCGCGGGTTATGCCCCCCTCAGATGGGGATGTGCACTCGCCCGCCATATTATCCGGGTCAGTGGCGCGCCCCTGGTTTGGAGAGAGTGGGGAGCCCGTAACTAGCTTGCTCCCTTGCTGGGACAGAGCCGCGGACGGTTCTGCTCCCTACCGCGGTGGTCCGCGTATGGGGTCGTAGGGGGAAGCCATTAATTTGAGAGCTCTGTTGGACTCAGGGGCTCAAAGCAGTTTGGTTACCACTCGAGTGGCACGCCAGTTAGGTTTAGTCGTGGAAGACTCGCCTGTGCCACTTCTTGGAGTTGGTGGCATACAAGTGAAGTGTCTGACGGGCCAGACACTTGTCACCTTTTCTTCGCTGAAGTCCTCCACAATGAGGATCACGACTTCGGCTATGGTAATGGATACCATTGCGGGTTGGCACCCCTCGACAGACATACCGCCGGGTGTGTTGTCTTTGGTTTCGGGTCTGGATTTGGCCGACCCCTTTGTCTTTCATCCCGGCCCAGTGGACTTGCTCCTGGGCTCGGACGTATTGGGTTGGATTTTGTTGGGTACACAGAAGGCTCTGGGTTCGTCTTCACTGATGGCAGTGTCTACGATTTTTGGTTTTGCCCTGATGGGCCCTGTGTTTGATAATGGCACCGCGGAGGAGCCACCGGTTGTCGCATCTGCGTCCTTGGCCAAGACCATGCAAAGGTTTTGGGAGGTGGAGGAGCCACCTATGAGTTCCAGGATGGATCCGGAACACGCTGAGTGCGAAGCCCTTTTTCGATCGACCACGGAGAGGTTGCCCTCCGGTCGGTTTGTAACTAGGTTACCCTTTGTTGCCTCTCGTCCTAGCCTAGGGCAAAGTAGGGCGCTTGCGGAGAAACGACTGCTGTCCATGGAGCGACGTATGCAGCGTGACCACGTACTTCGCGATAAATATATTGAATTTATGCGCGAGTACGAGGATTTGGGTCACATGTCTCCGGCTCGAGTTGATTGGAGCTCAACTGAGCATTATTTTTTGCCCCACCACGCGGTGGTGAAGGCCTCAACAGGCAAATTGAGGACCGTCTTCGATGGGTCCGCACCCACTTCGAACGGGGTTTCGTTGAATCTGTGTTTGCATTCGGGTCCCAAATTGCATAGGGACATAATTGACATCATCTTGAACTTTAGAAGACATCAAGTGGTTTTTGGTGCGGACATCCGGATGATGTTCCGCCAGACAGTCATACATCCTGAGGACAGGCGATTCCAGTTGATACTCTGGCGTGAGCGCCCTGAGGATCCTGTGACGGTGTATGAACTCAACACAAACACGTATGGTTTGAAATCTAGTCCCTATATCGCCATCAGATCATTGCTTGAATTGGCAGAGCGGGAACGGATCCGCTTTCCCCGTGGGGCTTCCGTGCTGTCACGTGACTTGTATGTTGATGACGTGTGCACCGGAGCCCAAAGTATTGAGGAGGCCCTCCTACTGCGGGATGAATTGATCGAAATATTGAAGACAGGTGGCTACGAGCTACGTAAGTGGTTGTCCAATGAGCCTAGAGTTCTAGAAGGGATCCCGGAGGATCACCAACAGAACCCTCACCTGTTTGAGGATGTGGATGATCCCAACAGGATAGCGGTGCTGGGCATGCAGTACCAGCCGCTAACCGATATTTTCACATTCCAAGTGGACTTGGAAATACCAAAAGTCTGGACTAAGAGAACGGTGTTGTCCGTAATAGCCCGTATGTTTGATCCAAGCGGTTGGATCAGTCCAGTGATATTCTCTGCAAAGTGTCTTCTTCAGAGACTTTGGACTTTGGGCGTCTCGTGGGACGAGCCGCTGTTTGGCTCTCCATTGGATGATTGGCTCGAGTTGTTTTCATCGATTAAGGAAGTCAATCGGATTGCCTTGCCTCGTCGAATATTGCCCCCCGGGAAATATCGAGCCAGCCTGCATGGCTTTTGTGACGCGTCGGAGCGAGGCTACGCCGCGTCAGTCTATATGCGGACAGTTGACGCCGATGGCCGGGTCAATGTCTCGCTTTTGTTAGGGAAGAGCAAGGTCGCCCCCATCAGGACTAGGCTGACTATTCCCAAGCTTGAGTTGAGTGGAGCTCACCTTCTCTCTTAATTGTTGCATCACGTTGCATGTGAGCTGGCGGCCACGGTCGAGATACGGGACATCTTCGCCTGGTCGGATAGCCAGGTCGCGCTTGCATGGTTGCGCGCGGCCCCACATACCTTGGAGGTTTTTGTGGGAAATCGGGTTTCCCAAATCCAGAATATCGGAATTGATATAACATGGAGACATGTGCCGGGAGAGCTTAACCCAGCGGACTGTGCTTCCCGAGGTTGTACGGCACCAGAATTGGTGTCACACCCGCTCTGGTGGGGTCCAGAGTGGCTGATGGGATCAGAAACTTCTTGGCCTGTCTGTCAGACAGATGTTACTTCTTTGAGTTTGACTGGGCTCCGTGTACATGCTGTAGTCGCTGAGACGACGTCGGAGCCGGATTGGCTACTTGCTCGGTATAGCAGCTTGGATAAGCTTCTGGGTGTCACCAGTTGGATTAAGCGTTTCATACATAATTGTAGAAACCCACAGGCAAAGCGGTTGGAGCCGATTGCAGGTGCAGAAGAGCGCCGGAGCGCATTGTTGCATTGGGTCCGTGTCGTGCAGACCGGACGGTTTGAGTCAGAGCTTCAGATTTTGCGCGACGGACGCGCTAAGTTGAAGGGCGCGGTCGCTCGTTTGAACCCGTACATCGACTCGGATGGGCTTCTTCGGGTTGGAGGCAGGCTCCGGAAGGCGGATCTTCCATATGAGACTCGCCATCCTCTGTTGTTGCCCAAGGGCGGACCCTTGGTGCAGCTTTTGGTGTCTGATCGACACATTCGTAACGCCCATGCTGGGTGCAATGCTTTGTTGGCTATTTTGCAACGCGAATTTTGGATATTGTCTGCCCGAAGAGCAATCCGTAGTGTTCTGTTTCGATGTATTGCATGTTATAGGTTGAAGGCATCCACGATGCAACCACAGATGGGTGATTTGCCCGTTGATCGAATTCGACCTTCGAGGCCGTTTGACGGCGTTGGAACCGATTTTGCCGGTCCCTTTTCGATCAAGGCTTCTCCCTTTCGTAATGCCCGTATTGTGAAGGGCTATTTGTGTGTATTTGTTTGTTTGGCCACCAAGGCTGTCCATTTGGAGGTGGTATCGGCTCTGACTACGGAGGCCTTCGTCGCCGCGTTGGATCGCTTTGTTTCGCGTCGAGGTCTACCTTCCCTTATTAGGTCTGATAATGGCACAAACTATAAGGGAACTGTAAATTATCTTAAGGATGTTTCTGTGTTTATTGATAAAAATTGTACTAGTTTAAGTCAAATTGCTGCCCAAAGGGGAATAACCTGGAAGTTTAGTCCCCCAAGTTGCCCCCATTGGGGAGGGATTTTTGAAGCGGCTGTGAAATCCGCAAAGACCCACCTCCGCCGCATTATCGGAGAAACGGCTCTAACTTTTGAAGAGCTGGCCACAGTGTTTTGTAAAGTTGAGGCGGTCCTCAACTCTCGTCCTCTCTGTCCGCTATCTCCAGATCCAAATGACTTGGAAGCTCTCACCCCTGGTCATTTTTTGGTGGGAGGGCCGTTGAATGCCCTGCCCGAATACCCGTGGAAGGATGAACGCGTATATCGGTTGTCGCGTTTTCAAATGTTGCAGCAAATGAGCCAGGACTTTTGGCGTCGCTGGTCGCTTGAATATTTGCATTTGCTGCAGCAAAGAGTGAAGTGGACAGACAGGACTGAGCCTCCCAGGGAGGGTGATTTAGTATTGTTAAAAGAGGCAAATTTGCCCTCATTGCTTTGGCGACGAGCTCGCATATTACGTTTGATTCTTGGCGGAGATGGCACTCCGCGTGTGGCTGAGGTGTTGGTCGACGGTTCGATTTTAAGGAGAGGTGTGACCTCTCTCGCCCGCCTTCCCGTAGAGTAAGCTAGCGGTCTGCTTCTCAGACCGGGACGGGGGGATGTTTGTAATATATTGGGTAAAACTAAACGCAGGCGTTTCGCATTGCTGCCGCCAGAGGGCGTTCGGGGTTTTCACACTGCTAGCGTGGATGGCGTCGCGTGTGGTGTCCGCCATTGCATTGTCCAGGGCGATATCGGTTTGATTTTAATACGCGGAGCGGTCTCGCGTCTTTTACTTGTTGTTTAGTTTGAGTGATAATTGTGAATTTCCTGTTTGTTAAATCACTATTGAATTTGTGTTTGTGAAAAACTCTGTTATTGTGACTTTTTCTTGTGAGAGGTGAAACGTGGCTGGCTGTTCACATCTGGCTGTTCCCGAGTGAAACTACGGGAAGAAATCTATTTAGTTGTTATGGGGAATTGAGATCTCAAGGGTTAGGTAGGGTAATTAGGAATTCCCCTTCCCGAAGACACTCAAGTTTGGATCCGAAGAGAAAGAAGATTTAGTTTGGTAAGTGTTCAATTCTAGTTAACTTATAGGTTAGGTTATCATATAGGGCCCTGTAGCTCCCTTCATAAGCTACGGTGGTAGCAGACTGCGTATAGCTTAAGTTAGATTCTAGTCGGACAAGCGTGGTGTCGCGTGGAGATTTTGTCCCGGTACTTAATTTTACCGGTAGATTTTTTCCCGGTAAAGTTCCGGTACAGAATTCTTCCCGCCGCTTCGTTTGTCCGGATTCGCTCTGCGCACATTTTCTGGCAGCAGAGCGTAGTTGCTCTGCACACGCCATCTCCCAAAAATTAATTGAGGTTTCTCGTGACCAGAGGGCTGGTATTTATCTCGCACAGAGTTTAAGCATTGCCATTCAACGTGGCAATGCTACCAGCCTTCTGGGCACTTTACCTCAGGGCAACGACCTGTCGGGGCTGGCATTTTTGTAAATATATTTAATTTTAGTTTTAGTTTTATTATTATTATTATTTTTTTAATTAATTTGTAAATATGTTTTTTAAATATTATTAGTTGAACAATATAAAAAAAAAAAAAAATCAATTAAATTAAGAATTATTTTTTGACTTTTTAGCAAAAATATCGATATTTTTGTATGAAATGATGCCAAGTTATTATCAAAAATGAATTCATGATGCTTGATTTATACGAGAACGATACCAGACACGATATAATGTTTCAACAGAATAGGCAGGAGTTCTTCGCTTGTAGCGCGCGGGGTGCACTCCTCCCTAACCTCAATTAAAAGAGGTACTTTTTGATGATGGTAACATATGCCAACACGAATTCTGGGACCACTATGATGTATTTCTGAAGTCAAAAGCTATCCATGATATTAAATACGAAATTCTACCATGACCGTGCAATAGAAGAAAAAGTTGGAATTTTTCAAAAAATCGTCCTAGGCATATTTTGTAAACTATAAGCTCTATCAACATACAGCCAATGGCCTTATTAAGAGAATATAATGAAAACATATTGGTCTTTGACAGTTTTTGCGTAGCTTTTACTGTTTTAATAAAAAATGAGAAAAACCACGATTTGAGACATAAAAGGGGGGGAAACATTCATTTCTCGAAGTGTTTCTATATCAATATTAAAATAAATATATGAAAGCTACAATCATGCCAAGTTTCATGCTTTCTTCCAGATGGAACCGTATTTCACGTTAAGGACCTAGAGTCCTTAACGTGAAATACGGTTAGCCTAACCTATAGCAACTTTGTTTGGTAAAAAATATTGGCAATCTAGCAACATTTTATTAAATGTCTAGGCTACTTTCTCAACTCACGATCGTTTGTTCCCAATGAGTCATACCAAGATTTGTCACACTGAGACACAACGGGAAAAAAGTATCAGTGTGTAACAGTGTTATATATCGCAACTGATGTTTTTCCAATGTGTGAATTACCGTTGTGTAGCACTGTTACTAAACGAAACTCTGTATTCCATTCAAATATCAGTACCTAAAACAGCTTTAAAGCATTGTGATAAAATCTGTGGTACCTTATCAGATAAAATTATGATTTTACGTAGAAGATTGCATGATTTATTTCATGTATCCTTTTTTGTTAAATCTAAAATAGTAAAATTATGATTTTAAAAAGAATTACATGAATATAGTCATGTAAATTTCTTCGTAAAATCATAATTTTATCTGATTAGGTATTCATACTCTATAGGAATACAGAGTTCCTTTTTAGTAACAGTGCTACACAACGGTAATTCAGAGTGTCGAAGAGTAACAGTATGACACGTTAGGAAAACCTCAGTTGCAATGTGTAACACTGTTATACATTGATACATTTTATCCCGTTGTGTCTCAGTGTGACAAATCTTGGTATGACTCATCGGGAACAAACGCTCACGGTCATACGAACTAAATTAAATTCTTTATTTTCAATATTGGATGTACAAAATCACTTATTGACGTCAAAAACTTAGTCTACCACCGCCTCCAAAGCACAAGTGTAGGAGAAGCCGCGAAACAAACTACCTACCTACACTGCAGCAGCATTTTCTCCAAAAAAGTACGTCACTTTACAATTTCCATTTACCTACATTAAAGTATATGGACGAATGTACATTGTCGTATCAAGAATAATTCTTAAATATCATTAGTAATAATTAAATTAATAAAGTTTATTTTAAATGTCAATAATACCTATAATGTTAATGGAGAGCACATTTCATTTCGATAAATTATCATCCATTTCCGAGGCCTGGATACCATGTAGCACAATAGTGCTTGCCAACAAGACAAAACAAATGAGCCTGAAGTTGACGAGTCAAAAGTCTTGCGTGCGCCTAATATTGTGTATTTACTTAGTGAGTAGTCGTTAGAAGCCAATCACAGTTTCCGACAGGAATGATGTGCTTTGATTGGCTCATTTGAATCGGATCAACATGTTGGTGAAAGCGAAAAAGGTGGAATTGTATAAACAATGCGTAATTATTATTATTAGTCGCCCTGACACTTATGGCTCCGACCGGAGCCAGTGTTGCAAAGGAAAACAGCAATGGAATCAGAAAATCAAGCCGGATCAACAAATGAAAAAGGATCAACAAAGTGCTGCTCATATGGCACGATTGAGCCACTAAGTGCCCGTAGGGATATCTATATATATATATATATATATATATATATATATATATATATAATTATATATATATAATTAGTTAATATATATACTATATTAAAGTTTAAACTGAGCACTTTTGTTTTAAGACTAATATTTTAAAATATATTTGCGAAATAGTTGCTAAATTGGTACAAAATCTGTTTGATCCTGCCAAGGAAAGTAGAACATTGTGTTGTCCAAAAAACTATCTTATTGGAACGCACACACGCCGCGGTTAAGCGCATAAGTATAAGTAAATTTTATTTTTTGCAGCTCAGGTCAGACCTCGTCTTAAGGAAAAAAAAAACGTCTGTTAAGAACGATATATAACGTATTTTTCAAAAGAATTTAATTACACTTTCCATATTTACGAGTAAATATAACATTGTTTTTGTAAAACTAAAGCAAACTCAATTTCGCACCAACATTCTTTATTTTTACTTCACTCTCAATTTGCTGAGCGGACATACAATTTGTAGACTATTTCATTTACTGCGTCTACTTAGCGTCCAATTTTCTTAGACACTTAAAACAACAATACTTTGAGTAAATAAAAAAGGCACGAATCCAATCTAGTTAGCAAACAGAGGGGGGAGGGGGTGGTGGTGGACAAGTGTAAAATGGACAGAATTACTCACGCATACGTCCAGCAATAAAAAGTTTATGACCCCTGGACTTCGAGATAGACCCTAGAGCCCCCATCTGCACTTTACCGCCGACCACTTTATGCTTTTCAAATTTCTATAAACTCATCTTTATTATTTATACAATGTGTTACAAAATACCCTTTACTGCTCCTTTTATTCGTGTTTGGAAAGTTGATAATCCTGTTTTCAGGATGGAAATTCGCTTCGATAGTATAGTTGGAGATAATCCTAACTAATATTATAAATGCGAAAGTGAGATTGTTTCTTTGTTACCTCTTCACGCTTTATCTACTGAACCAATCTTCCTGAAATTTTGCATACATACACACCACACACACACACATAGTTAAATGTGATACCATTCATCTCGGGAAAAAGCACTGTTCCCGTGGGAAATTCACGCGGGTGAACCCGCAGGCAAAAGCTTGTATTTTATATTTCTATAGATCAGCTTGGTCGCATTTCTCAACCGATTCCAAAGAATTTGATAACGCTCATACTGACTTTAGATACTTATAAGTATGGTGGTAGCCTGTAAATCATTAATCGTTTAAACCTATTAGAGCCTCCGGAATCCTTGAAAGTTTCCAACGATCCTTACCTCCCAAAACATTAGTTTTGTTACACTTTACTGGAACTTACGTCAGCCATAATCACTTTTAAACCCGATGACCATTACTGTATTAGTAGGCCACCATTTATCAGCCAGGGGTTGCTTATGTTGTAACCTCCTTCCTCCTTTAGTCGTATTCCTCATGACAGAGGGTCGTGGTCATTATGTCGAATGAAACACACACAACGACTATCTTGGCAATATTAATGGAGTGGTTTGCCATTGCCTTCTCCATTCATTGCCAACTCACACACTAGCTGATAATCATCAACCAGAGTACAGGTTTCCTCAAGATGTCTTCCTTCACCAGAAGCAAGTGGTGGTGGTGGTCGATGTAAACTACCATACATGAGTCAGATCGCTAACAAACTCATATAGCACGGGCAGGATTTGAACCAGGGACCTTTGCAGCCACAGGCGGACGCCCGCTACCACTCGGCCACCACCGCTTCTTTATATGTTAACACCACTCCACATTTTTACAAGCTCAAGTCAGTATTTCCGCTTGTCCTACAGTTGAAATCTTATACGTATTTTATGATCAACATAACTTTTTGACTTTGAAACTGTATGAATCATAGCTGTCGAGTATATAAAGAAATATTCAATTTTTAACCGTATTCGAAATATTTTTCACAGACCATTCATCACGTCAATTTCCTTAGATAAGTATTCCTTATCGCAGACTAGCAAAATTGTAATAGCATATTTCACTAGTAAGTACATTTGAAGGAAATCCTTTAATTCCGCGTCCTTGCGAAAATGCATGTTAGCTTTCAAGGAGGCTTCTGTTATCTCTAAATTAGTAACGGTAGGGATTAGACGAATTTGAATCGACTACTTACGGGCGGGAGGAGCTCGTAATCCTTTCAGGGTGTGTGAGATATAGCAATGGGAAATGTTCCCGTTGGTTGGTTTTGTGTCGCCCCCGTTTTGTAGATAATAGGTAAGTATGTTTTGCTACGCATTATTGAGTAAAGAGATAGAATAGGAAGTTTTTCTATCCAAACATAGTTAACACATTGGTATAAAGAAAACTTTTACTTGGTTTTCAAATTTCTCTTAAGAATTTTCGAAAGTTGTTATGATAAATTAACAAGCTAATTATTAAAAATAAAAAACACGACTGACAAGTTTTTACTTAAAAAGTACATACAAACATATAAGTTATATACATTTTTGAAATCGCATTTTAAAGCCCTTCAATTTGATACCTCACTCGATAAGATTGATCAAATTTTATTTTTTTGGTCTGCTATTTATCGCATATATAATCCGCCATTTTGTTTTTATGATGACGTCATATAGCCTATGTCACTCGGAGGAACGCAAGGTATCCAAAAATACCTCTCACATCAAAATCTGTTAAACCATTTAGGACTTATGGTGGAATAAAGAAACTTACATACATACATACTTACATACATACATGAACCCTGAAAACATAATACTCCTTTTTTGGTCAGTCGTGTAAAAAAAAAATCGTAATTACTTGTTGTCTGCTATAATATTATCTCAATCAATACGCAATAAATGAATTGAATTGATCTGTTCTATACGAATCGGTAGTATTTCACTTTGATATGCAAGGCAGAGTTAGACTTTTAATAATTTGGTAAATTAAGTAAGATATTTTTATATGATTTTTTTTACTGTGTACGAAAAATTGGTGTTGGTAAGAAAGCATCCAGGCTAAAGTGGGATTGGGCGGGCCACGTTTGCCGTATGCACACAGAAAGATGGACCCAAAAGCTAACTTACTGGATTCCATTCGATGGTTAAGTATAGGAAGAGAGGGAGACCAAGAACAAGATGGTCCTATGATTTGAAGGGATTCGATAAGAACAGGATTGAAAAGACAAAGGACAGAGATGATTGGAGGGAATTAGGGGAGGCTTTTGCCCGGCAATGGGACATAAATGGTTAGCGAAAAATTAAAATATTTTAGCGATAAGATGCACTATCGGATATTTATGGGATAAAACAGAAGGTGCAATCATAGCAGCAGCAGCGGGAACAAACCAAAGGGCGGCCATTATTTGCTTTGTCGAAAGGTTGATATTTATTAACCAAAAGCAAGTAAAGCCATAATGCTCGCATTAAGGCGCTGTTATCCCTCAACCTTTTGGTATTTGAGGGGTGAAGCCCGCGGGGTACGGTGCGCGAAACTCCGCCTACTGCGCGGTGCCCGCACTCGTGAGTCAGATGGACAAGTGCGAATATTATTTACACTCTGGTTCCGCACAAACTTTGCCATTTGAGTCAGTGTCATTTTACTTCAACTTACCTACATGTTTATAGGTAAATTATACTTACACTATTTATTATATGACTTGATTATACGACTGCGGCTTAGCCCGCATGCATCCTACCTTAGCAATCATCTAAGGTGCGTAGGTAGGTACCTAAAGAATGCTTTCACCAACAGATTTTATGTCTAACGGTTTAGAATGTATTAGTATCATAGTATGTAATGTAGCTATAGAAGATAGATATAGTAATTAACGGCGATGGAAATTGATCAACAATTTTTTAAGATTACCGTTACAAACATACACAAATATATATATTTTCCTCCTTAGTAGTTTGTAGATTAGGAATATCAATTGGCGGCCCGCGCCTGCCTCTGCCACGCAGCGTCACTTCTAGCGTAGTAGGCGCGACTGCTCCGATCGTGAGCGCTAAGATGCCGCAATGCAGCCAACAGCGTGGGACAATGAACTCCGTATTCTATAAGCTAATGAAAGGGGGCGTTTTGGGATATAGAAGAAAACTCCTTGTAACTGCAAAATTTCATGTACTTTCTTGATTTAGAAAAATACAACAATATAACCTATATATAGTAATATAATCAAGTCTTTCCTAAAAAAAAGTACAAGAAGTTATGTTCGAAACCTTAAACTAAAGTGTATGCAAACATGTCAATACATTCCTTTTTTTACTTAAAAAAAAAACAACAAACACTTATGACAATAAGACAGGTTGTTTTTGATGAAATGTGATCTTTACTAATGGATCACAATTCATCAAAAGTAAGCTGTCTACTACAACAGGGTAATGAGTAATTCGGAGACAATTGTCTTTTCTTACGGTCAGGAGATTGTAAGAAATTTTCTTTGTCTTCACTTGGAGAAGATAATGATCGTCCATGAATTGATCTTCTTTTCAAACCCTTTTGTTCTTCAGCAGGCCTTCTAGATGATTCTGTTAGTGTGTCTCTTAGTGGCATGCCTCGGGCTTGGCGTGAATCTACAATTTCTGGCAATAGCCATTCCATATAAAATGTTTTTAGTTTTTCTTTCATTTTTGTTTCCCAAAAAGCATCATCTTTATGGATCATTAATGTTTTTAAGGGTGTCTTTTCTCCACTCCAGACTGCAAACAGACAATTGTTTTTTTGGGTGACGTGCAGTTGTCCTTGAATTTGGTAGTACCAATTACTCGTTTTATTTATTGTAATTATGTCACTTTTTTTGTTATACTTCCACATCTGTACCTTATTTTGTTTAATTGCATTTTCTGTTCCTATTTTAAATGCAACTAAAGGACATTTAATTTCGACAATAGTGTCTTCCCCTATTAAACCATCAGGTGTGGCTCCAATAAAAGGAAATTCCCGATCTATGAACAACCCGCAAGGCTCAATTTTGACATTTTCTTGGAGAGCCAGCTGCTGCAATGCAAGTTGTTCATTTTCTACCCCATGTGCTACTGCCGTAACATTACTAAGGTTCGACTTATATAGGATATTTTGTACTAACTTTGCTTTACTACTATTTTCTCGCCTTTTCACTACCATTCCAAAATTAGATGCAGTTATCATATTTTTTCTCAACTCTAACCATTCAATGCTATCTCTTTGATTCGAGGTACCCTTTTGTATTGCATCTTTATCCAAAGTCAATTGTTTAAGATTTTGTAGGAATGATTCTTTGGCTTTGATCAATTCCTCAGGTACCATATCCGGAGCAGTACTTTGAGCACCATAATCATGTTGAACCGTTTTGTGGTTATGTACTCTGTTTTTTTTATGAGGGTTTGCCATATTTCTTTTGCGTTTTTTTAGTCTTTGCTCTTCAAATTTCTTCAAATTTGATTTGGGACTACGGCCTAAAATTTTTTTGTGAAGAGTGTATCGTGGATGATGATTATTGAAAAAAAGGACTGCTGCGGAACACCGTGCACGATAACCACGACGAAGGGAAAAATTTATCCTTTTTCCCCCAACAATCTTTGCAACTACACTATTGAAGCGTTCCACTGCATTGGTATCTACGTCCTCAAGGAGACTTCTTGATTTTGATAATGTTGATTGAACAATCGTTTGTATTCTCATCCAGAATGAGGTATTCTCTATTTCAATATTACTCTGTATAGTTTTGTCTTTTGAACAGTAATAACTTTTGCAATTTTTGTGGTTACCAAACGCATGGTAAATTGAATTTTGTACCTCATTTCGGAATTTACTAATTGTATCTGGTTTTTCTTTCTCCGATTTATATTTGGATATTGAGGCAATCACAACTTTACGAATTGTCATAATCTTGACTTCTGATAACAATTTTCTGTATTCCAATGGATATTTTGTTTCTTTTGTTATAGCTCTTAGTCTATTGCATAGATTGCGTAATAAGTGGTTCCTGCATTCTATTTTTTGAACAGTATGATTTGGGTAGGGATTACGGGCTAGAATTTTCGCGTAAGTAGCAGAGTCACCATCTGCAATCAGCCTACCATAGATCATATTATACATTGCTAAAGATGTATCAAAACCTTGGCAAATAATTTCAGACTCCATTCCACTGGAAGCTCCTGAATAATTTTTATAACATTCATGTTTTGGTGCCGTAATTTGTTTTTTATCTGCTCGTGCACATACTAAGCAATATTTATTTTTAATTCCTATGAACAAAACTTCCCCAAATTTACGACCTACAATTGCTGCGGCACCGGACAATGCTTTGTAGTTATTCCCATAGGATCTTGACGACCAAACGCCATCAGCATATACGTCTACCATAGGTATACCATCCTTGCTTAATTTTCCCTCGGATATAGCTGCATTACGTTCCCGCATAGCAGCCTTTTCCATACACTCAACGGCTGTGGCTTCCCATTTTTCGTAAACAACATCTTGAATTTTTAAATACGACCTAGATGTAAAAATGGGAATATCCACGCATGCTGTAAGTTCTTTAAACTGGGAATATCCAATACCGGCTGAAGTTACACCTGTAACTGCAGCCAAATTAACGTTAATATTCTCTTTGCTTGCTGTATCTTCGTTAGTTATAAAAAAATTGGTCTTACACATATTACATCTAAATTTATATTTGGAAATCAATCCATTTCGATTTTCTCCTATAAGGTACATATCTTTTAGGTTACAATTAAATAAAGAACTATGGCTGGATATATTTTGTAGTTCCTTTACAAAGTACATTATATCTACAACTCTTCGTCCTTCTATTGGGAGAAACGACTCTTTTTTCGACTGGTTTTCTATAATCAGCTCCATATCGTTAGTTTCTCTGAAAATAATATGAGTATATGATAGAACCGATAAATACTATATGCTTGATTTTGTTTGAAACCTGTTTAATAAATAAATAAATATATACGGACTAATCACACAGATTGAGTTAGCCCCAAAGTAAGCTCGAGACTTGTGTTATGGGATACTAACTCATCGATACTATATATTTTATAACAAATACATAGGTATTTAGATAAACATCCAAGACCCAGGCCAATCTGAAAAAGATCATTTTCCATCTTGTCCCGACCGGGGATCGAACCCGAGACCTCCGGTGTGACAGTCCGGGGCGTGATGACCGTTGGGCCACGGAGATCGTCGTTGAAACTTCTTGTATGTAGAGTAAGTTCAATATTTAACTACCAGCAAGCGCAGCGAAGGATATTTACTAGTACTATTAATTGGTCAAACGTCTTCATTATAGAGATCTAAATGAGGTTATCAAGTATCTGCTTTTTCTGTATCTAATAGTTTCTGACAAGTTTATTTTTAAAAAATTCGCGGCAAGTTTCACCGTCTTTAGGATTTGTTGCACATACTGATATATTAGTGCTCATTCTACTCTAATTTAGGAAAAAATCGTTGAATCGAAAAAATAATTGAAAGAACGTACCTAGCTAGTATAATTATATGTATAAGTAAAACAATTCTATATTATCAAATTTTAACGACATACATTATACATACCTATTTTGTTCTTCAACAGTTCCTACATCAACAGTTGTCGGGAGTGCTATTGATGTTGAAGCATCGTTGATTGATGTTAATTGATCTGCACTTTGGGAATCCATGTGACTGAAATAATCATCAATACATCAATACATACAATAAAACTGTAACTGTTCTGTGAAGATACATAGAATATTTTTAAGAAAAAATCTATAAGGGGTCTTTATGGGGCCAATAGAAGCCTTAACCATTTTTTGTAGAATTTTTATCTGTCTGTCTTTCTGTCTGTATGTAATTTATGGTTTTCACTGTTGTATTATAGAAGGTCTGATTTAAAATCTGGTGTAAGTTTCATCTTGATATATGCCGCTTAGAACCTGAGGTATGCGCGGACGAAGTATTGCATATAGTCGCGGGCATTGGCTAGTTAAAAATAAATATTTATCGGCGTACTTATCATAGACATCAAAACATGACGAAATCACTGGCAGAAGCTAGTATATTATAATTATATGTAAAAGTAATTTTATTTTTTTATAATTATAATCCTAATCCTAACATTATAAATACGAAAGTGAGTTTGTTTGTTTATTTATTTATTTGTTTGTTTGTTACCTCTTCACGCTCTATCTACTGAACTACATCTACTGAACCAATCTTCCTGAAATTTCGCATACACATAGTTTAAAATCCTGAGAAGGACATAGGGTACTTTTCTTTACTTAGTATAATATAATTTTAACGACATACCTATTTTTATACATACCTATTTTGTTCTTCAACAGTTCCTTTATTATTTATTGTATTTGGATCAACTGTTGTCAGAAGAGCTAGTCGTGTTGAAAGATTCTTGGGTAGTCTGTAATGTAATTTAATTGATTAGAAAAATTAAAAGCCTATTACACTTTATAGGAAACTAGCTATTCCGCACAAATTCTTCTGCTTTATGAATGGAACCATTAAATCAAATAAATTTCAAAATGTTTTATTGATTATTTTGAAGACCTATATAAGATACAAAATTTCACTATACATCATTTAGTTATAATATCAAAGTATTTAGCCAGCTCCCACACGCCTTATTATTTTGCGACACATCTAACAAAATTGTTAATACATATATACAAAAATGTATTTAACAACTTATACTTATAATGATAACTTCGCAAATAGACAGACGCGGTGGAGGACTTTGTTTTATAAATGTAGTGAAGTATAGATTATATACCTAGATATTTCTATTTTACGAATATTTATATTAGAACTAGGCTTTTGATATTTTACGTTTTTGTATTTATAGATTTCGTTTGCATAGTACAAACTATATATTACTTGTTATCATTTGAAACGCGGTGGCATGGCGGCGGCGGCGCACATTGGAACCCCGCCATACAAGGTAGTGCTCGTAACTCGATTTTCGAAAAGAGGGTATATTCAAAATTTATTTATCGTAAGTCATAAAGGAGGGTATAATGAATTATGTTTCATACACAGTCAGTATCTATCAGCTATCAATTGAGTGCCAGGCTACGTCAAACTTCAGGCAATAGCAAATTGTCATAATAATTGCGTACCGGTGAGCAGTACATTTACTTAATTTTCTCATAATTGTTTGTTTTTAAAGAAAAAAATCAAATTGTCTCTTGTAGATGATGATATGTAGATGATATTTCAACTTTTATATCTAATTGTTGTCTGTTTTTTTATATCATTTATTCATGGTAAACATTATGAACTTGAACTTTAAGAAAAAAAATATTTTCTTCTCAACGCGCAAACTCCTTGCAAAAGTAATAATTAGATGTAGCTACAGAAACCTTCAGGATAGAGTAACCGAAGAGAAAAGTAAAAGTAAGTTGCGCGTTTTCGAAATATTAATTTTTTTGCTATGACATTTTAATCAGGCATTGGTCTCATCATGAATTTGACTAATTTGTTAGAGATTTTGCTACTTATTTTAAAATTAAATGTTGATTACCAGTTTATTAAATTATAATCTGTGTAATATATCAATATTTTATTATATTTTTAAGGTAAAAGTACGTATACCATTACTCGAAAAAGTTGTGTGACCTACTTTTCAAAAGAAAATTTAAGTCAATGTTTTAGTAGGAAATCTACAAGGGAAAAACATGGGGATTATTTTTAATAATATTTAGTGTCATCAGATCCTATAATCATACATAGACGATCCCTGCCAGTGTTAGAATAAAAAATGTTTTATTCCGAAGCTGAAGCTATCGAAATATTTACTTTATCCTGAATGAATCTTGCTTAAAAATTATTTTTTTATTTGATCCTAATCCTAATTAATATTATAAATGTGAAAGTAAGTTTGTTTGTTTATTTGTTTGTTAACTCTTCACGCTTTATCTCTCCTGAACCAATCTTCCTAAAATTTCGCATACACACAGTTCGAAGTACTGAAAAGGACATAGGATACCTTTCTTACCGGGAAAAACCACTGTTCCCATGGGAACTTCACGCTAGCGAAGCCGCGGGCAAAAGCTACCTGTTAGTTTTTGAACTTTACGTACCTACCTATTTATTTATTGATATGCAGTCACCAAATATAATAAAATAATAGTTTCTTTCAAAAACGTCCTAATCTCAATCTGTCCAAATAGAATCGCTATTCGAGTAGTCACTTATTATGTTGACTGTACAAGTGAACTGTTCATCCATACTTCCATACTAATATTTCCTTACCAACTGTCTGTCTGTCTTTTACGCTTTCGCGGCAAAACAGCTTGATCGATTTTAATGAAATTTGGTATATAATTAAAGACCTGCGGTCAAATATAGGCTACTTTAAAAAAAATATCAACGCCCAATACGCTGCAAACGGGATGAAAGTTTGTATGAAAAACACTTAATATACTTTTTGCCGCGGGCGTAGCCGCGGGCAACAGCTAGTACTCTATGTAGCACTACAAACTGTTTCTAATGTGTCATATTTAATTCCTAAATACATTTCATTACTTAATTACACTGGTTATAGTTTTGAGCACTGGGGTCCCAGTGTGCGGCGGCGCCATAATAGTCCCAAGCCATTTATTGGATCGCGGCATCTTAGCGCTCACGGTCGGAGCAGTCGCGCTCGCGCCTACTACGCTAGAAGTGACGCTGCATGGCAGAGGCAGGCGCGGGCCGGTACTAATACTATAAATGCGAAAGTCTGGATGTGAGTTTGTGAGTATGTTTGTTACTCAATCACGCAAAAGCAACTAGACGGATTTCGATGAAATTTGGCATACGGGCAGAAAAATACCGGGAATAGCATACTAATAGGGTATTTTTTATACCGAAATTCCCACGGTAGCGAAGCCCCGGGTAGCTATAAAATGATAACCCATGCAATTGTATAGTTATGGCCGCTAGACATAACTATACAATTAGTAAAACTAGCCGTGCCCTGGGGATTTCATCGAAATCCGTCCAGTAGGTTTTGTGTTATTGCGTAACAAACATCCTCACAAAGTCACATCCAAACTTTCGCATTTATAATATTATGTATGGATTAGTAGGATAGGATAGTAGAATTACTTATAAATTTCTACTTACATATTTATAGGTAAGATTATAAAGTACTATTATTTTGTAACGAATAAACCCAAAAGCTAAGTATTGGATAAAAATTCCTTCACCATTATTATTTCTTTTCTTATACCTACCTATCTATCAGTAGGATTACTATGCCTTATAAAAAATTTAATGTTATATTACTTATGTGTATGTTCGTGTGTAAAATAAACTAGGTATATAATGCTCATCCGTGTGAAACCGGGGCGGGTCGCTATCGCTAGTCACCTATCTATACATATAATTATGTAGTTATTTGTGAACTGAGCAACAAACAGAGTTCTTGGTATCTACCTAATACCACATGTATTTCGTAGGTACATAACATACCTACATAACATACTCACCTTGCAATTTGTACCGTAAACGTTGAAACCTAAATAATTGTAATTCTTATATATTCTATGATAAAAAAATGTTTACAGGTAGGTACTTACTGAGATACTATGTTCCTCTTATTCTTGTTGCGTCTTTTCCTTGTACAATATCGACGAATTGTTTTATTATTTTTATTACCCATTTTACACACAAAGTCACACAAACAATGTCACAAAAAAGTACGTAATTCAAATACACAGTGTCTAAATGTCACAAAAATAATAAACCTAAAAGGCTATCAATATACCTATCACCAAAACTAACCTAAAAAGTGTCCATTATCACAAAACTAAAACCTAATATTACCTATGTCCATTACAGAATAGAACGAGTGTCAATTCGCACAAACACTTTAGACAACAAAAATAACATCGATAGGTAATACACGTAAAGGAATCATACAAAAGTCGGCAAGCAGCGAGACGTGACCTACTCCACCAACAGATCAGCGCAGACTGGCTTTGTACCTGAGAATCGCGCGATACAGTACGTACTACTAATGAAATAAGGTTGAAAGTGGTGATACAGGTTGGCCCGTCACCAGTCTCAGTTCAAACCCGTGTCTGCCATTTCGGTTATTTTTCCGTTTTAATTTAATAATTCAATAATTAGAATCAAATATCGTAATTTTTTTAGGTATCCATCTTGCTCATTTAGTTATACTTTGTATAGACTAAAAAGATGGTAGTTGTCACTGAAAATATCAAGTAATTCGCGACGAAACTTTTCTGGATATACCTTTTTTGCTATTTTTATTTTGCTAGGTTTTAAATATTTTTTTGAAAATATTTTGATGTAATGATATATTTTGATCTTTGAACTTTACTTCATATTTTTTTCATGCTAGCATTCCATGAAAAATATGGCTTAACTGCGCGACGAAAAAATAGACGTTTTACGATTTTCCTCTGATGCAGCCCGCCTTAAGAAGATGTAGTACTTTCGATAATGTGCGGTGTTTGTTAGCCGATACTCGAATTTCAGAAGGTTCCTTTCGTTAAAACAAAGCTTGACGGATGTTTATATAAGATAAATTAATTATTATGGTTTCACTGTAGGTATTGCTTTTTATTTATAAGCACATAGGTACCTACTCAAATACTTTATCCAATCTCAACTATCCTAACTAATATTATACTTAATTGCGAAAGTGAATTTGTTTGTTACCTCTTCACTTCACGCTTTATCTATCCTGAAATTTTGCTTACACATAGTTACAAGTGCTGAGGAGGACTTAGGGTACCTTTCATAACGGGAAAAAGCACTATTCCCGTGTGAAATTCACGCAGGAGAAGCCGCGGACTAAAGCTGGTAGGTACCTAATGAAAAATGCGAAAGTGAATTTGTTATTCGTTTTGTTTGTTGCCTCTTCACGGTTTATCTACTGAACCAATCTTTCTAAAATTTTGCATAGATACACATAGGAGTAGGTATGTATCTACTGAGAAGGATATAGGGTACTTTTTATGCCAAAATTCCCACGGAAGCGTAGCCGCGGGGAGCAGCTGGTACCTTTATAAAAGTTTTGTTCTATTTTACACACAAACTGCTGCACGGATTTCGCGTTCAGGTCCACAATATCCCTTTTTCAAAATGTCCCTTCGCCAAAATGTTCCTTCCCAAAAATGTTAGGAAGGGAAGTCCCGGGGAAGGGTCATTTTAGGGAAGGGACATTTAGGGAAAGGAACATTTTGAAACTAGGGGACATTTTGGACCCGAACATGATTTCGATGGTATATAGGCAAAATAAAGCCTAGAATAGAACATAGATAAAGTCTCTACGGCTGTGTTAAAACCTAGTAAGGGACAAAAAAACAAACCGTGTATTTACTAAATTCGCTGTAGAAAGCGCTATTCTAAAGCGAATTAGTAAAAACACGTTTATTTATAGAAAGCGCTATTCTAAAGCGAATTTAGTAAAAGCACGTTTTGTTTTTGTCCCTTGCTAGGTTTTAAAATTGCACAGCGCCGCCTACTTTTTATGTTAAAAGATAACTTATTAAAACTTTGATGACAAATCTGTATTTGTCATCAAAGTTTTGATCTATTTGAATGATGCCAAATTTCAGAGCAGTAATCCTAGAAAAATAAAGCATCAACTGGTGTAACAATCTCCTGTTGTTGTGCAGGCTCATTCATTTACCCCAGAAGGTAGGTTGTGATGAAAAAACAGATATTGCAATAAATATTTTTGATTTTGATGAAAACTACAAGAAGTTCAATATGGACATACCGACATAGTCTCTCTTAGCAGGCCAAATAAAATTACTTACCTATTTTTACAGATTATGTAGGTGCACACACTCTCTCTCTCTCTCAGCCGAAAGACGTCCACTGCTGGACAAAGGTCTCCCCAAGGATTTCACACACACAGGGTGCACACACTAACCAATGCAAATTCGCCGATATTACCGCGGCACAGAGGTCCATTTGACATGCAGTCAATTATTATTGTATTGTAAATGTGTCTGGTCCTTCTTATTTCCTGTTTGTTTTGTTCATCAGACACACGAAACACAAATCCTTACCATTATCAAGATTTTGTCTCAATTCCCAATTTTTCAGAGTCGCATGCATCAAGCCTTTATTTTTATGGTAGTACCTAGGTACCTACTCATAGGTATAACTATTACAATGGCGTCCAATGATTTATGTATCATTGTATTGAGCAATTAAAGTATGGGAGTGCCGTGATGGTTCAGTGGTTCCAATGGACATGGAGCTACAGTTCGAATCAACGTAAGTATCTAGTACTCAGATATATTTTTGTACTGGATGCTAATCCAAGGCGCTCTGCTCTCGTAGAAATGTCTTTAAAATTATCTAAAGGTACCTTAATGTTTGATAGACTGTTAGATTTTGAGTGAAAAGTGAAAAATATCCAAACCTAAATAAAATATAATGAAGTATTTTCCTCGGGGATTACCTACCACTGCCGCCGTTAGAATATTTTTTGGCAGTTTCATTGCAACATTTTGTAGGCTCCATAGATTTTCTTGATCTCAGAAATTCTCTTTATTTTATAAACCTTATATGTAGTAAGTTCTATGTAATTTTTCTGTCAGGTTAAGGTTATATGATAAGGTCACTGAAGCACCATTCGGGACAAAAATAAAAATCATTGTACTTTTTTTAAGTTTTTAATTTATAAAGGTTCCATTGTATTTATCGTAATATAGTGTCATTTGAAATATTTTCATTGCTAATTTGCATTTCGATTGGATAATGTGTAGTAGGCAATTACGTAATTACGTAAGTATAAATAAAATGGTAAGTGTTAAAAAATAAACGTCAAAAATTAACGGCGCAAAACTGACAATTTAAATGCAGTAATTAGTAAAGAAAATATAAAATTAAACTATTGGGTTATTTGTGCATAACTAAAAAATAGGTAAATTATTAAAATTATCCTAATTACAAACTTAAGTTACAAGCTGCTAAACATAATTGTAATATTGTGCGAACACAAAAAAAAATGGTTATGGAAAAATGTATAACTATTTATGTATACTAAAACACCGCCATTCTGGGCATAAGTGTGTGGAAATCTCAGGCATTTTTAAAATAGTCCGTGAAATATTATTTGATTTACTTATAAATAGTAGTGCAGACAGACTTGCTACTTATATTTATGCCGAGATAGATTTTATTTTTAATTGTTTAATTTTACTACAAAATATTGTAACAAAATAAATTTATGCATGCATATATGCACGCAAATTAACGGGAACATATACCTAGCATATACCTAGGATTCGCACAACACTTTTTGCCCTTCAAGTATGATAGAATCATTTTCCACCACTGCGCTGGCGCCGAACGAACGTTCGCTAAAATAATTTCCATTCGATAACAGTCAAACAAAATTGGACTAAACAACAAGGAATTTGTACTTTGGGAGATGTGATATTACAGAGAATCGACTAGGTCCTCGTCAAAATGAATATTAAATACTTAATAAACATTGTATCCATAATATATTATATAAGCAATATAAAACGTAACATAATCGGAAATACTAGACAATAATATAATTCTGCTAAATAACTGAAATAATTCAGGAACGCCGCCTGTTCTGTAGCGGACCGGTTTATTGTTGAATCGATTACAAGATATAGCGAGCTGATGACATCGACTAGAATCCGGCTATCGATACATCTGACATCGAAGACAATATTCCCTCAGCTACAGAACCGACGGCTAAACGTCTAACAATATATTATTAATCGAATAAAACTTCGCTAAGAATTTGTACCGAAATGTACCTAGCGTTGTATTAAAATGATATGCTTGCGAACAGCTACACTTTGGTTTAACAAGACTGCTGCCCGCTCGTCGACTAAAAAAGGTTATCCTCAAACCCACTACACACTCCGCTATTGAACAGTGGCCGCTTGTCCGGTATTCTGCGATTATCGATATCATATTAATAATAAATGTCACAACATCAAGCCTGTTTAAAAAACACTAAGCCTACTAAACCTACTACCTGCGAGAACTCTTTTAAAGAGTAAACTTACATACTAGATTCGTAAAGTAACACAAGCCAGCGTGGGCTACGCAATATCAGGATCAGTATAAAATATAACATTTTTTTTTTCGCTCCCTATTTATTACAATTTTCTGAAACAACCTTATAGCTAGTCATGCTTTACCAACGTTACAAAATAGACAATACAACGCTCACTATCTTTATAAATTAATAGCTTTCTCTCAATAATTTTCAAATTGTTACAAAATGGATTTTTCAAAACCAGAATATCTTACGCTTGCTATATTTGTGCCAATTCCTTACGCATCAACCTTTAAATGTACAAAAATACACGTTCTGACGTTTCCAAATAATATCAATTTTCATTGGTATAATTAGCGCATTCTTAATTAAAACGACTTATAATTAATTCAAGCACTTAAATTTTACTTAACATTAATCAATTGGAGTTTCCTTTCTGAGCTTCTTAACATCATTCCTTACTTAACTACGACATTCCTTATTCCAGAAAAATTGTAAATAAACAAAAGAGATCATTAAATTACACAGAACACTTAATAAAATCAAAATAAATGTGTATTGACACATGTTTGTTCCGCGTGTCAACTAAACTGCTCAAAAAACTAGGGATTTTCAAAATTATACGAGCCATTCAATCCAAACATACACTTGATATATCTATCATATTGAAAAAAAAAAAAAATGCCTTGTGAGATGCTTAACGTCAACATTAAGTTTAGTTTTGGTTTCAAATAAATATTATGTTTATAAACGTTTTTATTGAGCTTTTGGTAGTCAAGAAATTATTTTCAACTGTACTAATAGGCTTAATTTCTGAATTATTTTGTTATTTTTCTAAACATGCGACGAGTTAGGGTAACATACAAAGCATCTGATCAAGTAGAAAATGCACACTTAAAGACTTCCTAGCCTAGATATACAAATGACCTTGTCAAAGAACGTCTGATATCAAGAAGGAATCTTGCGCATAACAAATTTTAAAGCTAAGTTCGTATCACGATACGACTCATTCAAGATTGCTCCTTAAAACGACAATCATGGTCTTAAAAGTAACTATTATCGCTGTGATACACGTACGAGATCATCTCGTTTGTCTTACAAAAATACTACTCCTAATTTTCCAGTAAAAAAGTATATTACTTGTTGTTTAATTTACGCATTATACATATAAATAGAAAAGTGTTATTACTAAATTATTTTTACGAAAGTACAAAAGTTAATACAAATTATGACACTCGTACCCTGATGCACCCCGCGCGTTACGTACGTAGTAAACGTATCCTATTTGCCACGCAATAGCTTAATTTTATTATCTTTAACCAATTCGTTTGTTTATCACCGATTTGATCCTTACATCTTGATGGCGTCGCGACCTTTATTAACGTGTTTATCAAGTAGTACTACGCCTTCGCGTTTTCTGTATCTAACAATTTATCACATCGTGTTTCCATCGCATTTTCTTAAAAAACATTTTGACGTTTACCTTATATAAAATCGTATTATCTTTAATCTTATTTTTCATAAAATCAAGTATAAACTTATCTTAAATAGGTTAAAAGTATTCGTAATTTTTTTTATAAATAACTTATTCATAAATCATATTGTAAACGCAAAAAATGGTGCTCTATGTCAAAATGTACATTATATGTAAAATTAAAGTTTCTGACAGACAAACTGATTTGTAAAATGCTTACCACAAAAATATGGTTGGTTTAGTTCAGTTCAAAATGCGATGGACCACGGAACTACCCTAACTACGTTTTTCAAAAGACAAATATGAACTTACTACATTAGTGTAGAAAACATCGAGTATCAAAATATAATTAACACGTTGATTTGCAACTTTCACTAACCAATTACAGCCGTATACTAGTTCAGCCAATGCGTTTGGAAAATTTTGAGCCTTTTGGACGCTGGATCATTTTGGAGATTTATCCATTTTGTTTTAGTTTTTTTGTGATTCTTCTCCTAGGTAAAGTATTAAGCTTTGCATCCACTGAGTTACGTGCAACATATTCGCTATTTCATGAGCGAGAACTAGGTGCTACTTTAATCAGTAGAAATGAGTGAGATAGCGTTATAATGGATACGAGGCTTCAAAGCAACGGACACCATGTATGCAACTTTATAAAGAACAATATTATTATATGATGCTATTATTTTTGTGCAGTAAAGAGTGTACAAACTGTCTAATACATATATTATTATGACATGTTTAAGTATCAAAAATCATGGGCAAATCATGTAGGTCTTAAATGGTCATATTATAGAACATGTGCTACCACAAAAAAACGCATCGAATGATGATACAGAGTCACATCCTCAGATACCGTTGCTTTTACAGTTACCTAGGCATTTGTAACCTTTAATTTAATTACATTGAGTTTTATCTTTTCTCTCTTTAATGGTAGACAACCGGTAGTGATAACGGCAGTCGCCTGTGCGTATTATTTTCGTAACTAGACAATAAGTATCACTGTTTTTACATAACCTTAAAAATGTTGTTCCTCGAACAACAACCATGACCAGAAAGTACACGATTCATAACAAACTCGCTTGGCACGAGGTTACAACTACCAATAAGTATGAAATTAATGCAATGCCTAAATTAATGTTAAGTGTGATCTCATACATTCATCCCATTCACACGTTATAGTTAAAGAAACCTAGTATCTAAGTTATAACTACATATGGAAAAGATTTTAAACCTACATGCGAGACACAATACCTACCTATAGTCAAAGAAATATTATGCAGAATGGTAAATCTACTTCAACCGTGCTTCTAGACGTACGCTAAAGCATTTAATAATATACTTGTAAATTAATCAAATTCAAAAAAATAATACAAGATATAGCTTTTACAATAAGTAACAATTTTTGCTCCTAATTTTTTTACCAACAGAAAACCTAATTAGTTTATGACTGCAATGGTTGTCCACGGCGAAACAATTGCTGTATTATCTAGACGTGTCCCTTTAATATGTATTTTATTACTTTATAAAATTTGCAAAAGTAACAAATCGTTTCTTTGTACTTTTAAGCAATTCTCTAAACATTATAATTCAACATGAAGAAATGTGCATGTCGATGTCTAAATAAATTGTCATTACTTACAAAATTTAACAAATATTTGCAAATAAACTAAGAAGTTGGCAACGTTCGTGTAATTACATTTATTTTAACTGAACAATTAACTGATTAAAATATGAAGGATCAAACAAATTCCGATAATCGTAAATAGTTTGGATTTAGGAGTTTATTCAAACAGAATGTGATTATAAAAAAATTGTACCAATGATGTGTTATTCCCAGATCACACTTGTGTGCGGTCAAGGTTACATTGTGGTTATGCGATAATTTTATAATCACAAAAGTACTTTAAGAACAATGCCTCCATTATGTAGGGAAGAACTAAAACCATATCTTTTATTTTCTAGATCTAAATACAACCTTTGAAGCGTTTGATACATTATTCTTTATTAACAAATCCAAAATAGATCATATCAGTGTCCGATACAAATAAAATAAGTACAGATTAATTTACTGTCACAAGGAATTATTTCGGGATTTCCTTTAAAATGCAAATATTTCTACTATGGTTTGTCAAGCAACTAGTATAATGATTTTCATATTTGTATATTATTTATGGATATAATACGTTCTGATACCTTCTATACCATGTAAGAGTTGTTTGTACTCTGCAACCAAAATAATATTTAAATACGGGATAGAATTTCAGATAGCTGTTTTTACTTTAATATAATTTGCTACATTTGTATCTAGAGAGGTAATGTTAAATATTGAAATCTATAGAATAAATAGCCTTACTGTACCTATAGGAGGACTTTTATATACTTGATCTGTTAATATTTCCCAACACAGCTTTATATTTTGACTTTGTACCGGTAAGTTGGCGTCGAAGACCTGGTAGAGATGATATTCCATCTACGTAGATGATTTTATTGACTATTAAACAATGTCTTTATAATTTGTGTAGCTTTTCCTAGTGTCCCGTACTGCAATGACCCTTCACTTTTTCATTTGTACATGGCCACCATCAGATGATCTGGTTCAATTTAATATTTTCCTAAATATACCAACAACAGCTCGTCTTAATTTTCTTTTTTTTATTATTTTCAAATATTTTCTTGGTACATTGATCGAATGTACATTAAACTTTTAAATATAATTCTATATCCGAACGAGCAAACTTCGATAAAATTAAAATTGTATAACATATGAAGGGTCATTGCACTCCGGTTCTCTTGTTTTAAAATAATTAGGGATTCTTTGATATTGTTGAAATTATGTACTATCGATTTGTGGCTAATCTAGATATATGCAATCTGGTTATAGAATAAGCATCTGCGTGTAGAATAAAGGATATATTTACAAATACTATGACAAATACTAATAAAGGTATTGTGTTATATGTCTCCTTAGATTAAATTGTAAGCTGAGGACACTAGTTAAAATATTAAAGAGGTATGACAACCACACAAAGCGACTGGTAACTACGATCTACAGTTTCTATGTAAATGCAAGTCAATATATTGTTTTGTTAGTGCAAACAGTGTATCGAGACAACAATGGTAGTAATGTGCCATTATTGTCCTGGTATGGGAGTCGACCCGGCGACCCTGGGCCGTAACACCATGTATTGCCGATAGCATTCTAAGATTCAAACGAGATCTCGCTAAATTGTGACCTCTATCCTTGTAATAACATTTTCTTCAATAATAGCCTTTTACATATCGATACTGATATAAAATTATGTTAAATTACTTTTATCGACGTGGGTAAATTAGTTTCAATAAAGTCATTATTCGAAGCTGTAATATGATTCATGCGCTACTAACTCTCGGAAGAAATATTTAATTTAATTTAACTCACAGTCATAAAATTGCTATTAGTAAACTAGTGTGATACCACTACAATGATGTTAGACCATAAAGTAAGAAAAAAAAACATTTTTGATTTTTGTTTCTGTCTATGTGTTAGACTGAAGCAAAGAAAATTATTAGGTTTTTTTAGATGTAGTTACCAAATACGCTCTCCAATCAAACCGTGCCTGATGACAAAATGACAATGACGTGAGTGATGCGGATGACAACGCGAATAGCGAACATTGTGAACCTACAAGAAACTATACCGAAAACGATGTTAAAAATGTGTACGCTTTATGAAAAACCATGTTCCGATAATACAAAAACATTGTAAACATTGAAAATAATTTTCTTAAATTGCAATTAGATTCAATTATATACCTACCGTATTCGTTTTTAAATGTTGATCGGTTTTCCCATAACGGAAAATCGGAGTTTTGAACAAGCGTCAGCTATCTAGTATCCTTGTAGGCACACAATAATGATGATATTAATGACGATGATCGTCTACATACTACGCAACAAATGTGTCGTATGAGAAAGTGGAAGATTCGCATCAAGTGTTTAAAATCATTACTACGTGAGACCACATAGAAACAAGTGACAACACTATCAACAAATCCTCGCCTAGTTTAGTAAGGTAAATGGCAGTATCGATTTTAAGAGAATGGAAAAATTTTCATTTATAAAAAGTGTAAGTCTTTATAAGAATTATTGCCTAAACATTCAGCATATCAAGGCCTGATAGCATAGAGCAACAATGACTTCCACGCGCGGCACGCTTATTGCTCTATGCCTGATAGCTACCATAACGCGATCAATGATTTAAAACTGTCGCAACTTCTCGAAGTAGGACTGTGGTAAATTCGATTTTTTTAATCTTCGATCAAGATTCGTCAGATCAACTGGAAATAGAAGTCATTATCGCCAGCCTTCTACCCACTGCTGGGCATAAGCATCCCTCTGTACAAGAAATAGAGGTATCAACTGTGATTGTGCTCTGATTCGATATTTCGTGTTCATTACCTACCAAATTGAGTGCTACACAACAACGATTAAGGGTCCGTTTACCAGAACATTGAGAAATACAACGGATGGCAGCATGTAAGTTTGAAGTCGCAATCGATTTTCATTTTCAGTTGATCCGACTAACCATTTAATATGATAACATCTCGAGTAAAACTTCGCCAGGCCTTAGATACGCTTCTATCACTTTGTGCCTCAAATGTCACAAGTCTTATCGATCCGCCTTTTTGATCCGCACCACTTTATTATCACTAAACACGCGCTAGAACTAAGATTTATCACTTTTAATCACTTTGCGAGTAATAAGTATCAAATGTATAAAAAACCTTATCTAAATCGTTAACGTTAAACAGTTACGAGTAAATGTGTGCACATCACTTATTACGCTCATTTATGTGGGAGCGCTATTTACTTACAAATAAATAGACATTCATGATAATTATAAGAAAACCCTTAACCTAAACTACGACGGTAGCCGAAAGTTCTGAAGAGATTAACAAAAACAAAAAAACATCCTTGCTTATTAAAAATGCAATAATCAAACAAATTCTCAATGATTAGAGGCTATTCTAAAACAATTGTAATTTTCACTTAAAAATGAACTACATAATTTATCTGATATGGCACGATTCCGAAAAAAGTAAAAATAATTTTAAGTATAGACAATTACTCCACTAATCACTGAGATAAGAATATTTTTAAAGACAATAGAAAAAAAATAAACTAAACATTTCACGATACACGATCCTACAATAATTATAATAGATATAGACAAGCTAATCATATTATTGGTGACACAGCAATAACTTACTATTAAAATCCTCTACCTCATTATTGTTTAAATTAAAAGTAAATTATAGTTCGTGAAAATGATATTAGAGAATAGACTAACATGGCATCTTTCGTTGAATCGCTACAATCAAAGAGCCATTTGGTGGGAGAAAATAAAAGTTCACGATAAACCTACGAAAATATTGTATAACACTTAAGTTAGCTTTAAAATTTTGCTAAAATAAAACATAACTAATAAACTAAATTGAACTAAACAACACACCGCTCAGTAAACCCTATCAGATAGGGCACCATCAGTATCACTGAAATATAAGTAATAATTTTAATCGCCGTCTCCTTCAAAAGGAATACTTTCGAATTTTATTGTAAGCAAAAAAACAAAAAATGCAATTTCTGGCGTCACTTTCACTAATCGTCATTTCCGATAAAAACAACATCTAATCAACAAAGTGCAGAATAAAATTAAAATAAAATCAATAGTACGATTTAAACCGACACATAAAATTATTTGCAATAATACCAACTTAATTTAACAGAAATTATTCCTAGTGTCAATGACACAAATGTTCAAGTCCTTCACTGATTACGCGATTTGGTTTAAGTAGTCGATGAAATCGTTAGAAAAGAGCTGAAGAGAGGGTTCCGCAAGGGGCGCGCGGCGGAGGCTGCCGCAGCCGCCGAGAGCTGGTCGCTCGAATGCGACCGGCTTAGGCCGCAGCGTCGCTAGGTAACGGTCGGCCAGAGACTCGCCCAGACTCATGGCTAGGGTCTCCGGGCTGAGGCCGAGCAAGGAGAGAGACTCGGTAATGCTTGCGAGGGTTGGGGCGAGGTACTTGGCGGATTCTTCAGCTGGAGGTTCGGGCGCTCGCGAGGCCATGCTCGTGTTGATGACTGGTCGCAAGGCAGGCGGCGATGCGCGGCGCGGGGGGGACGGCGCAGGGTTCCACGTATCAGCGGCGGCAGGGGGGGTGCCGGGGAGGTCCCCGGCACCGCCGACTGTTATGGCCACTGCTGGAAGAGCGGGTAGGCCCGTTTTGTGTAGCAGTAGCCGAGAGGCTTGACGAAGTGAGAGTCAAGGACCCGGCAGTGTGGGCACGTCAGCGGATGAGAGTAGTCGGAATAATTCAGCCGCTGTTGCGGGTGGAGTAGCGGCTTGAAGCAGCTGTTGCACTGTGAACAACATTTTTATTGTTAGTATTTCATTGGCAAGTTTTTTACCAATCTTTTCTTGATATAAATAAGAAGTCAATGTCCGAGTAATTTACCTTCAATCGTTCAGCGCAGCAAGGCGTGGCCATGAAGATGTCATAGGAGTACATGGTGCCAAGGACGAGGGACGAGCCATCCCACTTCTGGCCGCAGAACCGGCAGCGGATGGTGCGCTCGGGGTCGCAGCGCTCCAAGCAGCCCATGCACACGCAGGTCAGGTACTGCGTGCGACCTTCCACCTTCACCTGAGGAAGAAAAATATTTCGTAGAAGGACACTTGATCTGCGTCTTGACTACACTATAGATTTTAATACTTAGTAATCGTAGTAACACTTGAAAAATCAGAGTTCAAAATTCTGTCTGTAATAAACATCTTGCCAAGATATCCTGCAATATTCTGTTTGAACCAGGCCAATGAATTCCTTTAGTCACATAAAAGAAAAAGCAAGGCATATCCAAAACTCACTTCACACTCAACCGAAACGTGCAACTGAAAAATAAAAAAGTGAGTCCTCAAACAAGTCATCCAGACCCTTTTAGGCGACACTTCATGCCGTAGAAGTGAGAAGCCTCTAGGGACGCATGCTAATTCAAACGTTATACAAACATGGTATCCGCCTGTCATGTTTCTCTTTAACATTTTGAGCAAACATTGCCAGAAGATGTTGAGTTAGAGGAGAGGGGTAAGTTATCGAGTAAGTATTAAGTAATTTATTCTTGTAATCCTTGAGATTGATAGAGCAAGAGTTATTTAAACTACTGAATTGTCACGCAATCGATTAAACAATCGTCTGGAAAAACTAAATCATCGCATTGAAATTTATTAGATATTCCATTTATTATGCTACAAGCAGTACAATTAATAATTCAGTAGAGAAAACTGACAGGTGTCAATGTCAATTATTTTCTTTATCGTAATTTTGATGCAAAATTTAATACAGTGAATGTTTTAGTGAAGTTATTTCAATAAATATTGATATCGTTACTATAATAATAGGTGTCAACTTTTACAAAATCTTGCGATAACGAACAAGGGTCTTGGTGAATGTATTCCACAAAGCTAAGCTTCTTGTTGTCTGTATTGACTCACTTGGCAAGGCGTGTTTGTTATTTCGTAGACTTGAACAAACTTTGCGGAATCCTATTTAAGTTTGCAGATATAAACTTGTGATTCGGATATTTTAAACCAGGGTTTGTTTGCTTGTAAATTGAAATGAAATTTTGTTTAAAGTTAAAAACCAAACACATGTTCGTAATCGCATGCAGGTCCGTGATGTTTTCAACGTGTTTTTTTTTTCTTAAATTCTAGTTATAAAGCATGGAAGCGATTAAAAAAGATTTATCACGATTGTCTTTTATATAAATTTGTCTTTTTCACAATGTTGATTTGATTGATTGACCTGACCTACCCTTGATTTTTTTTCAAAATTTTTTTTTTTAGAAAAAATATTCTATGGAAAATTGTTAAGTAAATCTTTTACGGAAACTGCCTTATCAATTTTGAATTCTGTATTCTTGGGAAAAAAACATGCTCCCAAAAAAAAAAAACTTTTTTTTTGTCATGTTTTTATTTTTCAAGTTATTTTTTATGTTAGAAAAAAACCTGTTTTTTTTGCAGCATTGACCACCACTTTTAATAATTTTGAGTTATTTTTCTTTTTTTATACGACTGATTAGACGTAAGTAAAGGCCATTTCTTTTCTTATCTTATCTTATAATAACATGAAGTTATCGTCCTGAACCCTAACCTGATATCGTGATCAAAAGTTCACGAAACACAAGCCACTTGAATTCACAGTTGTGGCTGTCTTAACGACCAAACTTTTTATCATTCAACCTTTTTAAAGAATTTTATAGTACTTCAGCAGGTATTCGCAGTTCGGAAACTTAATTATATTTTTTTCTTTTTTTGTTATTTTAAAATATTTTTCTTATTTTTGTATTTTTAACTAAAATACGCGTACTTTGTGTTTTATTCGTCAAGCGCACAAAAGTCCCTGCAATCCAGAATCAATAAACGAAAATCGTCAATAAGAGTCCCCTATGATATTGGATAAGTGGATATATGTATAGCAAAACACAAATTAGGGCCATGGAACGAGTCATGCTCAGCATCAAACTACAAGACATTGCGATGGCCCAGGAAAGAGAAGGTTGACGTAGACAGAAGGAGGCTGTTCATGGAAAGCTGATGACGATGACACAAATTCTTCTTCTTCGAGTGTGTTATTACTAACACTGGTGTTAGTAATAACACACGACTGACAACTCAAAGAGCTTATGTCACTCGAAGAATGCAAGGAATCTACCGCCATATACATACCTCTCACATCAAAATCAGTTTCAGCCAATGTTCAGGACTTATGGTAGTAAAAAGAAACTTACATACATACATATATGAACCCTGAAACATAACACTTCTTTTTAGACATACCTCAACAGCGCTGCTGGTATGCTGTATGGGGCTCAGGAAGAAGGTGCCGTCGACCAAGGGGTACCGGTCGAAGACATGCAGGGTCTCTTTGCAAAGGGCGCAGGAGACCTTGGGCTTGTGTTGGCCGGCGAGCGTGGACAGAATGAACAGCCTCGTCTCATCGTTGCCATGGTTACCTTCGTCTTCGATCTGAAACAAACATTGGAACATTCTATCATGGAAGTAGTAAGTACTTTTGTACAAAGGTACTTATTACTTCCATGCATTCTATATTTCTATGTCTTTGCATATAGTACGAGGAAGAATCAGTTTTTCTTACTAGGGTCAGTTGTACCATTATTGGTATGATCAAGCGAGTTCAATGGTAATACTGCACCTGTTATCACAGGAATATTACGCCCGGTTTCCGAAAGGCATGTCAAGTATTGAATTTTGTAACAGAGTGTCATAATAAATTAACAATCTACTAAACAACTTCGGGTTTCTGAAAAGCTATTCACCGTAAAATTATCTAAAAGTTTTCATTCACTCATTCATGTTTTGTTTCTGTCCAACGCATAGTTTTGTCTCTTCCGTTGACAACAAATGTCAAATTCGACGGACGTACCTAGCTCTATGGATCTGACATTTGGAACAACAAATTGTCACTAGGCTTGTTCAGAAACCTTAACTGCTTATAAATAGAGATTATCAACTTGCTACATAATTTTTTCATTGATTTGCGTTTCAGAAACCGTGTGTAACCCTAATACAACAAAGCTGTAGATATTTTTTGGTCTATGTAAACAGAGTAGAAGTGAAAACGGCTAGCTCATGGTATGATTTGGTAAGACTCCATTTGAAGAGCAAAATTTACTAATACACGCAATAACGTAATAGCTAAATAATAATATTCAAGAGGATAACCAGAACATTAAGAATCAAGAAACGGTACCCACGAGTAACTTTCTAACAAAGACCCTAAATCGTAGACATTGTAAAACCACTCTCGCAATTTCAATATTTCATATCCCATTTACATATTACGATTAATGCATCTACCCACACGTACTTTCTCGCAATAACCGTAAAATATGTGAAGTACAGAAATATCTCCGCAAATAATGTGCATTTTGGCAACAGTACATAATACTGAATATGGACTTGATAATCTCATACTCCCAGTAATGAAAGTAAATTTAAAATTGATTATTCTACGAGTTTCTCCAGAAGCGATCTTGTAACAAGATTTACGAACAAAATTTTTTCCTTATTGTTATAGTAATTTTAAAAAGTATAGTAACTAAGTAGTGTATAGATAGACTCAACTTCTCTGCCCTTCGTATTTTGTGCCGCCAGTAAATGACTGCATAAAGTTGAATAATGAAAGGGAAGGCAATTACAGCGTATTCGGAGACGAAGTCAAACAAAAGGCTTCGATCGAACGAATTTCGTTCACGTACGCGCAATTTTAGGGCTGATAATGAAAGTTTGATGAGTTGCGAGGCGTACTTAATTAAACACGTATTATACATAATGCGGCAAAATATAAAACCCATTAGATTTAGCAGGGTCTTTGGGTATACACAAACCAACGCCTCGCATTCTAATCTTAATGAGATTGAGAACTGCAATGAAGAAAGTTGGTGACGAAATTCTCGAATTTCCTTATTTGTTGGCTGGTGTTTTAATATTGTTTCTAATAGAATAAAATGTCGCTATATTGGCCATCAAGATTTTAATTCCCTTTGTGATTCATGCATAGAAGAGAATTTGAAAGGGAACCGTGTCGAGCAACGTTGCCAATAATAGTTTCAGTTGGCTCATTCAAATACCGATAATCTGCAATCAATTGACAGACTATTCAATAAACTACTGCCTACAAATAGCTGGTATTATACAATTCTTTGTCCTTCTTTTGGCAATAGTCCGAGGCTATTGTTCGTCGACTCATCACATTATGAAGAGAATAGCACCAGCCTGCTAAAACGCGCACCGCATATGTAAGGAACTCCGCATACCAAGTGCATATATTGATGTAGCATTCCTATCTATTATTAGAGTGACGTCGTGACACCAGGAACACATAAAACGTAACAGGCGAGAGCGTTGACCTAACAAACTCGGTATGATTTGCAGTTTGCAGTATAGTGCAGTTTGCCAAGTCGGCGGGAGGGGCGGCCATCCGGCATAGCAAATAGTGCCACGATATCTATTCGACTAAACATCTATTCCGGTGAAGTTATTATCTAAATATTTGGAATTTTCGATGATCTGCAAATTTTCATCGGCTTCCAAGAGATGGATGTTTATTACAAGGATATTTTTAAATACCTGATGAATTAGTGTTCTCAAATGGATATTGCTATTAGATTTTCCCAGTCGGCGTTAATTTTCTATTACTTTCTGAGACATGTTGAGCACAATCACTCTTGAAAGTGATAAAATATATGGTCGGCGAAATGTCTGCATGGGTCGCATGATTGATTTAACCAACGACAGGTGCCAGCTGCGCCAAAGCTTATGATTGATAACGATAAATAGTGAAACACTTTGCTGAATCAAGTGAAAAATGGCGGGAGTACAGCTCACAGCTAATGAAATGACAATGAATTACTGAGTTAATTAAAACAGCGCTAGTCTCATCGCCTTAGGACTAATGAGTGACAATTAAATTGTTAAGTGTCGCGCTCACGAAAGTTTAGTGAGGTTGCAGGTCGACGGGCGACGAACTCTTTAGCCACAAATTATAAATATACAGAACGATGCTTTTATGCAAGCTTTTGCCCGCGGATTTGCCTGGAACTTTTCCCATGCCCTTCTCAGTACTTCGAACTAGGTGAATGCGAAATTTCAGGAAGATTGGTTTAGTAGATAAAGCCTGAAGTGGTAACAAACTAATAAACTCACTTTCGCATTTATAATATTCGTTGTGATAATGCTTTTTTGTACATTTTAAATTCCATTTCCATTCGATTTTTACGGTCTTCATACGGAAATCAAAAAAAAAAACTTCCAAAACAAAGTCAAAAAGTTAGCAGTCATGGGATGCCGACAGATGTAAAATCATCTAACATCAAATATCTGAACATCGACGGCAGGATGATCACGCAATTTACCGTCACGGAATTTGAGTCGACTTTACTGCCAAGCCAGGCCAATAGAAAATATTTCTAGTCTGCTTCTCCGTGTTTCCTAAAAGGTTTAAATAAGAGCAGATCATAAGAAACATAGATCATAAGGAACATAGCCACAAACGCGAATTTTTCATGTTATAGATTATAATAAAAGGTCGTCGATATAAACTTCCGATTTATGCTTATTTTGTGTTGTCGGCTGCAAACTTACACAACTCACTTGTACGGCGAGATTGATGAGCACTCCGACGCAGACTATTTATTTACTCAATCCGATCACATTTTGTCTCGCAATCGTCGCCTTTTACGGTTGTCTGATGACTTGACGTACATAAACCCAACAATGGACAAATGTACTCGACAAATGTACTTAAATTTTGATGATTTTAATTCTAACATTGATAACCTATCAAAAGAAAACATATCATTTGGTAATTCACGAATATTAAAGTAAATAACATTCACCGTCTAAGAGCGGTAACCATTTTGGAGTATCACATGTAGAAATAGGGACATAACAGAGGTTTCAGTCTACACTAGAGTCAGTTAACACGGGCGGACTGCGCTATTTAACTGACTACGACGATCGCAGTTTCCTCTAATTACGTCGGTCGGATTTACATAGTGCGGGGAACTTGCCAGCCGGTAAACTTAGTTTAGTTTAACTCAGTCTCAATGTCGTCGCAACGTTAGCGCATCTTCCAGTTACTTCCGCGAAGGAAATCTTGAAAGTTAAATTAAAACGTCTGAAATTGAAGCTGGTGATTTAGTCTAACATTGTATGTTTGTTCGTTGTTGATATAACAACAGCAGAGGGCCACAAGAGTGAAGTCATAAAATGATTAAAGTGCAGATGGATACTACGTGGATCTGCTCATGATTTTTATTAGGGATTCATTGTCATTAATTAAATTAATTTGTAGTCCCTCAGATTGCGATCAGGTTTGAAAATATTCCATGTGTTGCATTAAATTCTTGAATGCACATAATTTTATGTTCCAGGAAAGGAACAGGAAAATCAGGGCACTAAAATACTTGTATCGACGTTGTGCGTCGAAACATGTCAAAACAAAATCACTTTCCACTTAGGTTTTTTGGTGTATCATATGAAAGAGTTCCTGTGCTATCTTTATTTTGAGCTGGAGTGGAATAAAGAGGACTTGAAACGAAGTGCTCGTTCCCCGGACGAATGTACACACATTAAAACTTTACGAATTGAGGTGACGAAGAGGATTATCTGTATAGGGTTGAAATTAATTGAAAATTCTAAATAAAATCAATTGTTGACAGGATTCTGATAATGTAGGAGTAATTATGTATACGATTTTTTACAAATACAGTACCTATCTATAGCCAAAAGTCGTGAGATGAGAAAGCCACGCTTAGCTGGACAGTAGTCTTATTGATAGAATGGAGATTCAGAAGTTTCTTTAATCAATTTAATTCAACCAATTTAATATGTAATGCGTTTCAGATAATACAATTTAATCAATAAGAGTTTTGGTCCTATTATGTTTGGATTGTCAACTTTGTATCCATTGTCCTTTGTATTCATCCGGTAGACAGAGCGTTTCGTATTAAAATAGCAGACATGGTTGAATAATGTGCATAAATCTGAATTGTACCCGAGGGTGGCTTATTTTTAATTAGCTAAATGAAACTTTTCCTATTATATTTCCCGTCGCCGGTACTCGCCACAGACATAAAAAATAGAATACAGAATAGGCATTTCCTAAAAGTGCATCCTTGTGGTTGGAACAGTCGTTCGATGACATTGCTAGTCTTTGCAGCGGTGGTGGTGGTTGAGCGCTCGAATTGGGTCCGAGCACCTAACTATCATCGTGTACCTCTCATGTCCCACATGCCTTTTGGTCTGTAGATCAATCTGATTCGTGTCGATGAAAATGACTATGATCGACCACAATTATTTCGAATGAAACCTGCACACTACCTCATTGTTCACGAGTACGAGTAGAGTACGGTCTGCAGTTTGTATCATGGGATAGATCTATGAATCTGCTTAACTTTATTTTTATTTTTAATTACTTATTTTCATCGCAACGCTGCTCAAAAGATCTAAAAAATTACGCTTGTTTTAATGTATACCTAAATAGTATAGTAAATTGCCTAACTTCTGTATAGTACATAATTTATACCGGCACTGCAGACTACCTAGAATACAACTATACTTAAAATACTTAAATAAAAATTAAAAGCGGAGTGGTTAAGTGGTCTGAAAGGCTAGCAGAAATTGAAGCCCACAGCGAATCCAATTAACTTCAACAAGATATTCAATACTAGATCTGATATCCTTTACTTAATCGATTTTTTAAACAGCCAAGCGGTTTTAAGCGAAATAGTGGCTCAATCTACGTTGCTTGTTATTTGCTGAGGTAACTTGGACTATTTTCATTTTAAATGATTGATTGGTTAATATTAATTTAAAGAATTCCGAATAGAACAAACCCGTTCTGCTTAAGTACAGGTAAAGTGCATTTAGCAAGTTGTGGGTGAAAAACAACTTTACGACTTTGTTTCCTAACCATGACGTCAATAAGGCGACGACATTGTTCCACATGGCACCAGTGTGGGGCCAAACTAGACAAAATAAAGGATGTCACAAAATAAACTGTTTAAAATGCTTTCTGAATCTATAAGTTTCATTTGTAAAAATTGCTTGGTTTATCATAAAGATTTAGGCTTAATATTATTTCAATCTTGAACTTCTAACATTTTGGCCTCGTCATTACAAAGCTTTAACTAAAAATATTACCGGTGCCTTTTATTTTTTAAGAGCAGAGATCAAATTATTATTTGATGGATAGAATCGATTCTTTTTATTCATACATTACTGCACGAATAACACCAAAAAAAATTTTTTTTTATACAATAGTAGGCAAACAAGCATGCGGGTTGCCTGATGGTAAGCAAACACCGCAGTCCATAGACACCAACGACCCAAGAAGGTCACTCATGCGTTGCCGACTTTTTAAGAAAGCGATAGGCTCTATATGATTATAATTTAAGACACGTTTGGTATAAAATGGTATTCTAAAGTGAGAACAAAGGGAAGCCATCAGTTAAAGTAGCAATTTTTCAGCTCGCCATCTCAAACAATATGTCTGCGGTGGATGGTATTTGCAGTGCTCAATACATTTATCCTGACGTTGCTCGGGTTGTTCCTGTGTTTGCCATTGTCTCAGAGTTCTACGTTAATACCACCCTTTGTATCAGAAAATGCATTCTACAAATGCAATCGAATGGCTCTCGCACAATCTTATCATATTTTCCGCTCAGCAAATTTTATAGTTTCAGACAGAAACTAAGAAAAACATAGTAACTTTCGGAGCGAATTGCACGTTTATGTCATCACGGCTATTACTCTTGGTTCTCATCTGTATTCGACTGTCAAAGAGACGGTGGTTTATGTAAATCTCCAGCATTTATTACTCTTGCAAATGTCGATACAGCTCCCGGGAATCGTAGCGTGCAATTTGTTAATCGTCACAAAGGAATATTTCCAAGAGGACTCAGACGGTATTGAAAATGCTCCGCGTACCTTAAAGATTTGCGAGGAATATTTGTAAAATTCTCATGCATATACAGAGCGATGGGTGTGGATGTGGAGGCCCTTCAAAAATTCAACGTCTTACGGGACTCTTTCGCGTGAATTAGTCCCGTCCCGCGTACCGAGGATTCCATATTTCGCGTCACATATTCCCAAGTCCCAACATACCCATCCAGGCGAGGCATTTCACGCCATTCGATATTTGTTTATATTCTGTACAAAATGTATTCTTGAAGTGTTTACTTTGACATTGGATATAAATACTGTGTCTGTTTTTATATTAAGATATCACGTTTAAAGTTAACAAACTTTAAGTGTTATAATTTGACAAATACTTCTGAATAAAATAAAAAAATATCGGCGATATCGTATATTTTTTTATCAACTCGTTTTTTTGAAACTGAACAAGTCATATGAGAAAATTACACAATTACATCTCGACAAATGTTAAAAACTCTTAAAAATGAAAGTCTTCGCACCGAGTAAACATTGGCGACTGTCCTTGTTCGTTGATTTGTAAAAGCAGAAAGGGAAATATACGCGAGTTCAAGTGGGCATTAAACATTGAAAGAGGTCCATTGAGAAGTTCGCAGCCAATAATCATATCTTCAAGCAAGACGTGTAAACTATGCAACAAAGTCGTTACGGTTTTACTGCCAGTTACTGACGTTTCTACAGAGAATAAAGCAGAATTTATACAAATGCATGTTAAAAATGGCCGGGTGCAAGAATTTGATGCGTTTTTGATGAGCTTGTTGACGAGACGTCTTTATTATAACTGTACCATTTTTATGAGAAATAAATTGTTTTATTGGCATGACCGTTGATGAAATATGTATCTTAGTCAATTGAATGATCTATTCATAATTTGACGAGCAATTTTATTTAGTTTCAACATCGATATTTTAGTCTGAAAATAAAAAGCTCTCGTCTGGAGCTCTCAGAACGGTAACATAAAAATGCTGCCAAGAATTGGTAATTTACTTGTTTTTATTTAAAAGGTTATTTTTTAATTACGGTTGATGTATGTGTGACATCTATGTTAGAAGCGTTGGTTAGAAGCTATTCGCTGCGCGAGACGCTACAAGAAAAACTACTTATCCTAACTTGGTTTAATCGTTAGTTCGTATTGTTATGTCTGTTGGGAGGCGTGGAAGGAACATTAGTGCTAACTGCTAGCTAGACTCTCGTCAATATTCACGGTTAAGCAAAGTTGTATGTAAAATGTAGAAGCGAAAAATGCAAGAGTTGTTTAAAGAAATTGTAGCAGCTTCATTGGTCAACGACGTAAAGAATATTGCTGCCAATAACTGGATGAGGATGGCCCACGACTAGTGATGGGCCGTTCCCGAAACTTTCAAAGAAACAGCGGAAAGAACGAAATTTTTTCCTAAAAGCCAGAGAAATTTCTGAGAATTTTCGGAAATTTTCAAGGGAAGACATTTTCGGGATCAGGAAATTTTTGTTCGTTTATTTGCATACCTTTAGGTACTTAATGAGTTATAATTAAATTATTTCTATACATATTATATGTAAAGAGAATATGGTTCGTGTACTAGACAAAAATGTCGCATTTCGTAATACATTTCTGGCCAAGATAATAAAATTATCGTCAGTTGCAGCTTTTCGCGTCGGTACGTCGTTTCATACTACAGGTATAATTGCTATTAATCATAATTATCAATACGAGAACTTAATTAATAACCACTCACTAAAATTGCGTTTGTATTTGCATTGAATTTCATGCATCGTCATTTCATACTTCGACATTCAGTAGCCTTTCGCTCTTCGACATTCAGTAGCCTTTCGCTATGTTGGGCGTGCGAAACCTTCCGCTATCATAATTTCGGGGATGGAACATTGGAACCCTGAATTGTATAACACCATACAAATTCACTTTCGTACACAACATAGCTGCATGCGGACCGCATATCGCATACGCCAATGTCAAATGCAAACTCATTCGGCAGTGCAAACATGCGAACATTTGGTTTTCACATCCACTATTTATTTTGTGAATATAATAATTATCAATACGAGAACTTAATTAATAACCACTCACTAAAATTGCTTGTATCTGCATTGAATTTCATGCATCGTCATTTCATACTTCGACATTCAGTAGCCTTTCGCTATGTTGGGCGTGCGAAACCTTCCGCTATCATAATTTCGGGCATGGAACATTGGAACCCTGAATTGTATAACACCATACAAATTCACTTTCGTACACAACATAGCTGCATGCGGACTGCATATCGCATACGCCAATGTCAAATGCAAACTCATTCGGCAGTGCAAACATGCGAACATTTGGTTTGCACATCCACTATTTTTTTTGTGAATACTCGACCTCGCGAATAAAATATGATGTTTTAAGTATGTCTGGTCTGGATAACTTTGTTTTTACAGTTCTCTGATGATTCGACCGTAAAAATACGAAGCTACAATAAAGACGCCAAAAATATATTTACGCAGAAGTCAATTAAGACGCCAAAAAATATATGATATTATGTAATGATTGTGTAGTAACTTAGGCTTAGCTATGCTCAGAAGTCTTATTGATAGGCTAGCTGTATTACGTTTTGGTAACTAAAAAGGTAGGTAAGCTTACACATGTTTACGACCATTTATATCCTAATCCTAATATTACTTAAATCCGAAAGTGAGTTTATTTGTTTTTTTTTTCATTCAAATCCGTCCAGTAGTTTTTGCGTGAACGCATTATGTATGCGTTCACGCAAAAACTACTGGACGGATACATACAGACAGACAGACAAGAAATTCCAAAAAAATATTTTTGCTTTCTATTATTCTTTTTAAGTGTCCCTCTATCCATTTCAGTCAAAAATATTAAATGTACAGACAAAATATTTTTACTGTTTTATTATATGTATCTCTCTCTCTCTCTCTCTCTCAGCCTAAAGACGTCCACTGCTGGACAAAGGCCTCCCTCAAGGATTTTACCCATGGGGGGTTTAGCCGTAATCGCCACGCTTGGCAGGCGGGTTGGCGATCGCAGTGTGATGGCATAGTACGCGGAAAGATGCTGCTGCCCATCCTCCGGTATTTTTAATCCCTTAGTCGCCTCTTACGACACCCACGGGAAGAGATGGGTTGGTGCTATTCTAGGGCCACACCACAGGCCAGATATTATATGTATAGATAAATATATTTTTAAAGGGGGAGGCCTTTGCTTAGCAGTGGGACACAACACATACAGGCTAGTTTAAATAAATAAAATAAATATATTTTTTAAACGTGTTAGAGTCCGTAAAAGATAACTAACAGACAACATGAAGTGATGAGTAAACCGGCTGTTCTCAACACGTGACACGACAGCTGAACCAATAACATTGATGATGTTGACACCTTGGTTAACCAACTGTATTTAAGCAGATGATTTTTTTTAAACATATAGTGTAGCAATAACATTTAATAAAATATAGGTCGTGACCAAGGAGTCAACATTCTCAATGCGCACAGCGAAGGAATGGAACTCCCTGCCTGCGTCTGTGTTTCCGAGCACATACAACCTGATTCTCTTTAACACCAGAGTGAATAGGCTGCTTCGGGGTAAGCTCTCTGCACCGTAGACCTCATCTCTGTCCTCGGGCAAGATTGTGGTCAAGAGCAAACCCATCTTTGATATTTTTTTTTTTTTTTTTAATAATCTTGCCAAATTTGAATCGAACATTTAATACGAACATAATAGCGAAAAAATTATGTATGAGTAAAGGATTACTTATCGTGATAGACCCAAGTACATACAAATATATTTGCACAAATTGTGGTTTATTTTTCATACAGTGCGATAACCTTTGACTTGAAAAGATTAGTTAATCGGAACGGAACTGACCTTAACCTTAAACCTAGTGTTTTTAATAAACTGCAGTTTTATTTTATAAGGAACTCGCTGCTAGCACCGCGCACGTTGAGGTTTTTGCGACCGGGACCGCGGTCGCAAAAACCTCTTTTGACCTGACCTTCTGACCACTTTATTTATTTTATTTAAACTTTATTGCACAAAATTTAAAAACTTTATGTACAAATGGTGGACTTAACGCCATATGGCATTCTCTACCAGTCAACCATTAGACCAAACAGAGAGTAGTAAGGTGGTGGTTGGTTAACTTTGGTATTTAAATTTAATAATTATTTTGAGTGGTTAGGTTCGGATTAGAAAGGGAATAGGAAAATGGCCCGGTCCCGAATGCGTCAACAAAAATAATCATTAACTAAACTAGGCCTACTACATACATACATACATAGAATCACGTCTTTATCCCTTACGGGGTAGACAGAGCCAAGAGTCGTGAGACTTGAAGGCCACGCTTAGCTGAATAGTGGGCTCTCTGATGGAATGGAGATTCAGGTATAGTGACAGGTTGCTAGCCCATCGCCTGTGAGTGGAGGAATCCCAAGTTTAAGGCTCTTTTCCCTTTCCTTTTAGGTAGGCCTACTGCCTCAACAAAAATGATTATCTACTTCTGAATTAATTAATTGGGACTAGTCCCAAATGATTATCTACTTCTGATATACCTAGTTTAGGTACTCACTAGCCTATCTGTTCAACAGTTAATAACTAAATAATGATTATGATTTCTGTGATTGCAACTATGTTTTGCTAACATTGTCCTGCGTATTTATAGTCCACATCATGATATCATAAATGAATAAATCTATAACAATTGTTCCCTTGGGGCTATCAAACGCCTGTAACTCGAAGTAATAACGATCACGCATAATGGTCATAAACACTGCTTTATACGGCATAAATCTGTCAGATAAGTGTCTGTTTGTAGAAATTTTAATCATCTTGGCTGCCTGTTTTGAATGTTCTGAATGCACCTTATCATGAATTGTTCACAATTTCCAGAGATAATTGCAACAATACATAATATATCTAACTAATAATTATGATTATTACAAAGTATGAGATACTGTTAATTTTTCAGGTATCAAAATATTATCTGAATATTTGAATAAGAGCAATTTTTAGCTTTTAGAGCGCTTTAGCTTTTTCTATCATACAATTTGTGGGAATGGAAACTTAGTTCTCGTCGAAGTAAAAATCGAGCATACATACACACACGTCTTTATCCCTTACGGGGTAGACAGAGTCAAGAGTCGTGAGACTCGAAGGCCACGCTTAGCTGAATAGTGGGCTCTCTGATGGAATGGAGATTCAGGTATGTGACAGGTTGCTAGCCCATCGCCTGTGAGTGGAGGAATCCCCAGTTTAAAGCCCTTACCCTCGATTGACTTTTACAATCTGCGCGGGAAGAGAAACAGCTGGCACATTCTATGTTTTTTCTTCGCTCCCAGACCAGCATGGAAGCAAAAATCGAGCAATCGGTTTAAAAGTGTTGAAACACACTCATCGCATGTCTGTCCATACCTAGATTTCTTTAAATGAATGTTCAACAAAACAAGTTACCTACTATAAAACCGCATGAGTAAATAGTGGCTATAAGAAGACAATGATTATGACTGTTTATGTCTTAATAAAATTTAAATGAGATCATTTTTAGTTAACCCCAATCTAATAGGTACGTTTACACATAATAATACAATCGTAGGTTTACGCATAATAATACAATCATGTTTTTTTTTCCGCACGAAACGCCAAAGTTTTAACCTATACATATAAGAATGAACCTATAGTTCTATACATTCCGCTTGCCAACTAAAGATCGCGTTTGGATAACATACCTCATTAAGGACAAAGGAGTGAAAATTAAATAGATTAATTCAACACTTAAATTAGTCTATGCCACTCTATGCCCATTGAATGAATGAAGCATAGACATTATTGCTCGTAGTGAATGGGTTGCTTATAGTACTTAATGGCATGGCGTGTTGAAGTGCTAACGACATGCCGTATTCGATTTCCGACTCAGTACAAATATTTGTTAGGTGTCTGAGTGCTGTCTGTGCTCTTTCCGGGACTTTTGTTTCGTTATACGTACGATACGTACCTAATAAGATTCATTTTGTATGTTCAAACAATAAATTGACTTTGTACTAAAATGATGCCATGCTGATGCATGACTTCCATGCTGGTCTGGGAGCGAAGAAAAAACATAGAATGTGCCAGCTGCTTCTCTTCCCGCGCAGATTGTAAAAGTCAATCGAGGGAAAGGGCATTAAACTGGGGATTCCTCCACTCATAGGCGCTGGGCTAGCAACCTGTCACTATACCTGAATCTCCATTCCATCAGAGAGCCCACTATTCAGCTAAGCGTGGCCTTCTAGTCTCACGACTCTTGACCCTGTCTATTCCGTAAGGGATAAAGACGTGATTCTATGTATGTATGTATTAAAATGATGTATTTTGTCCACACTCCACGAAAGCACCAGTTTGCAGCCGGCAGTCCAATGTTATACATTCAAGTTTGCAGTGTCAGCTCCTTTTATTGTACTTTTTCATTGCTAAATATTGATCGTCCTAGTATCCCTTCATATCTTGCTTAATGTTACGGTTATCTCCGTTTTACAATGTTGCCAACATCAGCCTTGCTTTTATCGGAATGAACGCAAGAATGACAATACGATAAAGTGAAATTAATAAATAACAACAACGATATAAAATGTTCAAAATAATATACTCTCACCTATATTATCAACTCTTATACAAGCTGATAATACAGGTGATATATTTATGACCTTACTATCACGTATATATAATTATTCTAGTAAATTATGATTACATTGCATAAAAACCTTGAATTCACATAGGGTCATGATTAAGAATTTACTCCAATATATTATTCGTTTACTGAACTCACCAATACAGAGTAAGTAATACTTGAAAACAACCTTAATTTAATAATTTGGTGAAAGGTCGATTCTATACACAGTAATATTTAGATTTTCCAAGACTTCGTATTGAAATTAAGGCTATTTATTTAATCTTTGGGTAGCAGAAATTTATTGCTTTATGCTCTAGTAATTGAGCAGTGGAATTTAACCTATTTGCATATTAGGTTAACAACCATAGTCTGACTTGGAAGTTGGTACCTTGGGCGATAGCAGCGTCGGGAAGTCCGTGAAATCGAAATCAAATTGTATTTTCTACGCTTCTGTACCATTTTTTTAATGCTACGTCATTGCTTCTCTTGCCCACCTCCTGCACATTAGAGGACTTAAACGAGGCCAACGACAGAGCCATCAGCGTAGCCAAATACTGGTCTAAACTAATTTGATAGCTATTACGACTCGACAAGAAGAAGAAGAAGATTGCTTCTCTAGTACCAATAGTCTCCGAGCTAAGCCATGGATAGACAGACAGACATGAACTAAGGGCTCCTTCTTTTCTTTACTTCGGAACCCTAAAACCCTGTTTCCTGGAATTGGTTTGTCATCATTTTCTTCGTTGAAGTCAAGATGCAAAAGATAATTCTCAAAGAACAACCAACAAAAAGCTTTCACAAATTATGCAAGTTTTGTAAGGGGCTACAAGAATTACTTAAATATACAGTTGATGTTAAAGGAGCTGCATTTTTACTGATTGCAACAGACATAAACAAAAATATTGGTGCATTATGAGTTGTTTTATTTGCTGTTGCGACTTTATTTGCTGTTGGTACAGTCAACAGCACATGAAGTTACCCTAATTCATTAAAAAGACGCAGTGATTACTGCGGCATCGACATAGAGGTCCATGCTTGGAAAGCAGTTAACGTCAACAGTCTTGGAGATAGACATAATTGCATATTTATATGTATTACAATCAAATAAACGTGCATGCCTTCTTCTTTCCTATCAATGTTTTCTTCTCTTTTATAGTCGACGCGACTGGTAACATTAGTGTTTAGTGTTTTTTTGAGTCTGTGTCATTGTAACAATCAATTTGAACACAAGTTGTGGTCAGTGTAGACATCTTGATAGCAATGACTTGACTTCGATTTTATAATTACTTCTTTACGAGTCAATAAAGATCATTAAACCTGACATTGGTCTATTGTTTGCAAAATTATTACTTTTAATTAGCTTAATAACGCAAACCGATTTAGCTTTACTTCTAAAAATATATGCTATGCACAAAAATGTATACTTAATCTATTTTAAGGCTTGAAATTTTTACATCACTGGCGCATCTTCAAAACAACGAATACGTAAAACACATTTGTATTCTTCACATTATGAGGCGTTATCATTATAACGCCTCATAATGTGGAGAATATGAACACTGGGAGCTTACTATTGTCTGTAATTTACACCATAACTTGGCTCAATGAGCCATCCTTTGCGAAGTGACTATAATGTCCACTTTATCTCACCTTTTCAAGTCATTCTGCTCTGCGGTTTCTGCTGCCATCTTGGATGACTGCACAAACTTTATCATTGTTGTGTTCATTTCACAATAGCCTAAGTCTATAATATGCGAGACCGACGCGTGCGATAAGCCACGGCTGGTTATTAGGGTTGTAACCTTAATGTTTAATTTTGCCACGCCCTTTTATTAGTTTTATTTATTTAAAGTTTATGGTTTACTTTATACCAAAAAGGTTCCTGTCATGCATCAAACGTGTCACATAAATGTCCATTTCAGTTAACAGCACTAATTTTGTCTCATCGTCGCTTCGATGGACAAAAACGAGCTTCTTCTTCTTGTCGAGTCGCAATAGCTATCAAATAAGTTTAGACCAGTATTTGGCTACACTGATGGCTCTGTCGTTGGCCTCGTAGCCGTAAAAACGAGCTAGAACACCCAGAACCGCGGACTAAAAATCTAAGAAAATGAATAATTGAATGAGTAGGTATGTTCCTGCGCTATGCATCGAACCTTCCAAACAATTTTCCACGGGAACATTGCTTTTTCCCGGAATGAAAGGTCCTTTGTATGTCCTTGTCCGTACTTCTATATGTATGCAAAATTTCTGGAAGATTGGTTGAGTAGATAAAGCGTGAAGAGGTAACAAACAAACTCACTTTCGCATTTAAAATTAGTTAGGATTAGGATACATATACGAATACTAGCTTTCGCACGCGGCTTCGCTCGCGTGAAGTTTCCACGGGAACAGTGCTTTTTCCCGGGATGAAAGGTACCCTATGTCCTACTCCGTACTTCCAGCTATGTGTATGCGAAATTTCAAGAAGATTGGTTCAGTAGATAAAGCGTGAAGAGGTAACAAACAAACAAACTCACTTTCGCATTTAGGTATAATATTAGTTAGGATTAGTCGTGTTTAGTGGCAGCCCTACACAGAGGCCACAGAGGATAACGGCCGCTCCAAGGCGAACGTATCGTCAATAAACATGCACTCACTACGCACGGCCCTTACATAACATAGTTGTTCTAGCCTACACCTAAGCCATTTACAGCCTGGCCTGCCTCAACTTCGTATGGTTTGCAAATAATTCTAAATAACTCTAGAAAATATGATAATTAAAAAAAAAAAGAGTTTTTACAGCTTTTGTAACTTTAACAACGACTGCACCGATTTTCATTTTCTTTTCTTGTCCTTATTATAGCATTTTTTTAGGCTCGGTTCTTTTTAATTTCTTGCGGCAGGATTCTCTATCCTAGGTATTTTATGTGCTCTGAACTATTTGGGGCAACAAATATAAAATAATATTTATCCCTGCCCCAAATATTTCAATCTATTAAAACTTTTAAAATAAGTTCGCCGGGTCAGCTAAAATGATAAAGGTACTTAGTTTTAGTTAGAATTTTACAACTTAGAGACTATTTGAAAAGTGACATTCGATTATTATGGGAAAAGGGCAGTTTTCGTTATCTATAATCTTTTGCTTTATTGCGATGTTTTCCTATAAAAATAATGCCAGTTGTAAGTTAATTAGATAATTATGTTTACGTTAACTCGCAGGACACTAATTACAATAATACCTACGTAGTATGCAATTTAATTAAAGTTAATCTTAGTGTTCTGTAATTAATACAAGGCTTACTGACAACTACATTTACCATGTTCTAATTGTAGGTATGTACCCCGTGGTTCCAAAGTAATTTTCTACAGAAGAACTTTTCGCTATATTGGGTTGTCAAATTAACAAAGAATTTTTCAAATCCGACCGATAGTTCAGAATACTAGCGTTCAAAAATAAACTCTTCAATATTAATTTAACTAGCTGTTGCCTGTGGCTCTGACTGCGAAAAGAATTATCTTTCATACAAACTTTTACCTATATGGTGTTTTTCATACAAAAATATACTCTTCAATATAATTTTAACTACCTGTTGCCTGTGGCTCTGACTGCGAAAAGAATTATCTTTCATACAAACTTTTACCTATATGGTGTTTTTCATACAAACTTCTTGTTTTTTCATATCTTGGATTAGATCCCGATTCGAGCCTCTTGGAGGTTGATCTTTTGTAATTGCGTATATTTAACATCGGATCCTCAAATTTCATCAAAATCGGCACAGCAGTTTAACCGTGTTTAAAAGTGTAACATAGAGACAACATTTTGCTTTTACAATATGTGTAAGTGTGGTATGGTATGGATACATATTTATTTTTTTTACTAGTAGTAACTAGTACAGTTCAGTCAAATATAAAAATATGCCTACATACATACTTACAGTCACAAAACATACTCAATAGGAAACATCAATTCACACTATCTAATACTTAACTAATCAGTTAGTCTACATGATGCATAGGTTCGGGGAACGACTGATAACATTGTCTGTATGTACGTTTGTTTGTATACAGTCACAGTGTGGTAATAGATTAATGAAAGCTATTGATTGTTAGAACTAATAGATTCAAGTGGCGATAAGAGGTATAATTTTAGTGCAATGACTGATAGATATAATGTTTCAAAAATCATGAACAATCATTGGCCACTTTTCTGGATTTGCGTATTTTGTTACGACATTCTTGTCCCTGTACATCGATTTCAAGTGACTACAAAAAAAAGAAAAAAAAACTATTCCATCTACTATATCGAATTAAAGTGCCTACAAAATTCTGTTTTTTCTTTTTATTATCTACTTATACTAAACTTATCCGTTGGTGTCATTTTTTTTTTCTGTATTTTTTTATCAGTGAAAACTTGTAATTGGCCATTTTTTTTTATACAGTAAGTTCTATAATGAGCGATTTTTCTGACAGCTAAATTAAGAAAAAAAATCAGTATAAAAAAGTCTCAACAGATGGCGTTTTATTGAAAGCCGAGTCGTTATAATGGCTGTACCTATATTTTGCGCTTTTTATTGTCAGCCAGAGGCAGAAAAAAATCACATAACAGTTTGACAGTTGCACAAATCACAATATTGATACTTTTTAGATGTTTTTTTATTAGGTTTTTTTTTATAATGCCAATACCATTTTTGCTTTTTGAATGGTCTCGCCTTTTACTAAGCGCCACCTATGAATTCATCTGGAACTATTGTTTTTTTTTAATTTGGGTCTCGGAAAATCGCTCATTGTAAATTAGCTGTAAGTTTTCCGAAATCATAAAAATAAAATAAAATAAATAAAATAAAAAAAAAGGAAATTAACTATGACTAATGATTTTTTATAATAAAACAGAGTTTTAAATATGATGAAGGGTGTACAAAAGAATTCAAGAAGTTCGATTATTTATAACTTTGAAAAGTGGGATAAAACACTTTGTAGATCGCAATGGAGCCTTGTATACTAAGACTATACTAATATAATAGACATACTAGTCTATTAATGGCTTCTGGTTCAGCTCGAAGCAATATATTATGAATAAACACTTGTAATGTGTAGACCGGATTTACAACTTGTTATGCGGGGCACATAATAGGTCCATTTGAATTATCACTTTTAACAGTATTGGAATCTAAATTTTGCTGTACTCTTATATGCAGAGGTTGTATTGTTTTATGGCATATACTTGAAATGTATGCTAGTAAGTTTTAAACATTAAGTACAAGCTAATTATTTAAAAATAAAAAACAAGACTGACAACTTACATAGCCTATGTCATTCGGGCTCATGCAAGGAATCTAACAATACCTCTCACGTCAAAATCTGTTAAGCCGTGTAGGACTTATGGTGGAATAAAGAAATTACATACATACATACATACATACATGAACCCTGAAAACATAACACTCCTTTTTTGGTCCATCGTGTAAAAAAGGTACCTAATGTTGGACATTCAGGCAGTGAAATAGTTAGTGGCGTTCATTTCCTAATTTCAGTTCATTCAGATTTTACTAATTATATAGCAAACTATTACATTATTAGAATACCTACCTGTGACTTTATGTTAGAACAATAAGTTTCTTTCATGTTTGTTTTAAAGCTTCCGGTATCGTAGCTTCCGGGACGTGCTTTACAGTATAAATAAATAAATATCGCGAACAGACAGACATGGTGGGGGTACTAATTTTATAATATGTAAGGCTATTATATAAATAATCATTCAACACCTTCGATCAAGTATTTATCATAGGTCAATGTTCAACACCCATGTCAAACTGAAAAAGATCATTTTCCATCTTGACCCGACCGGGGATCGAACCCGAAACGCCTGGATCTTTACCACTGCGTCAAGAGGTCGTCAATATAGTATGACTGTAAGCACCATAAAATTAGCTAAGAACAGTACGCTCCTCACGACCCGGACAATAAATCGCGCCAGGTCGGAGCCGGTTATCCGGATAATTCCCCGGATTAAGATCGCAGTACGGCGTAACTGTGGACATACATCATCCAGGCTCCACGACACTTTCGAATTAATTTGCTTATAGCGAATAGAGCAGCAATGAGCAAAATGCATTTTTATTCCCTAAATAATTTACTCGATTTTCTAGTAGATTGTAAGTTTTATGATTTCTAGATAAAGATAATTAGTACACTTTAGCCAAATAAATTTAGATTTACTTCCAAAGTTTCTATATCCTCAATTGAGATATTTTAGGTAGAAAATAATGTCCGATTTATTGTCCGGGTCGTGAGGAGCGTTCTGTTCTTAGCTAATTTTATGGTGCTTACAGTCATACTATATTGACGACGACCTCTTGACGCAGTGGTAAAGACCTTGCCTCTGATCCAGGGGTACGGGTTCGATCCCCGGTCGGATCAAGATGGAAAATGATCTTTTCAGTTAGACATGGGTGTTGAATGTTTATTTATATAATATCCTTAAATATTATAGAATTAGTACCCCCACCATGTCTGTCTGTCTGTTCGCGATAAAATAGGAAATAATGACTTATAGGCTGAAGGCTGGATGTAGGGGATGATAGTGTCCTACACTATGATATGATGAACTTGATGCTAAGTCGGCGTTTTCCTGAACTACATGAAAATAATATGCGATTGCTCGTAAATAGGCAATTATCTCAACAAATAAACCCTAAATCAACTACTAAAGTCAAATCTACTACAAAAGTGTATCATAAATAAAATCTACCTTATATATGTAACAAGTCTTAATTTATTATTATGATCACTTTAATTGTAATTAAATTATTCGATACAGGAATCTCAAGTAGAATAGAACCTGTATCCTAAATCCTTTAGCGTGCATTTGTAGCATTAATTTGCATATTCAATTGTAGATTTGTTTATAACCCTCTAATTCGAAGGCAAACTGCCACACTAATATTTGTTGATAAAGAGTTTCAAACATGTGGAAGCTGTAGTTCAGTAATTTTATTAGATTTGTAGTTGGTTGTCTGTCACGTATCTCTCTCTCTCAGGCGAAAGACGTCCACTGCTGGACAAAGGCCACCCCCGAGGATTTCCACAACGACCGGTCCTGCGCTGCCCGCCAGTGCCCGCATCCGTGCGCAACCCGCAACCTTCACCAGGTCGTCGGTCCATCTCGTGGGAGGCCTGCCAACACTACATTTTCCGGTTCGTGGTCGCCACTCGAGAACTTTTCTGCCCCAACGGCTATCTTTCTACGAGCTATGTGCCCCGCCCACTGCCACTTAAGTTTCGTGTTGTGTCACGTATCTATGCTCCAAATATTTTTTGCTATTTATCCCGAGACAAACAAAAAGTTACTATAAAATTATATCTCGCTCTTCAAAGACGCTGAAGTTCTGACAAGATTAAGTGAATTTCAAATTTTTCCGTCCGTGTTTGCACAGTCGTCGAGAGTACTTACAGTGTTTAAGTCAGTCCGGTTTTATCCCGCCTCCTTCGGGATGTTCGAGGATTTGGCGCATTTACAGACGGAGCAAAAAGGCGGGAAAATGAACTAAAACTTGGGGATCCCTTTAACCCTAGTGTGAGATTTCCGGTTCAGATAGCGTCTCAGTTTTGTCTGACAAGCTTTTGAAGTACGTTTCCAATAAGTACGGGAGACTACGGGGATCTAACAATCTATCGGGGATTTTAACAATTTATCAAAAAGGGTTGTCTGTGTGTTTAACGATCGTTAAAAAATTTGATGATGGCATCATAAATTTTGAAATAAAACTTCGTAGGTATTTGATTCATGATTAGGATTATTTCCAACAAGTTGTAAATAGATCAGGAATTCCAGTCAGCAATCAATTACACAGGATAGAATTAAATAATGAAAGGTCTATGACCCATAAGTAATTCATAGAATGGGCGAGTGAACGTGAGCTACGGCCCTCGGCCCGCTAAGGCAGGTGCGTTATATAAGTAGGCGACTGCAACTGCACTTTAGAACTTGCCAAATAACGCAAACAATTGCGCAGACGTCCAATCCCGGCTTACGAAAGTCAATCATTGATAGAAAACAAATCCCTAAAGGTCAGAGCAAAGGGCGAACAATTGCGCCATTACAGGTGCAGCAATCCAGACAAATTTATAATGATATTGCCCATTACAGTAACGATAACACTAGATATAGTCATTAAGTCTCCGAGGATGGGAAAGGGTCCAATTTAAAACATAAATTAGGTAGTGTAGTGTCTAAATACGACAGGAGTCCGGGAGGCAGCCGACTACCGGGTGGTTAGGGACGATGAATAAGCGATAAGGATGGAGAAGGCGCGATATTGGGCCGTGGAAAGAGACAAAATGATGCACGGGTGCAAGCAGTGTGCACACAGACATCGATCGATTAGCGGGACCCGCCGCCGCTGCGCCACAGCCAATCTATCGACCTTTACGTTTCCATTTTAAATTTATAACCGCCCAATTGTTACTCATAACCAGCCAGATACATTAATTATCCCAAATGGCTTCGATATCACCTGTATTTTAATGAAATTAAATGTGATGATATTTTTGAAATAATGTTGGGGAAATATAATGATTCAATATCATAATCTGTACAAAAGCTTACAAATTCCATTGACGTTTTCAAAGGAAAAGAAGTACACGAGACAGCAGAACTCAAAGCCCCAGGTGTAGAATCACTTGTCTTGCAGATCACGTACGGGCGACCGGTGATCACTTATTTAACTTGGGACCGTGATTCTATAGAAATGCATTGGAGCAGAGCAGACATCGCCGTTTTTTATTTATGAATTTTTCTAGTTGCCGTAATGGAATAATTCCCGACTGGTCAGTATTCAGCTAAAGGTCTCGGCGTGTCCTCAACTTGCTGCTACGTCGGTTTTTCCTTCCCACAGCCAGATTAGGATTTTGATTGAATTCCAAATTATTTTCTTTACTCGGATCAAATTATATGACTGTAAGTTTAGTTATCTTGATAAATTAATTTTTACTTTTATTCGTCTTTATAAGTAAAGAAGTAAATAACTTAGTAGGTATGGATTAAATGAGGAAGAAAGAAAAAGAAAATGGTAGACTTCTCTACAATTTAGTTTAGTACCCTCGCGTAATCCTTTCTTAGCGAGCTTTCAAAGAAATTGGCTGTGATACTGTGACTTACGAGTTTTTACAATTTGTAACGGACCATTGAGTTTTCCAAACGACGCTCAGCGCAACAATGTTTAATACATTTTCATCTTATAAAATAAACTGCTATAGAACCGACTACTATAACTTTAACTATAATGCGTTATAGTCAACAATAACACATAATAACTAATATTATTTCGTTGCACTTTGAATATCTTTGAATCTTATCGAAACACCTTAGTAATCTGTTTGGTCTATCTACTGTTTAACTGGTAGAAAATGCCATATTTTGTAAATATTTTTTGTAATAAGTACAATAAAGTTTTTAAATAAAAGCTACAACAATCAAAAATAACTATAAGAAAACAGGTTTGGAATATGACTTTAGCAAAAAATATAACCTCTATTCATACAACAATAGCAATTTGCAAAAAAATATGTAAACAAGTTACAAAGTTGCAACAATATGAACGTTGTTAACGATAACTCTTTCCATTAAAATGAGTCATAACTCGTATGTTATCATAAAGAAAGTTATCTGCTTGGCACCAGTACTACAGGAAGTGCTGTAAGTAACAGAACTTGTACGCCCAGGAAATGGGTGCACGTCTATAGCAAAAGGGACAATTGATAAGAAAGCAGAACTTACGCTGCAAAATACTTCCACGTCTGCTGAACATTACATAACATTCAGCGATAAAAACAACTGCTGAAAGCTCCAAATGTAAATAAAATACACGGTATAGCATTGTTTGCTAAATTGTATAAGTTCTATTTGTATAGTTACAAGTCTGGACAAGTGATTGTAGCTACGTCTGGAGAACAAAGCTTTGGCTAACTCAACAATGTGTTTAGTTTCGAGATTAGAGCAATCCTGCCCGACACCTAACACGGATTTTAGATAACATTCAAACTCGAAGCGCTTTGAATATAAATGGGATTTTGGAATGCGTCTTGCGGCTCCTGTGCATAATTACTAGTTGAGCAAAGATGAATCGATTCTGGGATCGTGTTGTCGTAGAAGGGTAGATTGCGTGAGGGCCCGGCCGGCACCCTCGCTCCCAGCTGTTTGCGTCTATTACGATTTCAATGTCAAGTCCGATCAATACGGCCGGGGAAGTAAAATTTCGGGCGTTTTCGGTATTTTCCGGGGTACGATCGAGCGGGCATACTAACCTACCGTAATACGGGGTGCGTGTTCTCTAGACGATCAATAGACGCCCAGTAAGGTCTTGGCTCGTTTATAAATAGTCTTGAACTTCACCTCGGCGCGAGTTTCGTCGGGAGAAAGCATGCTTCGTGTTCGAACCAAGCCAGCAGTTTCGCAAATGTAGACGTGGACCAAGTTGATTCTTCAATAGAAACACTTTTATCTTATCCAAATGAAAACTAATGGAACTTAAAAAATAATGCGAAATGTTTTGTATGTAAGCAAATAAATGACTGGTTCATATTATGACAGGCAATTTATCTATGCCAGCATGTGTAAAAAAATTCACATAAAAACAAGGGGATATAAATTGTTTGTAAGTTAAAAAGGAATGAGCGCTCTTGTATTTAATCCACAAAAGACACAGTGAATATGCACAGATAAAAGTCCACATCAAAGATGATAAGCAAAGCTGAGATGAAGCTAGGTGTCTCGTTATTTAAATTAGATGCACCAACCCCGACGGGAGAAAGTTTGAATATCTCAATATAACGTGACAATCGGCAGCTGATGTTGATATTTCACTAACTTTCCATGTAAATAGCCCTTCGCCGGGACGCTGTTGGAGGCAATGGCTCGAAACTCCAGGCAAAATGTCAATTGGAAAAACAACTGCGGTGGATTTCTTTACCTAGACTTTAGCACTCGAGAAGCCAATATCCAGCTTTATGGCTCATCAGCATGCATACTTGCAATTGAAACTGGAAATATGCAAAGATTTTAAATTCAAATCGACGGCGGGATTTAAAAATGATGCGAGCGCATAATAAAGGAATTAATTAAGAGACCATAACTGAAACCGATGAGACGAGGCGAAATCCAGACGAAGTATTATTAGTAAGTACCAAAACAAACTGGTCAATTATATTGTAAATTGTTATATGAATGAAATAAAATAAATTAATTAATAAACTTGCTGTTTTAGGAAATACAGCGACAAATCGTACGTAGTGCGAGATTAAATTTATGCGTATAATGAAATCAACTCAAGATTTGTGTTGATCGTTTTCTGGTGGACTGTACTGAAAGAAAAAGATCAAACAAATCTGTGTCACCTCAATCAATAAATCTGTCTTCTTCACTCAAAACTAAAGCGATATTATATCAAACTTCGCGATTTTCAAACAGTACCCAATGCAATTAAAAGAAGCGTGTTTGCCTCGGCCCTAAAGGGAGGGAAAGCAGCAATATTAAAGGACGAAAACGAGCGCTTCATTACAGAGAATACCAGCAATAACAATGCGCCTAATGGCACTCGTGCGATTCGCTTCACTGAAAAATTTCAACTAACAAATCCCTTACGAGACTGCATTTTATCTTGGGCTAATTTGTTTGTTGTCCTAACATTTACATAATTTATTCTAATTTGAATAGATTATAATGGGATCGAGTCAATTGGTGGCATTGTTGAGTAATATTGGAGATAATTACTGTACATAAGTGTGTTAATTGCCTACTGTTTGTCGTGTCTTGGTTTTGTAGGCACCAAGTATAAATTGCTTAGTGATACGTGTGGGTAGAGCACGTACACATTTTGTTTCTTCGTTTTTATCAGTTCCAGCGGCTCGGATAAAGTTGATAAAATGTCGCCTTTTATTACTTGGCTGTGCCTCGCGACGGGAATCTGCGCGTTATGAGAAACTTGAGCAAGTATTTGATATATTATATATATTTTATTTTGTTTGTCAGAAATTTTTTCGTGTCGAAAATACTCATAGAAATCCCGTGGAACACCCTATTCGCACAATTTCTTATGTCTAAAAAATTCTTAAATGCAATTAAGAAGCAAACGCTTTCAATGATATAATAAATTGTAGGTTTAACTAATCTAGTAACAACCACAATTAGAGGTCCATTAAATGGGAGAAGTAAAGCGTGACTAGTTTTAAGGCTGACTATACATACATGGTCTAGGCGTGAGTCGCTTATCATTTTCATTACCTCCCATATATGGTGATCAGGTCATTAAAACCGAACATTCACTAAAGAATTTGGCTTAAAGTAGTTTTTTCTTTCATGTCTGAACCCCTTTTTTAAAGACCCTCGTTACACTTATACACATAAGTATATTTGGTACTGATAAATCAAAGAAAAGGCAGTAGAACAATTGTTCAGATTCAAATTATACTAAATTCAATAAAGAACTCTTCTTAAAGAGTCTTTTTAAAAGGCCGGCAACACTCCTGCGATACCCCTGGTGTTGTGGTTGTCCATGGGCAACGGTGATTACTTACCATCAGGTGACCCGTTTGCTCGTTTGCCGCCCTATGTTAAAAAAAAAGGAGAAAAATACGTTGATAACCACTTTTTGAAAGTAACTTTAAGTTACCAAGCAACGTGCGGGCGGCCTTAGCTAGGACAGGCTTAGGCTTTATCTCTGTTATAATTTGTTGAAGTAATGCGTAGACCACACCTAGCAATTACTGGTGTAATTACGAGAATCGCTTATTATAGGCGGGCCGAATAAGGAAACTGATGGGGCTTGTTACAGAATGGGTTTATAGAGAGCAAATAACTGGAGTGTTGATCTTTATTTAAAGTGGCATTCAAATATTTTGATTAAATTTATATAAATCAACTCGCTGTACCCGCTGCTTCCATCCCACGGGAACTTTTGGACGATTTTAACTCTTTAGCTTAATTGCTTAATATAATTATTAGTATCTAAGTATCATCTAATAAATGTGTAGATATTTTTTTAAATAACGAACTCCTACCACCATGATTTAGCAAAGTTGTCATTTTCTCAGAAAATATAGATAAAGCTTTAAAAAAAATGAAGAAAGATCATAATGCACGGTATGGCTGCGCAAGATTTGCAAGTCGCGGCTACGTGCAGTGTATGACTGTATGTAGGGCGCGCGAGTGCATTGACCCCGCCGGCCGACTTCAGGGTTAATACTGCACGGACTGCACCCGTTGCACAGACTGCATTTCAAATAGACTTTTTGCACTAACGCCTATTAAAATTTAATGAGACATTAGATTCTGTCACTGTCGATTTCTTATATTGACAGAACGATGATATTGCCACTTAAATTTTAAAGTTCATGTAGATTCTCATAAGAATAGTTGAGTAGAATAGAATATTTTTAGCTTTGATATGCTGACAATGACAACCCGTCGCGGTTGAAAATGTAGTTTCTTAAAATTGTAAGTTTTAAATTCAATAAAGTCCAAACAAATGTTCCATTGATGGGAAGACGCCAACTCCACGACACAGGTTCTCCTAGTGTGGATTTTGGTGAAACCTTGTTTAGATAAGTTTTCAAGATGTACTTGTATTTAAGTAACAATAATTGTTAATTATGTTTACTGTTTTGTTTCCCAATAAAGAATTTATTTATTTAAACATTGATCAGAAACGAGAATTCATAAATATGAAAATTTTTATCTTAGCTGCAAGGAAAGAATTATAATATTGAATAAGTGCGCAAATACCCGGATTATAGGATTAGGTACCTAAAGATAATATTTTTATTCCAACTGTTTCCGCTGGAAGAAGTGCAGATAACCTCCAAAATAATAAAGACCTTTTAGTTGATAAGTTGTTTGTGCAAACCTTACAATATCTGGACTTATCGTCAATAATGCACTTTAGCATTACATAACACTGCAATTAAGATTTTATTTAACTTTATAAGACATGTCTCAACTAGATTTTTTATGAAGCAAGATAATTGATATATTTATACATAATTTGTTTTACAAGAGCAAGGAGAGCACATACTTTTGTGAAAGAAATCAGAAAAAGAATTTAACTTTTCATCTTGGGGTTTTGAATTTTTTTTTTAATAATTTATGTAAGTATTTTTAAATAAATAAGTACTTATTGATGGGCGACCGTGAATCGCTCGGATATTAACCAGATCAATTTTAAAACATAGTCAAAATCGTTAGAGCCGTTTTCGGAAAACCAATCACCTACATACAAACAAGATGTTTCCAATTATAATATCAATATTGTAATCATTATTAAATGCATTTCGTAATTCCCTCTTATTAATAATGAAATAAAGTAATTTGGCGTGCAATCAAGTCATGTTTTACAAACATTTTCTTGTTATCGTGATAATAATAGTCGAGAGCAACGACCGGCCCGCTTCTATTCTAATAATAAATAACAACTAGGTGCTCAGTTACGTCATATTTCATGATGATAATATCTATAGAAGAATAGTATTATCTAAGACAATATGTATTTCATCAGTTTCAGTAAGTAATTCGATATGACATGACCTGCTCTTGGAACAAATTTTCCGCAGAAATTTTCGTGTAAAAAAAGGTGTAATTCCAGATTTTACCTACATTTATATCTCTGTGTATCAATCTAAACTAAATAACAGTTGTGATATTATTACTACTCATATCAAAAATTAAAGCAAATTTCTTTGAGGCAATATTTCGACAAGCTAAATTTCGTCCGGAAATGTCAAGGTTAATTATTATAATATAGGCAAGGCGTGCTTGGTTTAGTCATTCATCTATCAACCAACACTACAACAGCGAAGCGGTGATCTGAGCCAAACTAACTTGCATATGCGTGGGCGCATGGCGGCGGCGCTACGTGTCGCGCGTCGTCGGCTGCGCTGGCGGCGCGTAGGCAGGATTATGCACAGCACAGCGATATGTGCTTCTAAAGATATTCTGTTTACTAATTCCATTGTTAACGATAACTGCACTCTGGAGGTACGTTACTTTGATAATGCGTTAAACGAAATGATCCAAAAATAATCTAAGTCTGTCATGTTAGCAATGTAGCGAAAGGGGTTTACCGGCTTCAATGTGTTTATATCTCTTTATTACCTGAAGAAATGTAACTCTCGTAATCACCAAATAAACGCAAACGAGGCATTCACTTATCAAGATCGAACGCTAAGGCACAAAAACTGGACCCAAAAGCGCGCCTTGTAAGGCGTTAGTATCCTGCATATGGATACTTGCGTTAACTTCATAAAAACTTGATCAAAAGTACATGAAATGCATTGGCCAGTGGTCGCAGGTTGCTGGCCAAAGTTCGCACGGCTGTTTCCCATATATGGGCCGCAGTAGCCATTCGTATAGTGTCGAAAGCTGGAGTTAAGAAGAAAATACGCAAGATAAATCTTGCCTCACAGCACCGTGTCGAGTTCGCAAATTCCAACCGATTAAAGGGCTTCATTATACCTAAATAGCAATTATCTATCGAGACATCTATGTAATGGAGTGATTACGCTAGTATTCTTACGAAACGAACGATATCTGCTCTGGCTAGAAACACGGTGCTCTCTTCGTGTCGCCCTATCATTCTACAACTTTTTGCAGCGAAGGAAAGTTGCACCACAAGACCTATCCAGCCCTATTGTATCTATTAACCGGCTACTTTCTCATTTCTTGCCATTTACGGTCCGCTGAGAAAATCAAGATGCATTTGTAGTAATAGCGGATTATGAAGAGGCGGAATGACGGCATAACTTTATACAGCTTGAGATCAAACTGGATCATTTTTGCTATAACATCAAACTTTTTGATAAAGTATAATTTTACCAAAATATTCCGTGGCAAAATTTCATTAAAGTGTTCATGATTATCTTATTATTATTTTTATATTGAACACCAACATTTCCTCACAAAGACTTCTTTGTAAGAAAACATTGGACACGAACACTTGGTAACTTCAGTAACTTTTTTGTAAGAAAAATACACATAACGATAAAAGGGATATTTATTTTGCTGTTGCTGGATGAGAGGTAGAAAACGACAATAACATCGGAGTTGTGCTCGACTGACAAGACGATTCAAAGAAAAACACGGCGCTAATCCACATGGGAAGCCTTGAGCGCAGTATCGAGTTGCCAGCTCCGCCCGGCTTTAGTTACACGAACCGCGGCCATCTCCGTGCACTTGGAACGAACGACGCTGTTTAACTCCATGTAAATATTAAACAACTGCCATTAAACGTCTAAAAATAGAATTTGATGTGTCCCGCAGACGTATAAAATAAATCTCTTTATGAAGTTGTTGAGCTCGTTAGCCGCTGTCTGGTCGTGATCGCAGCATATGTGTGCAAATCGCCACGAATTCATAAGCTCTTGCCAGATTGGCCACGAACTGTCAGAACATCGCGTTTATGTTACTTCAATATATCTTTCACTTGACCTTCTTGCCAGTTCACAATGGCATCAGTAGACAAAACTACAATTTATCAACTTCTGACAAACATTTAAAATTATGTGAATGAAATGGAAATAGCAAACAACTAAATATACTGAAGGAAACAGTTTTAATTTTCCGCAATAATAAAACAACTAGTGCTTTAACTTCAAAAACAAAAATATCTGCATTATAATTTTCAAGACCAACGCGCATTCCTCATTTCACTTTATCATCATCACACCAACAAGCATCTCCACAGATTTCTACATTATTACGTTTTAATATTCTTCTTATGTACCAAAGCTCTTCAGATTTCGTGGCCAAACAGTAAGTCCTTCCACGCGAGTCGACCGGTCTTCGTAATCAATATGCTGTAGATAGCGGCCACCATAAATAGAAGAAGTGGTCGATATAATGATCCAGCAACACTTGAAGCCATCAATCATGCTTACTGGTCCTAGTTTCACTCTGGTTATTAGATCCAGTAGGAAATCGCAGGTACCATGTTTATTTCATACAACAGTGATTGAATTTTATTGCTTCGTTTTAGAACGCTAGTAATTTATAGAAACTAGGAGTACGATCTTGTTTACACCGTTACAGTACAGAACTGTATAGATAAAGGTCGGAGGGACAAAGATTCTCAAACTAACACCCGTATTCACAAACGTTTCCTTGACTTTCACTTCACTGACGTTTAACCGACTCAACCAATTTGGTATGATTAGCCCATATAAGGCATGTTCTTATGTATCATAATGTTTTTTTCACATAATTTATATAAGTGGAATATATTTGCGTGTTTAGTAACGGGTGAATTACTGTTCCCACAAAGTGAGCCCTTACATGACAATCCCCCGAAAATGGTAACCCAAAAATTTTCTTTACAATGATAGTAACAATCTCTACATATTCCATATATGTTATCTCCCATGTAATCTTTGTCATATAATATACGAAGTCATAAAATTCGAATTCAGAAAGCTCTGTAGATCAAACCACATGTCAAACCCCGGAAATGTTAACCAAAACCCAAAAACTTTAGATACCTACCTAGCTTTCCCATGTATGTTATCTTACACGTACTCTTTGTCCTATGACAATGAGGATTAGAACAAGAATTTATCGTTTATTTACCGTAGGTGGCCGATTACTTTCTAAGAACGCACTTTTGTTGTATTTAAGTAGGCTTGATATGCGCAGCACGAAGGACTATATTAGAGATGTAAAATGACTGAATCTGACCAATTCTGACAGTCAATAACGATAAATGACCGGTATCAACTATTGTCAAATTCAGTCAATTTGACTTTAAATGAAATCGGTCGCTTACTACTAAAGGAACTGAATGTAACAGTGACTAATCACAATTTAATTGTCATAAACTATGAACTTCACCCGAAATACTAGCTTAGGCTCCAAGCGGCATATTAAGATGACATCTATACTAGATTTTAAGTTATAGCTGTAGTTATAGTTGTAAGTTATATTTATCAATTACCGTAAACTGTTGCAACGGAATTAGACGTTTTGTGCGTTTTTTTCAGAACCTATTCATTTATGATTCTCAATTAGTTTTAAATGGAAAACAGACATAATAGCTTTTCATTGAGAACCCAAATCTTAACAATTTACACCCATTTTCTGAATTACAAAGGTTCGAAGTCGTAGGCAAAGTTGTATGTAAAAGACTCAAGTTTGTCTAGAAGGATAACTCGATACTTGTCGTTTCCGTTTATTTTTTTTACATTAGCATGAGACAACCTGATTGTCTCTGCCAGTTTAATCAGTACAATATACCGTATATTTTTTTTTTATTACAGCTACTAGGCCAAAAAGTTGTCGCAGTTTCTACAGACTTTCCACACAAAAATGTCGTTAATTATAGGTTTGTCCCAAAGAATACAGATCCTTTATAGTCCTAATCCTTTATTAATCCTTTATATTTAAGAGTTAAAAACAGTACTTTTAATACAGCTTCTTTCATA